>OX465579.1:24544837-24986200 GCA_950022655.1 Alentia gelatinosa
AGATGAACTGTAGCGAACGTAATTCTGATAACGGAAACGGAAAGCCAACCCCTTTTTTACCTGTACAAACCAAATTTCAACCTTATATTCCTATTATGAATGATTAACATCGAATAGTAATAGAAGAGTTGTAGCGAACGTAATTCCGACACCGGAAACAGAAAGCTCACCCCTTTTTACCTGTATAAACCAAAATTTCAACCTTATATTCCTACTTTTAAATGATAAACATCGAATAGTAATAGAAGAGTTGTAGCGAACAGTAATTCCGACACCGGAAACGGAAAGCCCACCCTTTTTTACCTGTATAATCCAAATTTCAACCTTATATTCCTATTTTTAAATGATTAACGACAAATAGTAATAGATGACCTGTAGCGAGCGTAATTCCGACACCAGAACGGAAAGCCCACCCTTTTTTACCTATATAAACCAAATTTCAACCTTATATTCCTATTTTTAAATGATTAACAACAAATAGTAATAGATGACCTGTAGCGAGCGTAATTCCGACATTAGAAACGGAAAGCCCACCCTTTTTTACCTATATAAACCAAATTTCAACTTTATATTCCTATCTATAATTATTATCATTAGCGTTACATTTGACTTGTGCTTAATTCTACCTAAATATAAGGAACAGAGCAATCACTGATTCATCTGAAATCCGGTAGGTACTTCACAGTATATCACAGAATTGAACAGAGTCTATCATAATTCAAGAATCATCCGTCAGACGTGTTAAACTCCATACCTTTACCGATCTACCAGATTAAAAATACGTTGAACTTGTGTATAAACCCTCCTAAATATAAAGGCACAGAGCAATCACTGATTCATCTGAAACCCGTTAGGTACTTCACAGTATATCACAGAATTGAACAGAGTCTATCATAGTTCAAGAATCATCCGTCAGGAATATTAAACTTCCACACCTCTGCTGATCGATCAGATTAAAGATACATTTGACTTGTACGTAAACCCACCTAAATATAAAGGCACAGAGCACTCACTGATTCACCTAAAACCCGTTAGATAGTTCACGGTATATTCATGGAATTGAACAGAGTCTATCATAGTTCAAGAATCATCCGTCAGGTGTTAAACTATTCCACCTTGATGATCTATTTGAATATAAGATATATTGGGTTTGTACGTAAACACTGTCTAATATAAAGGTACAGAGCAATCACTGATTCTCTTGAAATACACTAGGTGATTCACGGTATATTATTCTATACTCTGACTTCTCAACTCTATATATTGAACCCTCAACTCTATATACTGACTCCTCTACTCAATACGATGCTACTATTGCTATATTTAGATATTTTGTTTAACCTATTTAAAATCTATCCCAAACTTTTGCCGATGGTGGGATTCGAACCCGCGTTCCCCGATTCTGGAACTGGTTCAATGCAGCACGGACATGCTATGACTGCTGCCCTGACCTCATTAATCACTTTTTGTTTCAATTTGAATAAAATATAAATATACCCCTACCGTTATCAGGATTCGAACCCACATTGTTCACACATAAAACTAGTGTATTGCAGCATATCATGCCGGCGCTGCTACTTTAACCTAATTATACATTTTGATTTTAACCTATTTAAAACCTATCTACCGATGGTAGGATTCGAACCCACACCGTTTACACATCAAACTGGTGCATTGCCAGAACCGGGCATCATCCAGAACCGGACGTAAGCTAAGCCTATTCTAAGCTGATACTGCAGCAGCAGCAGCAGCAGCTGTATTCCTCCCTTGAGCATTCTTCCTTCTTCTTACAATCTTCATCAAAAAGTTCCACGCTCTAGCCACTACACTATCGAGTCATCCCCCGATAACATAGTAAAATAGGAGGGGTTTATATTTGTTGCTATGGTAGAAGTAGGTCACCGGGTCACCGTTACCGATCAGTGGCGACATCTATACAGTAGAGGGTTAACTAATATTCACTTATAGTACTACGATAGTAACGCCACCTTAAAGAATTCTATCGAACTAACCAATGATTTAGCTCTGTATGTCTAGTAACGCCACCTTCAGGAATTCTATCAAACTATCCAATGATTTAGCTCTGTATATCTAGTAACGCCACCTTTAGGAATTCTATTAAACTAACCAATGATTTAGCACCTTATGGAATTCTATCAAACTAACCGATGATTTAACTCTGTATGTCTGTCTGTCTAGTGTGAGGCGTTAAATAACAAGATATTATTATTATTATTATTATACATGATATATTCGATAAATATGATACTCACTCACTCACTCAACTGATATATTTACACAATAATATGAATAGCTATGATATTGTATATTATCAATAAACTCTATATTGTATATCACCGCTAACTCGTTACAGCTATTATATAATATATGATATCAGTATAGGTAATATGATATCAAATTCTATTATTATTATTATAACATAGTGTAATTGTAAATCTCTCTCTCTCTCTATTATATATATATACATACATCAAGCTTATCTATTTATCTATCTATCTATCTATACTTTGAAAATACCTCCACTGCATTACAAGTCTATCCTCCTTTTCTTATCACCGTCTTTTCTACATCAGTAATAATACATAATAATAATAATATACATACCTTTGTTACCTGGTCTCTTACGATGAATATTTACCAGCGTTGTCACGTGGATGTTGGATAGGGTGCTGTGATTATGATATGACCTCACGTGATCGGTATTCAATCAAGGGGTAACCAAACTATGGTTCAGAGAATCCAAATCGGCAATCCTTGATGATAGCTATGCCTCACGTGGTAGTGTGTTAAGACAGTCTGTAACCTGACAGTTATGAGATCCTTAGATCAATGTGGTGAATAGGTAGCGCAATGTGTCATATATATATGGTCGGCGTGTACCTAGTTGCTCTGTAAAGAATCAACAGGTTGAGACATGGATTTAATTAATGTAGTGTGTTGTAATAAGCTAATCCCGATTAAAAGGTTACACCGATTAAATGGGATTATAGTAATGGGATTATAGTAATTGACTAAACACCGTTCCTGATTATCCCTAAACCTTAAACAGATGATAACAAATGTAATGGATATATAGTGTTCGTATCTTGAGGTCTTGGTAATTTTTTCCGGTGCCTTCATCAATATTCGGTTATTTTTACCGGTGCATTTATGTTAGTGGTAAAAAAAACCTACTGTTAGAATACTACTACAGAACGTCTTACCGTAAAAAAATGACGTGTTTCTCCGGCAGAGGGTAAAATTATCGTTAGACTCTATGATCGATGTTGGCTGAGCGGGTCACTGTTTACATACTACCTACTTGAGGATTAAAGCTGTGTGGTCTGACTGTGTATTCGGTCCTGTGATTAAGGGTCATGTTTAACTTTATGTAATGTATTCTCCAAGACTGAGTAACTTCACCTCCTT
Source organism: Alentia gelatinosa (assembly GCA_950022655.1). Classification (NCBI taxonomy): domain Eukaryota; kingdom Metazoa; phylum Annelida; class Polychaeta; order Phyllodocida; family Polynoidae; genus Alentia; species Alentia gelatinosa. Next base: position 24,548,267 of record OX465579.1, read on the forward strand.
AATCAAACTGGTATTAGGCTAATACGTCTTAAGAGAGTAATATCTACATGTCGATAATGTGATATACTTTAACAAGGTAAACGTTAGAGTTAATGAGTATTATAAACTGGTAGTTTTCCATCTTTACCATGAATAAGATAATACTGTATTTAATGAGTACTTGAATTCAAATTGGTTGAACTAAATCTAATTGAATAACATTTTAGGAATATACTGAATGTAGACGTCAGTGTAAGTTCGATGTCACTAGTCACTGCTAAATGTCAATCTCAATGTCAATGTCAATGTCATCACCAATGACATGTTTCAAATTCTGTGATAGAAATCAGTGACTGTCCAGTACAAATGAATGAGTGTGTGTGCGTGTGTGTGTGTGTGTGTGTATTACAGGCAGCTACCGCTACCGGTGTATACACATGTGTTGCGGTGAAAGGCGATCTTATCAAGATGTCACTGGATAGTGTCACCGTCTCGGGTATCGCTACCTCATCATTGACACTGTCTCTAGTGACACCCCTTTCCTCTTTGATCGGTATAAGAAAGATGTCATTATCCTTATTGACTCAGAATACTAGAGGTATAGATAGAGTAAGGTCTCTCATCTTCACAAGTAAACATGAAAACAGCCTTCGGTCTATCTGTCATCATTGTATGTTTCATACAATCCGAAGCCTTGCTGAAATGTGGACCTGGTAGAAGATGTGTCTGTTATCCATCACGAGGAGTGGTTTCCTGCGCCAACATAGGATTATATAGTATGCCTGATGTCCGTCATGGAAAATCCACAGGATATTCTGTCCTTGATCTCCGTAGCAATAACACCAGGACCATAGGTGATTTTCCTGCGGATAGATTCACCAGAATAGATCTCCGGAGGAATCCTATAACCGATTCATGTTCAAGTATACCAAGAAGTGTAATAGACACTGACCAGTGTAGGAGGATACCCGCAAGGAATGACGAATCTGACACACCTATGCAAATAGACAGTAACCAGGACAGGAACAAGGACAGTGAAAATGTTATAGATTATGATGCTGATAATGATGATGATGATGATGATGCTAATGATGATACATCCTCTAGCGAAGTCTTAAATGGTGTTGAAGTCGTGGTAAATGAAGATACAGTTAAGATAAAGGGTAACACCATTAACCCTAATCCCTCTGAGGGTGAATCCAGCGTAAAAGGTGTTGACAAAGTGGATAACAGATCCGGTCGAATGATGGTTGGCGTTGTCAGTGCGACCGGTGCCGGTGGTGTGGGTGTGGTATTTGCCATTTTCATAAGTCTATTAATTCATCTCGACCGTAAAGGATTAATACAGAGATGTTGTGACCGCTTATGTAACAGGTGTTCTGACCATGCATCTACCAACAACGTCAACATATCGGGATCAGGAAGCAACAGCGGTTTGGAAATTGAGTCAAGCAACGTTGATGCTACACCTTCGCTTCAACATGACGATGGAGCTTCATCAAAGCAAAAGAAGCATGTAGATCCCGTTACAGATGATTGCGACCCTCACTATCTTGATGGTACTATCCTCAAGGTACAACTACCGGAGTATAAAAACAGAAATGATAGTAGTGACGAGTCAATGGAATTAAGGTAAGATATTATTTCTATATTATTATTATACCAGTATGATTATATATCCATTATGTTATATGTATTTATGTATGTATGTATGTATGTATGTATTGTAATACATGTGATATAATAATAATAATAATAATATCTATATAATACATCTATATTATCTTTTTACCGTTTATTCCTCGTATTACTATACTAAGACAATATGAATCTAATATTATCCTTACATTACACATCTAATTATGATACAAATGATGATCATAATAATATTATGTATATATTATAATATATATATATTATCCAATGATTCAATATACTATATATGTGATTACAAATAATTATATTAATGTAATATAGTATAAATATGGATATGGATATCGTGTTATAATCAATTATTATTTATTGTATGATGTAATATTTATTATAATATATTTGATACAGTTTAGAGTCAGCGTCGTTGAAGGATGAGGCGTCATCGAAACTGTGCAGTCCCGGACCTACACCACGTTCCGTAGGAGACAGCAGCCTAAACCTTACGCAAAACCATCTACCTCGTCACCACCCATCCCTCCGCAGCTGTCATCACAGATGATGGAACTGGCATCACTGCTCGCATCCACATCACTCCCCACACTGATTGCTTCTGAAGAATCATCTCAAGTGACTGAGAAACTCCATAATATCGGAGTGTTGAAAGGTTTTGTTAAGTATAGCGGCTTCAAAAGACAGCGTAGTGGATCACCCACAGGAATGACACCACCTGATAAAGTGTCACACTTGGGCTAAAAAACCATATAGACCCAGTGTAGTGAACAGGATTTGTTAAGTAAAAGAACAGTTTCGAGAGGTATAACTTAGCTAAGAATAGTTTTAGATTCATAAATACATACATAAGTAATAGTTCTTGTAGAACCGTACAGTCAGGTTTCATAGGTATGACAGGATTTGTTAAGTAAAACAGTTTCTAAAGATATGATCCCTTGTCACACTTAGCTTGACTTCATATATAACAACTCTCGTAGATCTATATGGATAGGTATTCAGGAGGATAACTGTAAGAGGGTGCTATATATTCTATACATAGTATATCAGATTAAACAAATTTTATTATAGTTTACCTGGTTTTCTTATCTAATTAAATTAGCATAGCTTAGCTTAGTTTAACTTAGCTTACCTAATTGAACGGTTCATTGTATTACCTTATCTTTACCTACCATACCAATTCTAAAGACTTGTAATGATTCTGATTAGTTTGATGATGTTACCTATAGTATAGTTAAACCATACCACACCGTGTCGATCATATAATCATTATATATTATTGTATTATAATGTTGTCATTCTGTACCATACCATACCATACCATACCATACCATACCATACCATAGTATACCATACTTATGATTCGTTATGTGCCTATAAGTAATAAAGTATTAATACTTGACTAGATGTGTTCTGTTAGGATTTATTATTATTATTATTATTATATTTTATATATTAATACATATATAATTTAATTTATACATTATCTATCAATATCTGTATTATTAACCTAAATCTCAAGAAACCAACGAGGCAGGAGTGGCGGAACAATATATATTTATTCTTATCCAACTGTGTGTGATGGACAAGTAAGTGAGCAGTATACATAACAAATACCGACAAGTGAAAGAAAAAAAACAAAATTTTTTTTCCTGGCATCCAGGTTGAGCAAGCTGTACAAAGTGAGGCTGCGCAGTGTGGCTTCCGGCGATTTACCCGGATAACTTCCGGTAGTCGGAGAGTTATCCCGCCCAAATCTCAAGAAACCAACGAGGCAGGAGTGGCGGAACAATATATATTTATTCTTATCCAACTGTGTGTGATGGACAAGTAAGTGAGCAGTATACATAACAAATACCGCCAAACCGCCAAACCTACGAAAAAAGGATTTCAGAGATTCTCAAGTCAGACGAGATTCTGTCAGAGAGGGACTTGGACAAATATTGATAAACACAATCACTCGACCAGTCACCCCGGATTTTAATGTCAAAAATCGGAAGTCCACCCCTAACTAGGGCTGTAGCACCCCCCCGGCGCAAAGAATGTGAAGTATAGTGGGGGAGAGACAATGTGACAATTTTTTGGAGAACCACGGGTAAGTGCAATGCCGGGTAACTGTATCTTTAGTATAACACAGAAGAGGAGCATCCGGTGAATTATTACCCGACAATAGACGTATGCTAACATGATGACAAACACAAAATTTCAGAACTGAAAGTCTAGCAAAAGGTAATTCTAATACTCTTTCAAGATGCTGAATAGTTTTTGAACGTCTGATAATTAAAAGAAGACCCCAACTATGAAGGGAGACGTCCTTAACCAAAATACCAGAGTCCCCATCAAATAAATTCGACTTCCGGAGTAAACCCCGGAAACCTAGAATTATGGATAACCAAAAAACCTGATCTTCCTGAGAGGAGAAATCTAGAAAAGTAAAAATTTTATTAAGATGAGGAATGGTGATGGGAGGAGCCTGGGTATGGGCATCTCCTAAAATACGTCTGATACCCTTCAAAGTAGATACCAACTGAAAATCAGTCGGGGATATATGTTCATATCCATTGACCTTGTGTAAGGCCCATAAAGCCGACAGGTAATTACAAATAGAAGAATAGGCAAAGGTCTCAGCCATATAAGCCAAATATATACAAGCAACATCTATTGAAGCAGGTAAGGGTTTAAACCCATAAATCTCACAGAATCTGAAATAATGTCTCCACTTAGTCCTTCGTGTCCTGAGTGTGTTCGGTGCCATCCATGCATCCTTATACATCTTGACTTTAGCCTTGAGTTCCTCAAGCGCTGAAACAACATAAGTCAAGGGCAGGTAAGAAATTATTCAAATTCGGAATCTTACTCGAGGACAAACGAGATAAATAGTCTGGAAGAACATTCTCACCAGAAGGGATGTATTCACTAGACAATTGAAAATTATGAATAAAACTGAGCCAAAAAAGCTCTCTTAGCCAGAACATAGCCCGAACACTCCTGGATCGACCAGTATTCAACATTGACACCACTTGGGTGTTATCACTTTTAAGCCTAACCTTGTGGTTCTTCCAATATTTCCCCCAACGAAGTGCCGCACAAAGGACCGGCCACAATTCTAACACATTAATATCTAAGTCTGGGGTATAGTCGAAGGGACCCAGTGAATAATGTGCATTTGGGAAAATATCCAGAGTTGCAGTAGTGGGCAGCCAGACTCCAGCTACCCAATCATTACCCCAAGTGGAGCCAAAACCGCTCATCGAAGAGTCAGTACAGACATTCTTTATAGAGGATACATTCAGAATCCTCGCGGTGCCATTAAAAATGACAAGAAACTTAGCCCACCAAGAAAGGTCATCTTGTAACCAAATTGGGACTTTGCAAGTCGAATCCCAATTTTTGAGCGAATTACAGAGATTTATGATTCGTCTGGTGAAGGTCCTACCTCCCCGAACCACCGTACTGGCATGGGACAATAACCCAGCCAATTTTTGTAAATCTCTTTTTGAGCAAGAAGACTTCCTTTGGAAGTCCGAGACATAGTCCCTGACCTTCTCCAGTTTACGACGAGGCAAACGAAGGTCCATAGAGAGGGAGTCAATTTCAATCCCTAAGTACACCACAGTGGTGGCAGGAGGAATAACCTTTTCTTCGGCCACTTTGAAGCCTAGATACTCCAATAAGGCTACCAGCACCCCTGAATCTAAAGCACATTCTTCTTCTGAAGAACCGAGGACGATAAAATCGTCAATGTACCCAAAAACCCTAGGGAACCCCCTGCGGGCCATACAACGCACGATAAATTCAGTGAATTGGGTAAACACATACGGAGCACACTTAGCTCCAAAACACAAGCAATTATCCGTAATATAAGTATCTTTGCCATTGACATTCCAGATAAGGCCTTGATACTTCCTACTGTCAGCAGAGACATTCACAGACCTGTAAGCAGACTTGATGTCAACAACAGACATGAAATCACCGGGATGAAGGACAGCAGTTACATCATCAATACTAATAAAGGAAAATTTCTCGCAAGTGTCATTCATAAAATTATTAATAGAAATTTCCTCAGGCCTGCTACAGTCTGTAATAGGTCTCAGCTTACCAGTAGGCTTGATCACAGCACCTAAAGAATGAATACACTGGGGCATATCCATAGAAATACTCATTTTACCACACTGTAATTCAGACTGTACAATTTTATCCATCTGAACTAAAGGCCCTTCCGACAGGATAGATGAGTAGTTAGCACACACATAAGAGCTAGTGAAGTCATCGTCCACAATACGTACTCCCTCAGCGGCAACGCCAAACACGTAATCAGCATTGATATCTGCGCCACTATAGTGACAATATGCTTCCCGATACACCGAACACGGATTCAACTGACATACAACTCCCGATATCTTGTGAGAACAATCATATACGCCCGAACAAAAAATATAGGCGGGAGCGTCAGAGCGAGTTACATAGTTCCGATCATCAAAGTAGTTAGAAATAAGACCACAGCGATCATAAGAGTCATTTTCATTACCTTGAAAAACATCAGAACCGTCAAACCGGAAGTCGGGTCGGCCATTTTGTACCTCCGCAGCAAAAATACCCTGAGCTGGTTCCCAACGCGCTGAGTCTAACAAGCGTTCCGCTGGTATATGAGTTTCGCTGGTTGCCTCACTGCGCAAGCCCGACACAGTCGGGAGTTCTGAGGCACCAGAGAACAAATCATCGAGTATCGTACAACCGTTATCAATTACAGGACTACACTCTAACGATAAATCACTCTCAATTAAATCAGAGGAAAGCAACAAACCCTGACACTCCGAAGAGTCCGTTTTGAAACCAGTGTCCGAAGATATTCGCTGCGGAGTATGTATACACATGGCATCGCTCCTGCCACGCTGAGCCGGAGCGATAAACAAATCCTATTTCGACGATTTAGGGCAGTCAGACAATTTATGAGGTGCACCACAAGTGCAAACATGTTTGTTAGGACACGAAGATCCTTTTGGGCAGGTTTTACCCTCGTGGAAAGCCCAACAATATCCCCATGGGCGATTCGAACGAGATGCCGACGATCTACGATCACCCGCCTTCTGTGCCGCAGACACCGATCGGAGGCTGTCCGGTCCTAGATGTCGCTGGACATACTCATGAACTCCATAACACACTGAAGCCAACCCTAAGGATTCAGCCCGATCTCTAACGGCTAAGTCATACTTGATCAGCGAGTTCGATGTGTGCAATTTTGCCTTATCAACTAGGAACCTCACATGTTTGACATAGTTCATAGCATTAGACTCTCCCTTAGACACTAAGGATTCCAGAAGACAAAGGTTCGCGCTGATAACATCCTCAACAGTTCGATCTTTAGCCGTATCGATCAAGTAGAAGGGCTCCAAGTCGAATTTCACAAAGTGCTTACGTTTAGATGCACAACAGTGTGTCTGACTTGGACCTCGAAGTGCAGCCGTCGCATCAGTCGTCGCGTCGACCGGCATACCGCCGAAGGAGTTCACAGGAGGAGAAGACTCAGTCGCCGACTGCAGAATGGCCTGGAACCATTGTGGAATATCTTCACGTGCTGGATTAGAAACCTTCGGAATAGTCGCGTCGGCGACCACTGTAGCCGCCGCTGTCAACAGAGGAGTCGTCGCAGCCGCCTTGGAACCAGTCGCCGCCGGTGCGGAGACTGACAGCGCATCCAGCTTCGTTATCAGACGATCAATTTGCTGTTGCTGACGGGAACTCGCCAACAAAAGACCTTGAAGGAGGCTATGTCCCGATTCTGCCGCGACATCTGTAGACGTCACTGTTTTATTGCCTGGATTATCGTCGGAATCGTCTTCAGGGTCATCACCAGCCAGGTAAGTCTTAGAATCAAAGTCGACTGTATTAACGTCAATGGCCGCTCGACAGTTTTCTGGATTCAGAGCGACTCCGTTGGCTTTGCATATCTTGGTTGCTCCTGACATGTATTTGCAGAATTGTCCTCCTCTAGGCGGGTGAGACAGCTGGCACGCCGAACAGGAAATTAATTTCCTCCCCATAGCGACTGTAAGGTCGAATTCGCGAACACAAAATTGTTTAGCGAGGAAGGAAAAATTTTCCTGGCATCCAGGTTGAGCAAGCCGTACAAAGTGAGGCTGCGCAGTGTGGCTTCCGGTGATTTACCCGGATAACTTCCGGTAGTCGGAGAGTTATCCCGCCCAATTATCCAGTACATGTCATAATACATACTTGTACTCTATTATGTTTACATACATTACATTACATTACATTCATATATATATACATATACTATACATATATATACATATATATATACATTATATACATTATATACATATACATATATATACATATACATGTGTACATATTACATATATACATATATATATATATAATACTTATATCCCCTAGACTAAGTGTTATCAATTAGTTCCAAACCTCACCTACAGGAGGGGTGCGCATAAGTTAAACACCTTATTGATCATACATACATACATGCTCCACCCTCCAGTAAGAGCTCTCTCTAATTAAGATCGGTCAACATCTTATATATCAAAAGACGTGTTTACCTGACACAGGCCTCCCTAAACTAATTTCGGACGGTAAACAGCGCACCCCTCTATGTATAAGTTAAACACCTTGGTTAAACTAATTACGGTCGGTAAACGCCGCACCCCTCCGAGACGTGTTTACTCAGCAGCTCTAGGTGCCCCCAAATGTGTGCTCGGCCGTGTTTGCCTCTGCGGAGTAATACGCTCCGCTGGACAAGAACAATGCCCGAGATAATCCTTTAAGGTGACCCGGCGCCAACTTCCTGGCACGGTATGCTCATAATGCAAACAACCTCGACCCGAAAACAATCGATTGGGCAATAAACAAACAGAAGAACAATCTGCGGAGTACCACGCCTGAGTGATTTAGAACAATTCATTTTGCGGTCTATACAGCTATGTATACTACTTCCATTAGGATTCTGTAACTGTTGTAGTTTATTCCAATTTTGGTTGCCATGGCAACCGTTCCTTCTTTTTTTCAGGGAAAATTGCATTTTTTGCAGAAATTTCTTGAATAACACGAATTTACAGTGGTTAGTCATCAATCTTTGAGGGGAAAATCCATCAATATATTTTTCAGTAAATAGAGTTAACAATCTAGAAGGGTTTTACTTTCTTTGGTTGCCATAGTGACCCTCAAAATCGGGTATGAAGGCACTATCATAGACGCACCTGACCAGTCATGTGAAGGTAATGCACCAATGTTTTTAGGTGAATTTATCACGAAAAGGGCCTTTGATACATGTTCTGCCTGTTTCTCAAGTTTTTGACCAATTGAAAAGATTTTTCATATATGAACTCCATATTCCATTAGGAATCTCCGGGTGGCCTCTGGTAGCTGCTGCAGATTCAACGGGGTAGATACCAGGGGGTTGTTTTTCAGTCGAGAGGATCTCAACTTGAGATCCGCTAAGATCGATCCGAGATCCTGAGACCGACTTTGAGATCAATGGTGGAAAGTGTTTTCCAGACGTTGTCTCAAGTCTACACAGCCGATCTTAGGGGATCTCAACTCCAAGGATCTCAAGTTGAGATTCCTAGCCCTCTGTGTAGAGTGATCTCAAGTTCTATAGTGATCTTCCTGCGGGTAACCAGCTTAGGTCCTCTAACTCACTTATTATTTTTGTCCCTCATGATACCTTTTGTGAACCGATCTCAAGTAGAGATCGATCTCAAGTTTGGACCGATCTCAAGTTGAGACCGTTTTCGAGCATACCAGTAGGAATACGGCCCGAGTGGTGCAGTGACTTTTTCACTCTCTTTTCAAATGTTTCTCATGGTCATAATAAGCAAAAGAATAATTTGAAAATCGGTATATAGCTTTGCCAGGTTATTAGTTTGCTTTGCTTTAAATATCTTCTAATTAGACTAAGTTTAAGCACCTAATAAAAAAGTTGAGACAAGTAGCAACTGGTCTCAAGTTGAGACCGAAGTTGAGATCCTTTCACTTGAGATCCCCTGAGATCGTCTCAACTGAAAACCCCCCCAAAGCACCCCAAACGGTCTTATCTTAGTCTCAACTTGTGATCCCCTAAGATCATCTCAACTGAAAAACACTTTGGCCCTCAAACGGTCTCAACTTAAGATCGTCTCAACTGAAAAACAGGGCCCAGGGGTATTACCATCGGCTGAATCTGGGCCTGGCTCACTTGGGTCTCTGAGGCTTTCGCCTCGGTCTCCTGAGCAACCTTTAGGGTGTAATCACGCACTCATACTATGTGAGTTGTTGTATACCGCCCCTAAACTTGTTCATGTTTGTGACAACCTGGGACCCGTTTCACTAGTACATGGCTAATAGCGAGGGGTTAGGTGGTAATAGTGGTACCAACAGTGGCACCAACAGTGGTCAACAGAAATTTGTGTTTCATCAGTGGTCTCGCTGTTGAGGCGCCCATACCCTTCGGTTTCGATGGCATAGTGCACTTAGTGAGCACAGGGTCTCGCTATGCTGTGCCCTGTCCATGGGCTAACATATCTATGGACTTGTCGTGCCGAATGCCGAAATTAACTTCTCGTAAGAATTAAGTCATGAAACTTTGACATTAGTTAGGGACACGTATAACCTATAATCCCTCTAAATATGAAGAAGATAGGACCCAACGTTCCGCAGATATTAGCGTTTGAATTTCGTCATAGTAAACGTCTGCTCTGGTGGCTCTCCTTTCCTCCCACCTCCCTCGCCAACAGCTTTGTAGTAGTTGTTCTCTCTCCGCGGATTCAAACGCGGATATCGGCGGACAGGGACAGCTGATCTTCATATTTTGAATGCTTATAGGTTATATATTTCCTAAACTCGTGTTAAAGTTTCATGACTTAGTCCCAAAGGGAAGTGATTGAAATTCCACGTTCAGTACGGCCTATCGACCTATTCGACTGTGGTAGCAGTGCCACAAACCAGCGAAACGCGATAATGGTAACAAGTGCAGTTAATGTCAAGGTCGCCGCATAAATTAGCGACCAATTAAGTACACTGGCCACCAGAGCAGCATTTGCTACGACTAATTTCAAACGCTAATATCGGCAGAGCGAAGCATCTGATCATCTTCATATTTGGTACGATCATAGGTCATATGTATCCCTTACTCGTGTCAAAATTTCATTGCTTAATTCCCACGTATATACGTAACCAACGAGAGGGTCGACCGTCTCACCCACAGCGGCACCACAGTGGCAGGTACAGCGAGACCTAATTTACTAGTGAAACGGGCACTGCCACTGTTGGTGCCGCTCCTTTCCTGAGTGCCGTTCACGCTTGACTGCACCTTCTAATGAAACACACACTGCCGCTGTGGTACCACTGTTGGCAATAACGAGACTTCTCACTTCTAGTGAAACGGCCCCATAGTTGTCTAAATGCTTCAGGTACGTTGACATGTGCTGCGGTTCCCAGTTTCCTACCCTACCAGTGCTAGTGTAGGTCTCGGTAGTCTCTTGGAATACACATCCCTTGATGCGGATGCAACTGTGGCAGTGGAAACCACCGGTGACGGCTGCCTTTCCTACTGCTTCGGTGCCGCCTTGGGGGCAAGCCCAGCTGGAGAGGGAAGAGAAGGGAAATCCTCCTCTACCACGGCCCCACCAGTCCCTTTGGCATCTGTGCCTTTATCTTTCGGTCTGGCCCAAGCAGTGCTTGTCCTTGCCGAAGCTTCAGACGAGACTGCTGCCTTTTCAGGTTCCTTAGAGGATTTCTCCCCCTTGGAAGTGCCAGAGCTCTTGCGGTCAGGCTTCACCTTCGCTGTTCCTGTCTTCGAGGAATGTAAAACATCCCCCAAAGTTACTCTACTTGGTGTCCGGCTCCTGTATGACCGACCAGACCACGAGTCGTCCTCTGAGTCACTGGACTTAGAGGAACCCTTGGTCTTCTTTAGAGCAGGCCTTTGCTTCTCTGACTCCTTACTGAGGGGCGGCGTACAACAACTCATGGAGTATGAGTGCGTGATTACACCCTAAAGGTTGCTCAGGAGACACAGGCGGAAGCCTCAGAGACCCAAGCAAGCCAGGCCCAGATTCAGCCGATGGTGATACCCCTGGTATCTACCCTGTTGATTCTGCGGCAGCCACCAGAGGCCACCCAAACTGTGAGATTCCTAATGGAATATGGATTTCATATATGAAAAATCTTTTCGATTGGTCAAAAACTTGAGAAACAGGCATAACATGTATCAAAGGCAATTTTCGTGATAAATTCACCTAAAAACATTGGTGCATTACCTTCACGTGACTGGTCAGGTGTGTCTATGATCATGCCTTCGTACCCGCTTTTGAGGGTCACTATGGCAACCAAAGAAAGTAAAAACCTTCCAGATTGTTAACTCTATTTACCGAAAGATATATTGATGGATTGATGACTAATGACTAAAGATTGATGATTTTTCAATTAAGAATTTTTTTTTTTTGAAATTCCTATAAGAAATCCACTTATCCATGAAAAATAGAAGGAATGGTTGCCATGGCAACCAACTATGGAATCAAATACAGCATTCCTACATTCCTATTGGAATATTGTGATAGTATATGAAATATCACTTCATTTACATAAAAACGCTTGACACAGGAATGACATATATATATAAAATAGTTTTTCAATTTACGCATTTTGGTGAATTACTGACTAGCAGTGATGCTATTGCACTAGATTTCAGAGGTTGCTATGACAACATAACAAGTTTGAACCTTCTATGATGGTACTTATATATTCTTACAGATATATTTATGAATTTATTACTGTAAAGTTTGTAGATTAACACTATTATAGTTAAAATAATCCACACAAAAATCCACCTTTAATTGAAAAATTTAAGGAATTGTTGCCATGGCAACCAAATATGGAATTCAAGCAACATCCTGACATTCTAAATGAGATTTGGTGCTTGTGTGGGCTACTGTCTTTCCAATTTGATTAAAAAATATAGTGCAATGGCTTGGAAAGGCTTAGAAATAATATCTAATCTGTATTTAACCTAAAGGTTTATAAATTCAATGACCTTTGCCCCTTGACCTTGAATGGAACCCTCAGAAATTCTGAATAGAATTTTCTATAGGAAATTCAATGCTTGAACCTGAAAGCACGTAATGATAACACTAAGCTAGTTAAATCTGCGAGACAGACATATACTCTTGCCGAGCTGGAAAAGAATAAATCCGATAGTAAAAGGTTTTGGTACAACATCAATAAAATCATACCCGACACCCAAGCGAAAGGTACTCCCGACTATATTAGAATAAAAAATGATGATGATGAATTAATTGCAAATGAGGAGGTCCCTAACTTTATCGACAACTATTTCACTGAAATTGGTACAAGTTTATCTTCTGAAATGCAACTCCCATGGCAACCCTATATGGAGGAATCTTCCTGTTCTCTTGATTCTTTATCGACTTCAGTTGGTGAAATTCTTGCTTTAATGAAAAAGATCAGTAGAAGCAAACAATCAATGTTGCCGGGTATCTCCTCACAGGTTTTTGTAGATTCTGTGAAGGCCATTCCTGAAATTTCTATGGATCTTTATAATTGTATCTTTAGTACGGCAGTAATCCCTGTAAGTTGGAAAACAGCCACAGTCGTACCTATCCCCAAAGGAGGTGACCTATACAGAACCAACAACTATAGGCCTATCTCATTGTTACCCATAGTGCATAAACTTATGGAGAAAATAGTCTATAAACAATTAATAACGAACATCAGAGACAACAGAATTTTATCGGAAGACCAATACGGCTTTAGGAGGGCTAGAACGACCATTGATGCTATTTCCAAATTGACAGACTCTATTTTCATTGGTAGGAATGTTGGTGTTTCAACCCTGGCTGTTTTTGTTTCTTAGGAAGGCCTTTGATACGGTCAATCATAGTATTTTGTTAGACAAACTAAGCAGGATTGGCTTGAAGGGCAACTGTTATAACTGGTTCACGAATTATCTGAGCCTAAGGAAACAGAAAGTCAAGGCTAATAATTTAATTTCTCACCTTAAAAAAATTGTACATGGTGTTCCCCAAGGTTCAGTTCTTGGGCCCCTGCTGTTTCTGCTTTATGTTAATGATGTATCACAGTGGTTGAAATCTAGTAAGGTATTATTATCTGCTGACGATACAGTTATCTACAAACAAGGTAACGATATCGACCTTTTGTACGATGACATGCAAGCTGACCTAGACTGTTTTATTACTTGGTGCCTACAAAATAAGTTAAGTGTCAATTTAGGTAAAGCTAAACATATTTTATTTTCGGCCAAAAAGAAAAATCGCCCGGGAGGCCAGAACCAGCTTTTTGTCAATGACCAAGAGGTAAAAGAAGTGATTTCCTATAAGTATTTGGGATTTGTCCTCGACTCTAATTTGGATTTCCGACATCACTTTGCTTCCCTTAAGAAAAGTATCTCTTTTCGTCTATATCAGCTTACAAAAATGAGGGGCTACATATCCAAAAAAGCTGCTCTCGAGGTTTACAAGACAGCTATTCTTCCTTATTTTGATTATGGCGACATTTTTCTTGATGGGGCTCATGCCTATTTCACCGACTCCCTACAAATTTTACAGAATAATGCACTTTGAATTTGCCTCAGAGCTACTGTCTATACCCCTATCAGGGATCTGCATCGTTATGCCGAAATTCCCATGCTTAAAGTAAGATGAGAGGTACACATCCTTAATTATATGTACAAAAGGTCAAGAGATGTCACATTTGTTGATAAAACTAAATCCTTTTTACTGGCAGACTGAACTGTGCCTCATATATGAGATCTCTCAAATACCACAGGGGTTTGGCTTGGAACAGTCTCACTCCCCAAATATGAAGGACAGAATGTCAGCTTTAAATCACTGACTAAAAACAAGCTCAGAGCCAGTGTTTGGGAACTCCTTGTAAACGCACAATTCTGCTAGATGTTGAACAAACTCCTCAGATTTGTCCCTGTGCCTGATCTTTATCTTAAAACTTGGAGACAATTTTTGTTCTATAAAATTACGTCTGATTCTAGACACATTTTACCTGTTCTGTGTTAGGATACATGTCCTTGCTTGACAGCACACAAACTTGGCAAGGTGTTGAATTAACTTTACAGGTTTGTCCCTGTACCTAAGCTGTATCTTATAACCTGGAGATGATTTGTTGTTCTATAAAATCATGTCTGAACTGGATATTATGTTTACTTGGCTAGACCATTAAAACCAGCCTTATTTATTGGGTCGAACTTTGTGATATGTACAACTTTCATCGTGGATGTAACTACTTAGACTCAATAAAGAAATTTCTTTAAAACAACAACCAAAAAACCCTCAAAAACATTTTCTATATCACGCTTTTAAAAATGAGCACAACATCTATTGAGTTATATGTATCTCCATTGCGAAAAACTTTGTCTCATGTAGGTATTACAGAATAGGCTTTCCATCATTTGGCATAGTCTGGAAATTTAATATTCATTGCTTGAACTCCTAAAAACTGTTTACATGTCACATTTTTAAGAATTCACGCAATATGTATTAAGTCATACATCTTCAATGTCGGGGGGAACTCGAGAAAACTCTTAAATAGGTCTTTTGCATAGTATGGTCTCAGTTAGTGTTGCGAGGTTCAGACAGCCTAGAAGTCCAAATTAAAAGTTGTTTGCCCGTGCAACTATGTAACTAAAGAATAGATCGCTCGGTATTGTTGAATGATAACAGCTGTATTTCATATAATATGCAACGTGGAAGCGAGTAGAAACTTTATATGAATTGCACTATTAAGGAAAAAGGTTTCTAATATCTCACTTGTTGCTCATATGTGCAATACTTATTAAGTTGCATATCTTTTTCTTTTATATATTGATGGCGCTAGCTTCGAATGATCCCCTCTAGTCATGTCCGTTGTTTGCGCACCCCTCTCGCATGAGGGAGGGTTGTATTCCATATATGTGATGAGGAAGCGACAAGAAACTTTATATGAATTGCGCAAATAAGCAAAAAGTATCTTTTTCTTTTATATATTGATGATACTAGCTTTTAATCATCCCCTCAGCCAAAGCATATATCTCTCTGCATAGGCAACGCAACTCAATATTTTCCATGAAAATAAAATAAAATGCTCACATATTCATTCTCATTTCCTATCTCTGGAATGTATTAAGTCACAAATTTTTCCCCCTCTGGAGCCTAACTTCTACAACAGGTCATAGAAGGTATTATATACACTGTAAAAAAATTCCCGTTAATTTTACGGTATTTCCCAGGCAACTGGGGTGCCAGGGAAATACCGTAAATTGTACGGGTGACCGTAATATATTTTTGACAGTAAATTATAACTGTCCTAGACTGTATTTTCCTAACGGTTTAAACCTGTAATATATTTCAGACCATGAATTTTCACTGTAATAAACTGTATTTTGAAAACGGTTCAGACCTGTAAATACAGAGGAGCAAAGCTGTATGAAATATACTATATGCACAGCCCTTCGTTATACATATACCAGAAATCTTGTTATTGAGGTTCTTGAGAATTGTTATATGTAGAGGGCCACCTATAGAGTATGTATACAGAATTTCTGAAATTTCAAACCTCCAACCCCTCCTCCCAAACTTTTATGCAATTGATCAAAGAAAGAGCATATGCAGAATTTCCTAAATCCTTGACCCTCCGATCCCCCCCCCCCCCCACCTGCATTTTATGAATGGCCCCTAGGAGATTATGAATACAAAAGTGAATATTTTGTATTGGCTACCATCATATATTCTCTATCAGCCTATTGGCTTATCAGTATCATTAATAGTTATTATCAATGATATTTCAACATTTAAGTTTTTCAACTCTAATGTTATTAGTTCAAACTATTTTACAGGAATACTCATCAGAATCTGACAGTACAAGGCTGCATTTGATATAGTAGGATGAAGTCAATCCTACATATGTTTTAGAAATGTCCTATGAAAGTGGTGTCTAATCCCCTTTATGATATTGATGTCATGACAACTTGAGAATAAATGTGCTCTAAATGGCAGGAACTTCACAGGAGATGGATGAATATCTATTACACATTTTGGTGAAGTTAACTCTTGCATTTTATTCTCCACTTTGATTTGTTGCTGATATTGGAGTTAATCTAAGTGTATCTAATATGTCCATATTTACAGATTTATACTGTAAACTGACCGTAGATTGGGTGGATTACAGTCCTGAATATTTTTACAGTTGAATACCGTTTTTTGGTATCAAATATACGGTATAGAACTGTGGATAAGATTACAGTGATATACCGTCCATGTTTACGGTAGTATCCTGTATATTTTACGGACATTTTTTTACAGTGTATTCTATTTCAGCGGAGTAATTTTTCTCACAGCTTCTTGAATAAGCATAAATATTTCTAAGACTCTATTCATAATTCAATCTGCCCAACTTCAGGGAAAACAGCTGTATTTCATGTATGAAAAAACCCGTGCGGACAGCATGGTGAGTGTGAAGGAACTGAGGTCACATGGTACACGTATATCAGAGCTGTCTGTATGAGATGATAGGGGGCGCCAGTCGTTAGAATTAAAAGCAATTTGCAATTACTGTACAATTCAATCTGCCCAACTTCAGAGAAAACAGCATCGCAATCATAAGCTCTAATTCTCCGAAAATTGACAAAACGAACTATGAATACATCTTCGAATCAGTCAAGCTGGAACCTTAGCTAGTAATAGTAGTATGCTTATTTGCTTTTATTCTAACCATATTTCTTTCTGTGTAGAAAAGGCAACTCGATATTTTCCATCAAAAGGATATGAAATCTTCACATATTCAGCTTCATTTCCTAACCATTGAATGTATTAAGTTAACTATTTTTTCCCCTCTGGAACATAACTTCTGCAACAGGTCATAGAACGCATTATGTATTCATCTATTTCCGCGGAGTAATTTTTTCTGGTAGCTTCTTGAATAAGCACCAATAATTCATAATTCAATCTAACAAACCTCAAAGAAAAAAAGCATCACAATCAAACAAACTAAGCTTACATCTTAGAATCAGTCAAGCTGGAACCTTAGTAATAGTAGTATGATCATATATGTGGGTGTACCAACATACTGTAAGGTCACCCACACCGGCGGAAGCTGAAGACCTTACAGTGTAAATACACTAATAAAAAAAAAAAAAAAAAAAAAAAATATATATATATATATATGAGCCATATTTCTCTCTGTGTAGAAAACGCAACTCAATATTTTCTATCATGAGGATATGAGATGTTCACATATTCAGCTTCATCTCCTATTGATAAAATGTTTTAAGTCACATACCAAGCATCGATATTCCCCAGGAGTCTATTCATAGCTCAATATACCGAACCTTTGGAGGAAAAACATCGCAATCATAAGCTTTAATTACCCAAAAGTTGGCAGAACGGGCTAATTATCTTTTTATAAAGGAAAAGGAATGTCCACATGTTCAGCTCCTAACCTTAGCTGTCGGTAAAATACATAAAGTTACAATCGAGAAGCGACTCTTCCCTCTCCTTTTTCAATAAGCATTAGTATTTCTAGGAAGTCTGTTCATAATTCCCTCTATCATCCTTTGCCAAAGCAGCATCATAATTACACGCTTCACTTCTACAATAGGAGGAAGGGCGAACTATAAAGTCTAATATCATCTCTTTTTTTTTCTTCAAATATTCGCACCCAAGCTAGAACGCTAGGATCATCTTCTTTTATTTGTAGCATATATCTTTCTGCATAGAAAAGGTGACTCAATATTTTTCATCAACAGGATCAGCGATGGTCATATATTCAGCTCCTAGCCCTGTTGATAAAATGCATCAAGTCACATTTTTCTAGGGAAGTAATTCTCCCTCGGTCATTGCATTCGTCAAGCTCATACGTAAAGATTCGTTTTAATTTCATGATGTTGAAATATTCATCTTTGACCTATTCAAGCTCCAACGCTATAATCATCAGCTTTGGTTTCAGTCGTTTATCTTTATATGTAGAAGAAGTGACTCAATATCTTTTATTCAAATGATATAAAATGTTCATGAATCAAATGTATGAAATTGCATATTTTGATAGAGCGATTCTTGAATCATCGTTGGTATTTCAAGACCTTAAGCTTCATTCTTCTTTGAGAAAACAGATGCATGCAAAATTCAATGATAATTGCACTCAAAGACTAAAATCACACATACCATATGGTCAATAATACATTTTCACAATATAACCAAATTAATCTTCAAACCTTGATATTTTTCCAGTAATATCTATACATACAGCGCATGATTTATAACCGACTATTAATAACTCATATGCACATAGTTATCTTCAAACCTGAGTAGTAAACTATTAATCATTCACATGCATACTAATCATTCACATGTATATTATCTCCGAAGAGATATTTCACTTTGAAAGGGTGCTATCTTGAATTTGATACTCGTCAATATGCAGATGCTGCATAAGCTGAAAGTGATATATAGTTGTAGTGGGGTGGAAGATGGCGTGGAGAGTCAATCTTTACTGTGTAGTGGTTCCGGGCATAGCCGCACACGAAAGTGGCGCGGCGGAGACCGAGATTACGTAACGCTGGCTATATATATTCAGCGTTCACAGTAGGTCGACAGGCTGTCCTCGCGCGTCTCTCCCTGAGAGCGGACCCTTGTACCCTAATACAGGTGTTGCCATTCAGCGCCGCCTAACGGCCCACAAACACCACGAGTCTGGCGGTATTCATATAGAAACAAACAGCAATCACACCTAAAGTGTGAACGGTGGGTGTGATTGTAGGAGTGTTGTTTTTTAACAGATTAAATTGCTGGAACAAACTAGGGTATTGTATCAACGAGTCTAACCTGTCTAAACTTTGTATTTGATATTTATCTTGGTTTGAACTAGGAAAAAGGTAAGCCTATTCTAGCTAGGCCTTCCTATGTATTACTGTGTACCCAGTTTCGGTGTCCCTGTGTTTTCTAAGCTATATCTGAAGTATCATTGAAGGGATATACATGTATGATACATCGATTTGGAGCTGGAATACCATAGGATACGATGAAATCACTGTTATTTCTCTGCACACGATATACACGGCTCTTATGAACGTATTACGCTCATATACTGAGTGATCCAATGCTAAAGAATACGTTGCCAGGGGCTTGTTTGGCTGTAGGCATTGGGTAACCAAGCAGATAAGGCGCGACACCGGACAGTGGAAAAAGGCCTATTGCAGGCAGGTTCTCGTAACCTTCTTGGTGGTTAGGCGGAGAGTCGCAGGAACTCCCCACGGGGGAGGGACTTGACCCGCAGGACTCGGCTCCGGCTGAGAACCCTGCGGCCTGGGCCCTGTTTTTTAGTCACGACATTCGTAAGTTACGACATGTTTCAGCTGTCAGTGTCCTATAGAGCTACGATCTTAGGCTGGCTGCGGCACTTGCTGTAGATACGACACATAGGGAGGTAAAAGGTGTGCTATAGTCACGACACTCGGTGGCCAATGGACCGGAAAGTGTCGCCATAAGTGTCGTATGTCTAAGACCACTCTGGACATGTCGTACCGAATGCGCAACTTCACTTTTTGTAAGAATTAAGCAATGGAATTTTAACACGAGTAAGGTATACATATAACCTATAATCATACCAAATATGAGGAAAATCGGTCGCGGCGTTCCGAAGATATCGGCGTTTGAAATTCGTCATAGCATATACTGCTCTGGTGGCCAGTGTAGACCTTGACATCGACTGCGCTTACTTCACTCTCCCAGCAGAGATTCCGCGCTCTGTACCACAAAAGATCTGCTAGGAGAATGCTTGTGCGATATCCGATCGATAGCCCGATGTTTCAAATTCAAACGCCGATATTTTCGGAACCGTAAGGCCGTTCTTCTTCATATTTGGTACGATTATAGGTTATATGTATGCCTTACTTGTGTTAAATTTTCATTGCATAATTCATATGGGAAACACAGGAAATCCTCTATATACGCACAGTGAGGTTTTATAGAACCTAAGACAGTTCTATACTTGAGACACTTTTAGCGGTGATCGTCCGTGGCGCACTACGACACCGTCTATAGTACGCCGGCCATCTTTTGTCGTCCAAAAAGGTCGTAGATCGGCTGTGCGATCGTAGGCCTGCAACACTCACAAATGTCGTGACTAAAAAAGAGGGCCCTGGGCAGCGGCGACTCCCTCGGGGAGTGCCTCAGTGATGACTCAGGGCCCTGTTTTTTAGTCACGACCATTGTGAGGCCAGGAAGGCCCAAGACCAACCAGCGATTTCACGACAGTTTGGACGACACAAGATGGCCGGTGTGCTATAGACGGTGTTGTAGTGCGCCACGGAAGATCACCGCTAAAAGTGTCATACTTTTACTCACTCTGCGTATATAGAGGATTTTTTCACTTCCTGACGGAATTAAGCAATGAAATTTTAACACGAGTAAGGTATACATATAACCGATAATCGTACCAAATATGGAGAAAATTGGTTGCACTGTCCCGAAGTTATTGGCGTTTGAATTTCGCATTCTGTACGACATGTTCATAGATGGCTTAGTTCTAAGACAGTTTGGGAGACAAATTCACCCACGTGACCTTACATGTCTCGTGACTATAGCACACCTCAGACCACCCTAAGTCTCTTAGAGCAGTGATAGTTACCCGACCCCCTAAACTATCGCGACTATAGTACACTGACAGCAAAAACATGTCGCCCGTAACGATGGTCGTCACTAAAAAACAGGGCCCAGGTGCTCTGGGCCTTGTTTTTTAGTCACGACAATCGTTGTGAGTGACATCTTCCAGGAGGCAGTGTGCTAGAGAGCCACGATCGTAGAACCTACGACAAATGGCGTGGGGCTACGACACGTTGAGAGCTCAAATGTGTGCTATAGTCACGACAATCGGTGCCAAGTCAAGCGGAAAATGTCGCCAAACGTGTTGTAGGTCTAAGACAACTTTGAACCTGTCGTAGGTACTTCTGACAGAAGAAGCAAACGCCACGCACGATGGCCAGCCCCCTTCGCCAGCCGAGAAAGGTGAAAGTTTATCGTCCTAGGACGAATCCACTCGATGAATTCGATGAGAGTACGTTTTCGAAAAGGTATCGCGTATCAAAGACTATCGCCCGTGATTTAGCAGCACGTTTTGTGGCTTCGGGATGCTGTGGTACGGGTGGAGAGACACAAAGAGGGCTTGGAGTGTCAGCCGAAGAACGAGTGAGTCTTTACCTAGTTAATTTATTGATTATTTATCAATATGGAAGACAAAAATTGTACCCACATGAAATATAAAATGGTATAAAATTACAAAATAATTATAACTTAATTTTCAGAAATGAAATTTTTTTAATTTTTATTTTATTTGCCTAACATGAAACTACTGAAAAATAATAAGACAATATAATAATCATACTGCCTTTATGCTTGTATGTAGAAAACTGTTGTGTTATAGTGCTATTAAATGCATAGGCCCACTGTACGGTGTATATTACTAAGAAACTTTATTAGGCAACGGTTCATTCCACACATTGTAGTCGATTACAGGTAAAAGATAATGAAAGAGGAAACCTATGAGAGTTTCCGGTCTTTGCTAGTATCCCATAAAGTTTCAATCACCAAGTAATTTACGTGGCGAAGCCGCGTTACTTATTTATTGATTAAAAGGAGATAGGATCGAGCTCTGACATTATGACATTTTTTTTTAATCAATCGCACCCTTTACATTCACTGATGGGCTCTCATTTGTGACATAATTCGCTACTGGTTAATATTGATAAATATCGATTGGGCGTTACATACGCATTCCCAATGCAGAGTGTATGGAGGAAAAATATCCGGGGTGAGATAATACTCTATATATAGGATCAAGTAGTTCCTAAAAAGGTAACGTAAAATTTATGATGCAATTTGTTTTATTACAGATGTGCTTGGCGCTGAGATATTTTGCGACGGGAGCTAACTATAGTGTAGTCGCCGATTTTCAGGGTGTCTCGAAAAGCACCGTTTGCAAGAGTGTGCATGAGGTTTTAATTTTTTTGATTTGGTCATAGACGACTACATACGCTTCCCTAAAACCCTTAAAGAGATGCAGGACGAATCAAGGAAGCTTTTTTGAAAAATGCGGACACCGGCCTCTGGTGCTCGGTTGCGTTGATGGGACCCACATCCCCATTTTGGCCCAACGCACAAATAAGGCCGATTTCGTGAACAGAAAAGGGTTCCACAGTTAGAATACCATGGTAAAGATTCCAATGATATCTTAATATGAATTATAGATGCTGTTGATAAACAAATCACAATTTATATAAATTCAATAACAATGATGTATATTACAAGCTAAACGGTTTGCTGAAACGATAATAAATTCCCATTACCACATTAGGCCACAAACTAACAAGTTTTACACGGCAACAGAATAAAAGTACTATATCATTACCCATACCCATGCATGTGATGTTGTAACTTATATAACAGTTATCAACCCACAGAGGTATGTAACATGAACAATCAATCTTATAGCAAGTAGCCTACAGCGATAAATGGTAGTGATAAAAGTTGAATAAATAATTATGACGTAAGAGCTATTTATAGCCATTTACACTCTTCTAACTATTAATTGTTTTATATTATTTCTGATGACGATAGACAAATTTTCTTGGTCGACCCTACCTATCCCGGAGCTGTTCATGATAGCTATGTGTTGCAAAGCAACGATCTATGGCTAGATGCCTCACGTGGACAACTAGGAGAATATTTTCTCCTGGGCGATTCTGGGTATGTTTTTTTGAGAGGATACTTTTTAAAAGAAGCCCGTTGTAAAAAAATTATAATTGGGTCTACTTGCTGTTGAGAAATTTTAGTCGAAATGAGACGATTTCTAGAATATTAAATATTTTAAACATCTGTAAGAGATGGCCTTTCTGTTAGGGGTTGAAAATTTATATTACACAAGAAACCTCGCATATCAACCATATAATTACAATTAATGTATGCAGGGTCTACTCTGTTCAGAAAATGTTTCTGTAGTGTTTGGTCTTACATAGTCAACATTATTTTGCAGCTATCCTCTCACCTCTTTCCTATTCACGCCCATTGCACATCCGAGGAATGAACAGGAGCAACGTTTCAACACATGGCATATGTCGGCACGTGTTGTCGTCGAGCAGACGATTGGCCTCTTAAAACAGCGCTTTCGGTAAGGAATAACTTATTTACACGTACGGGTAAATGCAGTAACTTGAAGCACTTACATGCTTAGAACACTTTGGGACTTCTTAAGGTTTCTACATAAAATCATATATTTACATATCATATAAGATATTTATGTAGCAGCGTTACTTGCAGTATTTGTACAAAAGGTGGTCTGCAGGTTAATATATAACAGTTGACTAAGTAATCATTAAAACAAATGTGGATGTATGTTTGAACAATACTTAAAGTTTTAAGATGTTGCCAGGGGTCAATATTTTTCTATGTTCCCTTAAAACATCAACATTATATATTTTTTAATGATATAAATCATTTAACGCGTTAAAGCATAGCCATTTTAATTATGCCTACAAGAAAACCTTAAATGTGACAAATCTAGACAATAGAATAATCAGGACTAGACAACATGACGCCCCAACCCTCAAGGTACATACACCAAATACCCAGACGTATTTGAAAAGTACAGAGTATGTATGTGGTACGAGTTGGAATAGATTACCAGCCATTGTCAGGAATACTGAAAATATAAAAGAATTCAAAAGCCTTACTAAACAGATGATGCTTGGAACTATTCCACTATTCCGCATAAAACCAATACATATAGAGGGCTTGGAGTAAAATTACCTACCTACAGTCACACGTTATTGAACTGTCCCGAGAGCCTAGTCAACTTACCAAAGTTCCCATACTTGTATAAAAATACTCACCTTATCAACTCTGACAGTTTCTTGTTGATCGGCAATTGGTGTGTGTGAAATATTCCCTTGTCTACTCTCAATTGAACAACATAATGTACGGGATCCGATTGAAACTAGCTGTACTAATCCAGCTGACGGATATACCCACTTTGCGTATCATTCTCATGTGATGAAAATACTATCCGATGTAAATGACTGTACCATTGTGATACAATAAAGAAAAGTTACAAAAAAGGCTCTACTAATAAGGGATCTATGCTTGTCTACCAATCTGTATTGAGACCAGCCTATATTTTTGTGTTAAGGGTCGATGCCTGTCTACCTCCTTCTTTGACGGGTTGGCATATAGATTAACAACCGTTCCAAGTATGAAATTTTTGTATTGCAGGTGTCTTGACCGCCATAGCGGTTACCTGTATCACTCACCACTAGACTGTGCGCGAATAGTGAACGTCTGCGTAGCATTACATAACTTGAGTCTCGCTGGAGGAGTAGAACTACAATAGGCCTTTTTCCACAGGGCGGTGTCGCACCTTATCTGGTTGGTTACGCAGTGCCTGTAGCCAAACAAGCTCATGGCAACGTATACTTTAGCATTGGATCTATCAGTATATGAGCGTAATACGTTCATAATATCCATGTATCTCATTCTCAGAGAAATGATAATGATTTCATCATGTTCTATGGTATTCCAGCTCCAATTTGATGTATCATACATGCATATCAACTCAATGATACTTTAGATATAGCTTAGATAACACAGGTATACCCAAATTGTATACACAATAATACATTGGCAAGTATAGCTATAATATGCTTATCTTTCTCCAAGTAAAAACCCAGATGATTATCAACCATAAAGTTTAGACAACCCAGACTCGTTGATACAATATCCTAGTTTGTTCCAGCAATTTAATCTATGAAAAAACAACACTCCTGTAATCACACCCACCATTCACACTTTAGGTGTGATTGCTGTGTGTCTCTATATACATGCTGCCGGACTCGGCCGTGTTTGTCCGAGCGGCCGCGTTACTAGACAGTGGGCCGTTAGGCGGCGCTGAACGGCAACACCTGTATTGGTTGACGATGAGGATGTTGGTCGTCTACCTGCTCAACAACGTGTCCCCCTAGCCAATCCCCGAGGTCCACTTCCAGTTCCGGGTCAGGCTCTTCGTGAGGGCAGAGACCGTCGTACACTCTACTTCCAGAATCAGTTTTGGTGAATTATTCTAACTTGCCATTTACAAAAAGTGTAAACCCTTTTTTTATTGTGATCAAAGCCATTTATTGCAAGTCTTTAATGAACAAAGTCAAGTACTTTTACATTTATGAATGTGTATGTGGTGTACTGTGTTACTGTATCTTAAAAACAGGCAAATAATATGTTGGCCTTTGGTACTCCGGTACTCCAGTTGTGTCGTTACCAACTGTAAATAAAATGTTGTTGAATAAAAAACAAAATGCGAAAGTGCACCACCATCCATGACGGTTTGTTACTTTGAACGCCATTGCGTGGTTCCTGAAAAAGCCATAATCATATCTAAGAAACACATCTTTACCTTAGAATATAAAGTGAGTGAATCACTGAAACATGTAAGTACGCTATATATTTTGGAGTGAGGACAAATCTTAATGTGTAGAATACTTTGTACAGCTCATTAGCCACCAAAGTTACTTTCAAATAAAATAATAAGTATTTGGTATTATTATATATACCTGTGTCAGTATATCCTGCACATACTGCCCGCTCCTATCCATGTCGTATTTATACCCGTACGACACCTAGGTGACGTACGGGGTATTATGTCGTCTACAGGGGCATGTGCGGCGGCAAAATCCAAAAACTCGCCCATAATGTATGTTAGAAATTGGATATTTTAAGGTATATAATAATACGAAAACAGGTATACTGTGTCTGTACATGATAAATACTTGGTAAAAGGTCCGTTTTATCGTCAATTTTACTGCGTATTTATCACGTACAGGCACAGTAACCCTGTTTCCGTATAACACTCTCCAGTTCAACAATTAAATTACGAAAATAAATTACTACAATGTATGTCATATCCTCTACATTGAAGGACTATGAAACCATATATAATCTATAAAGTGGAGAGTTCCTCCATTATCAAATTAAAGGTCCAATGTTGTTTTGGTTGGTGTTTCCTGGTGGACTTCCTCACTTCGGTCTCGACATTCCCCTTGTAATAGTTGGGTTTGATGGGCATCACTCCTATAACGAATTAAATATTATTGTTTAGACCAATATTGCCAAAGTAGATGACGTCTACTATTCAGTAGAAAAAGGTATAGTTGTTACTGCATGTTAAACAAATATCCTAGAAGCCGTATATAAAAAGTTTGTCTTTCAGTATTTATTTTGTGGATAATATGTCCACAACCATATGCTTGAATAGAAATAAAAATCCGCGTAAATTATAATTTATAAAACATGACATATTTGTGTGTGAATAAAAAGAAAAGGGTTTAATTGCCTATGAAATAAAGTCAATGTTTGACTTAATCTTACGTCAACAGTAAGTGTTTAGGACGCGTTTTAATATTAGTTTATTTTAGGAAATTTTGCAAACCTTGAGTACCTTGGATTATTTCTGACAGATCGGACACAGGCTCAGACTCTTCCTCCTGCACCTCATACTGAGTGAAGGTAGTCTTCAACGATTTCTTTTTATTGTCAGACTTGGTTGTAGGAGCAGAAGGTGTGGTTACACTACCATCAACAATAATTTGTTTGAGGTTAGCAATGTCCCATTTCATTTCACGTATTTCGTCATGAATGAATTGCATCGATGGATTTTCCCTTGATACAGACACTTTCTCAAGAATACCCGATAACTTGGAAATCTCTTTGGCTATTTCTTCTCCACTGTTCAACTCAGTAGCTTTGCTCTCTTGGCTAAATAAGGTGATTGGATTGTTTGACGAGATATTTCCGTCGTAGGTTGTCAGATAAATATTATTAGAAGAGATTTAGTCTTACAATTATTATTTTAAAATTAATACATTAACCATGTTTTTTTCGAATCTCATCAATAATAGATATCAACCTTATACTTTAATTATTCCGTTCACTCCATATTGCATTAACTATCCCTGTAAAATAAACAAATTTATAAGGAAACATTAGGCATCTAAGTAAGGCGAGGTACAAATCTAATGTGCAAAAAATGAAGGTGGTAAAAATCCTGTTATTGCTATTTATTAAGGTTATAGCACTGCTTATCATTTTGGTCATTTATTGAGTCCTATCCTATAATTAAAGACCATAGAATAGAAAGTTGATAAAATTTACTTTTCGCATCCATCACTGGACTATCATGTGTGGCGAGTACTTCAATCCCTGCAGTATTGAGATTGGCAACATTCGGTAGGACTTCAACAGGAAAGGCTTGGTTGGATCCAATGACCTCATATGGACATGGTGGAAGTACGGAGCTGGCTTGCGACAGTTGCGAATCGAGAGTATTACTACTGTGATCCACTTGACAGAAACTACATCACCCATGTTAATACAGAAAACAGTGTGGTCTTCATGAAATAATTTTCCCTCGCAAGTGAATAATGTGAAAGGTTTTTTTATAAACATCACAAATAAAAAAGATATAGCATTTCCTTGACCATGGCATGCCTATGCCAAATGGCATTGCCATAGGCCTAGAAGAGAATAGGAAATTCTTTCCTTTTTACCTTGTATGTAGAACTATTGAACTGTTATGAGAAATACCGGAAAGAATAGGCTATGTGTTTGCTGTTACTCTGAACAGTATCATAGAAATCAGATAAAAAAGATTTTAGAGGACATTGAAGTATTACTTAAGTGTTTTACCGGATTTTATATAAAAGGCTACTCCATAATAACGCCACAAATGGTTCAGTTTCCTTAAGTAGTATGGGTTCATGGTGAAGGATGTTTGGCTGTGGAAGGCTTAAGGTAGCATCTGTCCAAAGGTTTTTTTGCAATGTACATGTATAAAGATATATTTGCTCAGTTCAGCAAAGGGTCGGGAATCGATCACCTCACATTCCATTGTAGAGAATGGTTCTTCATCTATGTGTGAAGTTAATGGAATTATCTGCTGCCATATTTGCTATACAAAAGAAGAAAATTTTCCAATTTTTAATGCGGTGCATTAAGGTGGTGATATGCAACCTAAGACAAGAATTAAAAAAAGAAGATAAAATCCTATTATTCGTAACATCATGTGTATTGATTACACAAAATATATATAGTTAAACTATTTACATTGATTTATTGTCTTAAAATTTTAAACCAATTATTCTATTATTTATGAATATAGAATAATATTTTTTATTATTTTACCTGCACTCTCGTCCTGTGATATAGAGCATTGGTTGGTTAGTGATGAAATTGGGACATTGTGTGCAATGCCGCTTTCGTCGCAGCCTCTTTCTCAACAAGCATTCTTCTGTTTCTCTCCCTCTGATCGGCCTCCCTCTGACGACGTCGCAAGATGGCAAGATTATCGTATTGCATTTTGACTGGCGTAGAAGTTAATGGAGATGGACAGGAAGTATAGTCCCTAAGGGGACATTCAACGGAGGGAGTGAGTCGGAAGAGGATATATTGGAAGTATAGAGGGAGAAGAGGGACATAAAGTGTGTCCAGAATAGGAATGATCAGAAGAAATTGCAGACACGGGTGAAGGGCACGAAGATAAGACCGAAGATGAGTCAGAGTCGGGCGGTTTTGACAAAGTGCTGCTGGCCAAATTAGTTGTAAAGGTGGGATATGGAGAACATCGGTATAAAGGCGGAATATGGGAAGGGAACACATTAGTATTAGGCGCTGTTTGCAGGACCAGAGTGGGTGTGATAGAACCATTGTCTGTGGAGTTTTCAGAAGAATAATCAGGGGCTTTCTCTCTATTCCCTGTTCCAACACGCCTAGATCCCGGAATACCTGTAAGATGAACAAAGGTTACATTGAAATATTGTCTAGGTTTCTTTTATAATACCTATTCTACCTCATTTCTTTGGGAGGTATAGAGCTAAGAGTATTAAAAAAGAAAACCATACAAAGTTCTCTTTCAGTACCGTATATGTACCGTAATGTCTGAATAATAGAGTCTTAAGTACAATGATAAACAAAACACTACAACTCAGGTAAAAAACAATTCTAGCCTATGTTTTATTTTTTTTTACTTCAATACCTGTAATAGTTTGCTGGGAGGCGTAACGCAACGCCAATTCATCAACGGGAGTTAGCCTTAAACGATAAGGCACGGGACCATTTCCAGTCTGTTGCATGTGGGTATTGCGTTCACGGGCCTTGAAATACAAAAATAAATTCCGTTTCGAATGGGTCCATCTGAACGGTTGAAAGGAACCAATGAAGAGTAAATAACGCTATTTATGGCGAACTATTAATAAAGGAAATATTCACATTATTTGCTGCACATTTGTGAAACGTAGTGTAATTGTAAAGAATATAGCATGGTAACGACAAATAGGGGAGTATGGACCCGGAGATTGGTATGGGCGCCCTAGCAGTAACAATTGAAGTGTATGTAAGAAGGGCCACCTTGTGGTAAATAAAAACACTACAGGAAGAGTGACGTTCCTGGCACGACATCGAAGGTTTACACGTCAGAGCGTAGCAGGTGAGCAACTAATGCAATTTATTCATTAATTGATATTATATTGAGGTTACTGTTGTGATGATGAAAAAAAGTATACGACAATTAAACGTGGGCAAGTTTATGTAAACATATTAATGTCCGGAAGAACTTTTCTGCAAAATTGTAGATTAATTCTAAAATTAATAGTAATTCAGACGACTGGCGCCACCTATCGTAGACCAATGAACACTTTACATACCTGTGGACCCATGCGACCTCAGTCCTCCTCTCACACTTGGACTGTTTGGACGCTTTTACCTCACCCACCCACCCATATTTATTTATTAGACATAATTGTCTTATTAAACTCCTATTATAATGTATTTACACAAAACTTTTTGCTATCATATGTTTTACATACCCATTTACTAGGGCTACGACTTCTCAATTACCGTCTCATTGTTCTCTTGAATAAAAGTTTTATGTGGCAGTCCAGTCTCGATCTCAATTAGTGGTTATTGACACGCTATGTAGCATAACCCGCTTTGTGAACAAGGTCTAATTTTAGGTGTCAATACTACAAAGAGTTTAGAAATTAAATTTTATTGGATGAAATAGTATAGTTTTGACTGTTCTTTGTTTATGTGAAGGTGGATTAACTCGCCGTGTTGTGTAACTGCCGTCGCAACCAAATGAATACGCTGGTTCCCGGGGTACCCGCTAGCGGGCTCGGCGGAGATATACCATAAGAAGCCAGCGGCGATCACAGGCGGAACCCAACCAACCAAATGAAACCCACTCTATACGTCGTATAGGTATCACAGTTAACTAATAATTGAAACCGTTGTGAGGGTTGTTTTTTGACCGATTGAAAAATTTTACAATAAAAACTTTTAAATCACAAACCGGTAACATGTACATTTTAAATTGCCTATAACCTCGTTACTCGTCAGCTTATAAAAATAGAAACACAGAAACCATGAAGTTTGGCGATTTTGTATTTGACACGTGAGTTAAGTATACAAGGATCTTCCTCCCATAATGAAGAGAAAAAAACTGTAGTCGGGCCAAGGTAAGGGCGGTCCTTCCCAGTCAAGGTTTGTGGCAGGTGTGAGACCGGTGCCTTGCGTTGCCGTCCCACGACTGCTCTCTTGTCCGCTAGATGTCCTTCGCTTGTCCCCTGCCGACTGATCCTAGCGCCCTCTCGTGTGTGGAGCTTATAGCCCAATAAATCTTATTGGTCCCATAGAACAGATTGCTGTTAAATAATAATGTAAAATTGGAAAAGTTATTATATTGGCCACCGTTTTCCACGAATGTAGTTTGGCGAGCCGAAGCTGATTGAAGTCGGCACCCTAAGCTCCTTGAGTGGAATGGGAAGACCACGATTCAAAAGTATGAGGTTTTTATTTTACCCGACCCTCTTTCATAGATGTTGGAATATAACGTCATCAATTTTATTTATACCACCAGTCGTAGATAGTCTACTCATGGACAGTGTATCTCAACCCTGTCAATCCAAAGTGACAAAAAGTTTCACATTTTTTAAACCACATAGAATGAAGATAGAAGCACAATTCAAAGTGTTTTAGAAAGGCCTGTAAAAACTATTTTGGAAGGGCTAGGCACCTTGACTCTCTTCAACGTCCGTGCCCTGTTCTAAGTAAGTCTCATTTTCACGACTCAACAAGTCCTCGTCAATGAAATCTACAAAAGCACTTTCCGGCTTACCTGCAGCCTTACACTTGACTTTTGCTGCCTCAGCATATTTACAAGGCGCCCGCTCTCGGACATTTTAATCTCGGGGAGTACTTTTGATATATTTTTTTTGTCTGCAACAGTCTCAACCCTGTCAATCCAAAGTGACAAAAAGTTTCACATTTTTTTAAACCACATAGAATGAAGATAGAAGCACAATTCAAAGTGTTTTAGAAAGGCTTGTAAAATCTATTTTGTAAGGGCTAGGTCTCCTAAATCTCAGACATTTTCAAGATTTTAATCTCAGGGAGTACTTTTGATGTATTTTTTTATGTCGGCAACAGTCAAACTCAGAAGTTGTGAAGACTAGGACCACATACAAAAATAGAGAGAACGATTCAACTGTTTTTTCCATACGTGAAAAAAAAACGGAACTGCATACTCCGCCGCCAGAATGAAATTCTGGGGGAAAGACCACAGAAGAACACCTACCGCACCTTGCCTGATGAGACTGGTTAGTAGTCGAAACCATGAGAATAAATATTCTCGCTACATGCGGAGATATCCTCCATATGGTATGAAATACCATATAGAGCCAAACGACAGGATGGCGACGGATTGGAATGGGGCAGGCAGCATGAAAAAATCTGCCACTGGGAATTGGAATCTCTCCCGGTACAAGATCTCTTGATAACAGTGATCTTTTTCCATTTGTGAAACATCTGGCTCCCCATAGAACCAACCAGCGACGGTCGGGTCGAAGCACTCGCACGCCGCACGGTTCTATTCACCTACGTGAGACCTGAAAATCAACATAAACAGCTCTCAACCAATCAAAACGCCGCATTCGGGATGGGTCAGCGGCGTCGTCCGCTGATCCATTTCCCGCTTCTCTCTATTCCGTGGTCGCAAAGCGTTGGGTGAGGAAGTGATTTTCAACTGCTACGCCTCGTCCGCCTACTAAAAGCCTACTTTGTATATTAATAATAGGATTTATTTTATCTGTCAGCAATGCCTTACAAGGATCCTAAGTCACCAGAGGCAAGAAAGAAAAAAGCCGAGAGTGGCAGAAGATGCTATGCGCGAAAGAAAAATGAAAAAGAATTTAAGGAAAGAATTAAATCGTATAGGAAGGTAGGTGTTCAGATTTAGCAAGGGGGTCACAACCACCAGCCTTCAGAGATTACAAGCAGTTATTTTTTCAAGCAGGTACACCATACAAACATAGACCTTAGATTTTCTGAGGTTTCACTACATCTATGGCAGTATATTAAAGCGCCTATGAGTTCCCAGGGCTATTCCACTTAATCTGCAAGGGCATGGGACACAGACGGTACCACTGGGTATAGCCTGACACCAGCCACTGGGCATGGCTAACACCATTGATCGCCCATATGTAGATATACAGTAAAACCCCTCTTCCGGGACACCCCGCTTAAGGGGACACCCCGCTTAAGGGGACACCCCGCTTATGGGGAAAGTTTGGAAGGACATCATATCAAAAACCCTGAAAATCCAAGTTTATGGTGCCCGTTTGTACGGGACAGACAGAACAATATGAAGATGGATATACCTTCCTTGTGAAATTCGCTCCTTTTTATACCCCCGGTTAATTATGTGTTATTGATAAACATTTTAACCTAATAACCATCGTTTCCTTCATTTATGTAGACCTGTATTCTCTATTGTATAACCATTGACAGACTGAAAACCCCGCTTAAGGGGACACCCCGCTTATGGGGACACTTGGCCCGGAACGGAGGGTGTCCCCTTAAGAGGGGTTTTACTGTACACTCAATTTAAAACGCATTGACGGTGATGGTTTATAGTTATAAATACTACTTGAAAACCAGCGACCATCTGAGAACTGTCATACCCTACTATAGATGGTCCTGTCATGGGCATTAAATATGTCTATCAAATAACCTGTGTACAGAGGTACAAATATATTTATTTTGTATTTCCGAAATATGCCTGGAAACGCAAAAAAATGGCAGACCTTACACCAGATCAGCTGAAAGTGAGGTGGGAATCAAAGAAACTATGGGCTAGGAAGAATAGGGCCAAGATTGCAGACACAAAGAAACTGGAAATTATAAAGGGTTTGTTATTCATATATGTGTGGTGTAATATTTACTTTTCTAAAATAAGTGTTGTAAAAGGTGATTAGTTATACGGGAAATAAATTATAGCTCTCCTCCATTGCGGCCAACCACTGGATATAGGTGGTCGACCAAAAAATTGTAAACAATATCATCAAGTTCAACCTTTTCTTTTTACACTTTACTTGTCCTTCATCTTGCCATGATGCACCGCCATTCTCCACTTCGGCGACCGCGTCTACCCCGGGCCCCAATGGAACGGGTCTCCATCTCCTTTATGGGGGAAGGCACGAACTTGATTGTCAACTGTGGGAAGGGGATCGAGACTGTAGCTCCACTAGAGCGAGACTTTCGGAGACTAATAACACATCGCTCGGACAATAAGTAAATCGGCGGTAACAAACAAGCCGGTAGAGATGAAAGTTGTAAAACTCAATTGGTTTCTCGTGTTATCCCATGTAAGACAAGCAAAAAGGGAAAGGGAAAAGGGAAGAGAAGTTTTACCCCTTTTGCAGAAAGTATTGCCAGTCGCTGTGTTATGTACAGGAAGTAATCATTAAAGTTAACGTTTTATTGGGACATTATACAAAGTACATACAAATATTTCTTAAATTTAGTGTATGAGAAACATAAGGAAACAGTAAAATAGTTGGGCCTTAAAGGTGAATACAAACAAATGGTTTACATATTCAGGACAGATACTATATATGTTACATTTTAAAATATTACTGTTTTCCTCAAAGAAATAATATGGGTATGTCTTGAACTTACAAGAGAAAGTTTATGATTTCCTGTTTAAGGTAAGTAATTGTGTTAATTAATTACAGGTAATGGCTAGTTCAGGTAGGAAAACATATCTTATATATATAGGTAACTCAATGAAGTAGTAGGTAGGGCAGAACTTCTTAGTTACTTACATGCTTACGGGCCTCGGATAAGAAACATATTAATTCTTTTTTACATTCTGCCTCGTCCCTCAGCAAAATAGATACAAAGTTCACACTTTTTAGAAAAGTAATATATAGAAACAGATTCCTGTGGAGTAAGTTTCCGGATTACGAAATTGTTTCGCCGGAGGTCTCAACCGAGTTCTTTAGACCGAGGTTGAAACCTTCGGCGAAACAATTGAGGAACTGGAAACTTACGGACACAGGCATACTGTTTCTTTATTACTATATACCTCAAAAACAGTACGATATTTACCTTATTTAAGCTATGACAGTCATTTGTAATCCAATTTGGGCACACAACGCTCATAGCATAACGTGGATTACACCCCCACCTTCACAAATACCTTGTAGTACAGTCAGCTCTCACCAGATGGCGATCTCATGCTTCAAAGCACTCTCCCAGCACAACTTTAATACAGGCAGGCCAGGAAAAAGGCTCAGAATCTATGTTTGGAGAGTCCCTTCAAAGTCTTTGCTGTAAATCACGATGTCAACAGTCGAGTCGAGGTGTTGCTCTTATCTGGCCGCCATTATCCATCCGCTAAGACCTTAGGCGTAACGTGCATTACTTCTCGGCAGTGCGGAAACCGTAGTTACCGTATATATAGCAACGTGTTGTATTTACGTTAGTTACGGCAGTAGGTATATAGTAATATTATATACACGTTTGTTAACAACAACCGATATAACCTCAATTTGTGAGTTTTAATTTGAGGAAAGCCCATAAATTAGTATAGATTTCAGGTGCCATATAGACAAAAATATTGTGACATTTACCGATGATTCAGGTCCATGTCAAGTCATACCAGGAAGTGTAGAAGATCAGGAAGCGTTTATTCTATACTTTTACCAATAGGTAGTTAACATATAACTCACTAGATGGTGCCACTGAGTGTGGATCACACCGGTATTGCTTATGGCAATGATACAACATCCCTCTTTTTCCAAATGAGATATTACTTATAATGTTGAGTATACACAGGTATCAAAACCATAGTAGTTAAGTTGTGGCAAAACAGTCTTTGGCATAGAAGTAGATACTGTTTGTAATATAACAAAGTCTTTGGCATAAAAGTAAATACTGTTTGTAATGTAATATGCTACTTTCAAATCAGTCTTTCTTCGTCTCAGTGAGACAAGTCTTTGCTGTAAAGTCTTTCAATAAAATATATGAATAATGACTTAGTAATGACTTGGCAATATTTGAATCAAGTACTTTTGATTTTTGCTCTGAAAAGATAATATATATTTGACAGCACCTCTTTTGACTGTAAATGTAAAAATGATAAAGCTAAAGCATGTATGTACTACTAAACGTAAGATATAGTCAATTAATACAAATATACTACTTGTATGTGTTTATCTATTTCAGATCTTAGTCACTCAAACTTATTCACTGAACCAGACTGGCTTTCTTATTTCCCGCCCACTGCGTGACACCATTGTAGGTGGTTTAGGACTGGACACATGCACTGGTGATTTGCCCATGAGATTTTGCCCATCACTACGGCTGTTACTAGTTCCTTTCTGAACCGGTCCATTGTTGGCACAGTTTGGGAGGCTTGTCATGTTGCAGCCTTCCGTAGTAGTCTTGCATGGTGGACGTGGTGGTGGTCCAGTGGCCTCAGGTGTTCGGTTGCCTGACTGGCCCTGCTCAGTGATTCTACCTTTAAGG
Source organism: Alentia gelatinosa (assembly GCA_950022655.1). NCBI lineage: Eukaryota > Metazoa > Annelida > Polychaeta > Phyllodocida > Polynoidae > Alentia > Alentia gelatinosa. The sequence continues at coordinate 24,584,842 of OX465579.1, forward strand.
TGAATGCGATTTCGGCGCAGAGTCTGTCCACTAGGAGTCTGGATTATATAACTCCTTGGCTCCTGGGCCCTTGCTCCCCCTGGTGTCCCCCTCTAGTCGCGCCTTCTGGCCTGGTATTAGAGGTGGTATCTGTTTCACATTCCTATGGTGGTAGGCCTTCTGTTCACTTTGCCCTAAGTTGAGTTTTTTCCGTATGTCCTCCTGCATAGGGTCAGTGCTCCTGATTTTTGATGGGAGAGTGTCCTTCACCCTTCTTTGGAACATCATATCCGCTGGGCTTGGCAGTTTGCAGCTGATTGGGGTTGTCCTCAGTCCCAGTAGTGCCAGCTGTATGTCCTCGTTAGCTTCTTTGGCCTTTTTCATTGCGTTTTTCACAGATCCAACTTGGCGCTCTATAAATCCGTTGGATCTGGGATACCGTGGTGAAGATGTTATGTGCCTTATACCCCACTCTCTGGTGAACCTTGCAAAGGCCTGGCTGCTGTAGTGGGGTCCATTGTCTGATCGTATGATGTCTGGCACTCCCATTATGGCACAGTGGTCTTTTATGATGGATACCACTGTCTCTGATGTTGCTGGTTTTGGTAGCTTGTCCACCAAGGGGAACTTGGTGTAGTAGTCTGCGATGATTAGATACTGTTCATCGTCTATTTGGAACAGGTCTGTTCCGATCATGATCCATGGTCTGCTTGGTGTTTCAGTAGGTTCCAATGGCTCATGTGTCTGTGTTTGTTGGTGTTCCTGGCAGATTGTGCACTGTTTGCACAGATTCTCGATGTCCTCGTTGATTCTCGGCCAATAGACATCTTTGCGTGCTCGGAGCTGGGTCTTGATGATTCCCATATGTCCAGTGTGGAGATCTTCCAACACACTCTGCCTGTGCGGTTTGGGAATGTACACACGCTCTCCTTTCAAGATGAGTCTGTTATCCGTGCTGAGCTCATCCCTGTATGACCAGAATTGGCGAAGTTCCGATGGTAGTTCCTTAACTGTTTCTGGCCACCCAGTGTAGATCACTTCCTTCAGTTGATTCAAGGTTGGGTCAGATAGTGTTGAGTCCCTGATGGCTTGGATCTTGTCACTGGTAAACTGAACATGCTCAATTCGCACATCCATCTTGACATCCTCGTTGTTATTGGGATTTGGCAGTCTACTGAGTGTGTCTGCCAATCCGACATCCTTCCCTGGTAAGTATTTTACCTTGAAGTCATAATCTTGCACCGCAAGCATCATAGCCTGGAGTCGGGGTGGTGCAACGATTAGGGCTTTGTTGCAGATCATCTCAAGTGGTTTATGATCGCTAAGTATGGTGAATCTCCTGTTGTAGAGATAGGTATGGAGACGCTTGATTCCAAATGTTATTGCGAGCATTTCACGTTCAATGTTCACATAATTCTTCTGGGATGGTGATAGGGATTTGCTCGCGAACGCTACAGGCCTAGTTTCCGTGGAGTAGCTGCTGTCCTGTAGTCAGTCTGGCTGGAGAAGTGCTGCTCCCAGCCCACGTTGGCTTGCGTCTACCATGAGGTACATTGGTGCTTCAGTATCATAGTACTTGAAGCAGGCTTCTGTGCTAACCAGTGTTTTTAGATGGTCAAACACATGCTGATGGTCTGCTGACCACTCAAATGGTGTTTCCTTGCACAGTAGCTTCCTCACCGGCTCTGCCTGGGCAGATAGATTCCTGATGAATGGGCTCAGGTATGTGATGAGACCTAGAAACTCCTGAAGCTGTCTTGTTTGTTGGAGCAGGCATGGCTTTGAGGTCGGTGACTTTTGCTTCATCCGGCTTCATTCCATTTACACTGAACACCATACCGAAGTACTCAATCTGGGGCTTTTCGATGATGCATTTGCTGCTGTTGAAGACAAGGCCATTTTTCTGTTCCTCCATCATCAGGTTGTGTAGATTCTTGTTGTGCTCTTCTTCTGTTGCTCCGAAGCATGCTATGTCATCTGCAATGCCGACAGTTCCTGGGCACTTTTCCAGGATCATATCAATCTTCTGCTGGAAAATGTCCTGGCTCACACTGAGGCCAAACGGCAACTTGCAGAACTTGTATCTTCCGAAAGGTGTTCTGAACGTGATTAGTAGTTGGCTCTCCTCGTCCAGCTCTACACTCCAGTACCAGCTTTGGCATCCAGTTTGCTAAAGTACTTTGCCCGATGGAATTGATGGCTAATTTCCTCCAGCGTAAGTATCTTATGTGGGCATCTCCTCAGTGCTTTGTTCAGTTTTTTCGGATCCAGACATACTCTTATTGTTCCATCCTTCTTGATGCTTGTTACAAGGCTGCTGCATCAATCCGAGTGTTGTTCCACTTTCGCTATCACGCCCTGCGATTCCATCTTGTCAAGTTCTGCCTTCAGCTTCGGCTTCATGTGGATCGAGTACTTGCGTGGTGGGTCAATGAAAGGTGTTGCGTTGTCTTTCAGATGTAGTCTGGCTTTGCCTGGGAGGTTACCGATCCTGTTGAATTGGTTGCTATATACCTGTTGCAGGTCTTTTACCGATTCGATGGTCTTTGGTGTTGGGGCTGGTATGTCTATGTTGCAGTGCAGGGTTACGAGACCCAGTGCTTCGGCCATCGACAGTCCACACACTGCTGGGCTGCTCACATCTACAATGTGGAACGGGAATGTCTTCCAGTTACCCCGTCCATAACTACATTGTAGGTCTATACTGCTGTAGCACTTGATGGTGGTTTTGTTGTAGGCTAGTAGTGTAGTATTTTTTGCTGTCCTGGAGATTTCCTCATTCGGTGTTCCATCTCTGTTCAGCTTCTCAGGCATCAATTGTTGAAATATCCTGAGGGGAGGGTGTTTCCCATGGCTCCAGTGTCAACCTTCATGTTAATGAGTCGTTTCGTTCGATCATTGAGCTGTTCTGGGAGCTTTATGTTGATTTTCGCAAATACCTCTTTGCGTTGCTTTTTCTCTGTTACATCTGCGACATCGAGACTGATCATGTTGTATTCGACAGTCTCAAAGTCCTTATCTTCTGAATACTTGTCCCTGTCATAGTTGCTTGCTGCTGTAACATCATGTATACGTCTCTGTTGTTTGCCGTGCTGCTGTGGTCTTTGTTGTCGTCCGCCGCGCGATGGACCTCTATTTGACAGTCTTGCTTGTGTTTTCCCCTGCTCTGGTTGCAAGCAGAGATGTGCCCAATGTCCGGTTTTGTGGCAGTTGTAGCACTCTGAATCCTTTGCAGGACAGCTGTTAGGATCCTTTCTGTGGTCCCCACCGCAGCGTTTGCATACTGACTTTATTTTTCCCTTTTTGTTATGTTGTTGACCACGGCCCTTTTGACGTATAGCATAAACGTTAGCTGGGGTAGTAGTGTTGTTGGTGCAATCATTGATGTGACGTATGCTGTTGAGCGTTGTCTCAAATTTTCTACCCTCTGCTAGAACTGTCTCAATAGTTACTTCGGCATCTTGGCCTAATAACCATTTCTTGAAGTCTTCGATTGGCGTGCTTGCTAGTAGCTGCTCTAAGATTCGTTCTTTTTCCTCAACAGGTGTGAAACTGCAGTCAACTGTTTTTTCGCGACATCTTGTGTAGAACTCGTCAAGTGACTCGGTTTTGCCCTGATAGAAGAAGTGGAGATCTAGTCTGGCGGCACAGAAATTTGGTTTTGAGATTTTCAATCGTTCCTCAAATTTCTCAAAAATCTGCTCCGGTATTTTTCTTTCAGCTTCTGTTAAGTGAAATGCACTGTAGATCTTTAGACCCTCGTCGTCTAGCCATTGTAGGATATATGGGACTAAATGTTCATCTTTTTTGTTTGTGACTTGAGAATAAATATCCATTCTCTGTTTCCAAAGGCCAAATTTCTCACTTTTGTCTCCCTTTCTGGCAAAACACATAACTGGAGGTGCCCTAGATAGTGCCATGTTTGTAGCACACAATCCCCTCCTCACTTATGTTGGTGCTTATATTTATTGTTATTGTTTATATGCACCCACTTGCTAGTGAACAATGACACATTTGTTACTTATATATGTTCACAATAGTAGCACACCTGTACTGGCAGTACTAAATTCACAGTTTGTTGGTCAACATTGATAGGTTTATATATGCTTGGCCTCCTTTGTTTACTGTGGTGGCTATGTCTACTGATCATGTGGTCCCCTATTATCACTCACTGCATGATCTTCTTGATTTGTGTTCTTAAATGTTCAGTTTTTGCAATAATTTGCTCACAATTTGATCTTTGGGATGTTTCTGCCCTTTACCCTATCTTTTGTAGCCTCAGACACATTAGGGGGGTTTAATTTAGGGGGATCCCAGCGCTGCCAACCATGTCAAGTCATACCAGGAAGTGTAGGAGATCAGGAAGCGTTTATTCTATACTTTTACCAATAGGTAGTTAACATATAACTCACTAGATGGCGCCACTGAGTATGGATCACACCAGTATTGCTTATGGCAATGATACAGCAGTCCAAGCCAGACCTTTTTGGGCACGACTGTCCCTCGGCCCAGAATGAGGACTCTTGAGTATTGGTCCCTCATCAAGAGCAGCGCGCAACAAAGCATGAGTGCTCCACTGTCCAAGAGGGACGCCTATAAGGTTCATCGACAGGACCACCTGCATGTTTCGAAGCCATGTTTCTGAAAGAAAATATCCTTTATTATATAATATGTGCGTATAAGGGGATACGTTTTAAACTATTAAAACTTTCCTAGTGACCAGCTACCAAGTGCACTCAGACACGCTTGCAATCGAAGCTCAAGTCAGCATGGACGAGCGATAATGTAAGTAAATGAAACCTTGTGGCGCTTGTGCTGATGCCCGGCAGGAGGCCAAATATAGATTCTGCGACAGTTCTATACTTGTCATCAGGCCCGACACTTTGAGCTCCGATCGTAGACAGCAGGCTACGACACCGTCTATAGGACGGCGGTCATTTTGTATCACCAAAAGCCCGATCCCCCAGCTCCCGGCAGCGGCCAAAGTGACCAGTGGGAACAATGGTCGGGGGAGTTGAAGTTGATCCCGGACCCAGCCTTGCGCGAGATGGCTATGAGGGGTCTGGTGGATCGTTGGGTTGCCAGTCAGGGCCTGGAGGCTTCGGCACCTGTGGTTTCCCCCTCCCGGGGTGAGACCCAGGCCACTGAAGCCCGGCCCTCGGCTGAACAGCCAGCTACGCCCGCCGCGAAGGACCCTGCCATGGAGGTTGACTCAACCCCTGGTAAGCCCAAAGCGGAAGCAGCAAAGCCCGCCACTTCCTCGGAAGCAGCGGAGAGCGCTGAAGGGCGTGAGGCGGAGAAGGAGAAGAAACCGGTTGCAAATCCGGGGAAATCCGACTCAGCGGATAAGTCTCAGACTGAGAAGCCTGAGACTAGTTCCCAGTCCCGTCAGAACAGACGCACGACTCTGGCGGCCAGGGAAGCTGCTGAGGCGAAAGCCATGGCAGCTAAAGCGGCCAGCGAGGAGCATTCTCGTTCTGGTTCCTCTGCCTCCTCGAAAGAGGCGGGCAAGGGAAAAGGGAAGGGGAAAGGCAAGTCCAGCACTGGGGCGACTGTTGCTAGGGGCAAGGGGTCTTCAGATCCTAAACCCAGTGGTAGTGGAGAGGTGAAGGCGGCTGGGTCTTCGGGCTCGGACAAACCCGAGTCCACGTCAGCTGTACTGACCGAACAGGGTTCTACGTATGAATCAGAGTCCAGCTCTGGTTCCTCTGTGGAGGACAACTGTGGTCAGAGTGGAGACTGGCGCGAGATCATGGATCTCGATGATGCAAAGCGTCTTGCCCGGGGCTCCGACCCGGACAGCGACGCCCGGAAGCGCAAGGTAGCTCGCAAGCTGCCTAGCTGTCTGGTCTGGCGGAAAGCGACCTGCCTGGAGGACCTTCGCCTTAAGGACCGCCATTGGCTACCGGAACCGGTAGATGACCGGTAGATGAGTCTGGCTCTTCCCGCCGGTCCTGGTTGGTTCATCTTATGTTGAACAAACACGAGATTGGTGCGGCCCATGGTAGGGAGAGAACCATGCGGCTTTTCAATAAGTTTGTAGGGTTAGCTTCTGAGGCCCGGGCCAAGGGGACGGAGCCGGCACGTAAGGCTGTAGACGGCAAGTACTCTGTGTGTTGGAAGCAGAATCATGACTTCGTGACCGGATGCAGGGCTTGCCTGAAAGTATGCTTGGGGGTAGTGCGAAGCGAGATTTGAGTCGCCTGCCCCTAAAAAGACCAAGAGCTCCTCTAAGTCCAGCGACTCAGACTCAGACTCGAGCACATTTTGAAAGCAAGGGGCTGCCAACAGCGAGCGGCACCTCAAATCAAAGCGGCAGCAAAACTACTACCAATATCCCATAGGGAGCGGCACCTCCACCTCGACAGCGACGCCTCAAGTTCCATTGTTAGCCTCTCGCATTGGCGATGAGTACTCTCGTTTAGCACCCTCCCGACTTTTGAAACAGCCCCCTGTAGTACACCAAAATGCTGAATAAAATCACACACTATTTTAGATGTATGTTATGTCTCTTTCAAGTATTTTTAATTGATTCAGATGATGAGTACCATATCCCAATAGGAACATAAGGGTATTGCAGTTGATTCCATATTTATTGCCATGGCAGCTATCCCTTCTAGTTTTCATGTCTTTGATATAGAATGATAAGGAATCACCCCTTATGGAAACATATATGTGAATTCTTAGATGGCTTTCTATCAATAATTTCATAGTGAATATTCCAAGGTAAGATAGGTTGCAGAGGGCAGTGGTTCTAATATTGACTAGAACTAAACAAAACATCCATTCATCCATACATAACAGAAGCAACTATCAAAATCTTTTCCGCAATGACGTCCGCGTTCACTGCCAAATGCTGGAGAAGATTGTCCACATACTATCAAATTGTCCACTTTGTTTCCTGCTATACTGACAGGAGAAACTCAGATGTCAAAATTGTTGTAAAGTCATCGTATGTATAACTGTACCCTTGGAAGACATACAAAACCTGCTACCCGGCAGACTGTCTTGATTACTTGAGAAAATTAAAAAAAAAACAAAAGAAAACCAACCTTATCAGTACTAGTCTTCTGGCGGTTACTCATCACTATCTTCTTGGTATGACCTGTCAAGTAATTGGATAAGTTACACCCTCTCCAAGATTAAAACTTGTGAATTCGACAACATACTGGAGTGAAATGACCGTTAACAGGTATGGATAAGTAACATATTAACTGAACAACTAAGTCTGTCCTGCAGTAGACTGAAGTGAGTATATCATTGAATAGTGATTTATATTTACATAAACTCTGTTATGTCAGTATAAATTCTAAAATGAAAACATGTTGGTGTGCAGTGGCAAATAAATCGAAATGATCCTGACATAAGTGAGGATGATTTGTTCATTTTGGTGAAACATTATTCCCTCAGTATGTCAAGATTTGTGTTTGTGCTTATTTTGTTGTTTCATGGACACTTAAGCCACAGCTAAGTAATCCTTGTCATTCCATGGCAGCTGATTTACCAATATTGTACACATTAAAAGTCTTGTCACAGCCTATCGTTGCATTTGTACACATAATGTCATTGGCTTGGCATGGAACGTATGTGCCAGGCCCTACAGGCAAATCCCCTACAGGCAAATACCTTAAACAATACAGGCAAATACCTTAAACAATACCACACACATACCTTACCCGTCCTTCTCCTATTCCACGCCAACCAACACACACCTGTATACCATATCTTCCCTATTTTTCCCACCCACCCAACACCATATTCTATTTTAACTATTCATCATAACCTTCACTTCATTCCCCCTACCTTTTAATTCAACACCTATAATCAACAACACTACCAATCAATCATCTTATTGATTATCAGCATATTTTACAAATTTTATACAACTTGAATAAACATAAAATTTGTCAACTATATTTAATACATTTTATTTACCCAGTCTCGGCCTCATACTTCTCCTTTCCTCCAGGGGGAGGGGTATGTAAAGTAATGGCATTATCATTATTTTCATTCCTTACCTTAGAACTAGCTTAGGTTGTAATATGTGTTACAAAATTGAGAAATAATTTTGCTGCAATGCTGTTAAAATATCACCACCTTAGTATTGACAGTACTAAAGATACAGCAGTTAGGCTGGTCACTATATTTCAAAGAGCTGATCTAATTTGTTCAAGTACTGAGGCTACCTTGAATTTTGTTCTCAGCTAGAACTCTCTCTTCACTTCTACCAGAAACACTTTTGGGTTAGTTACTTCTTACATGTACTATGGATGTTAACCCTTTAAGGATGGCTGCCTATGGCAGAACTACACACTTAGGGACGGCTACTAGTGACTATGTACAGTTCTAGGGGATGGGAGGTATTGTCCTCTGATCTCAAAATTCGAAGGTTTATCACGTGATGTAATATGTAATCCTTTATATTTTTATCTCTATTATTTAGAATTAAAAAAAATGATGTTACAGCTACAGTCTCTGCAAATTTCAAGTTTATTGTTGAAATATTTCCCTTTGATAAATGTCCAGTAAATGGTACCTTAAGGCATCATCCACCCCCTGCCGGTTAATGCCTTATGGGATCATCCACATGGGCTTAACCTTTGTATGGCCATCTTGATATCAGAAGACACAAACCAAATCAACTGCCGTTTTTATGATTATCTTTTGTATGACAAGTGGTAAAATTTTTCCCTGTTAGAGTTGTCTCGACCCGTTTGGGGAGCGTATCTCCTGGAAGGATTTTTTGTGGAAATGTTTTCCTTAGCTATCTCTTATATAACTGTCATGCACAGTGGCTGTGAAATATAGCAATATGTCTCTAAGTTTCTTAAGATGTAATTCTTGGTGTCCAATGTGTTCAGCATTAACACTTTTGTGGCAGACTTCTGCAGCAGTCATATGTGTAGGGTCTCGTACGAGTGTGCATGTCTACTACTAGGGATCAGGAAGCTCCAAAGGCTGATCATGATGATTTCAATCTGCCATCAGGTCATATAACATGTGATACCTGATATCACCTTTTATTTTGATAGAATATGAGGTTATTCCTGCTTAATGTGGAAGTCTCAGGAAAACTGATCAAGTATTTCTTATCTAATTACAAAAACAATTATTTAATATAGTTTGGAATAGGATACGGCAAGGCATCATCTGACCAATTAATCATTTAGATGCAGATAGTGTGATGTGATTATCTGTAATAGTTCTACATATTTTTTTCATCTTATTGCCTTCTAACTTGTGAAAAGAGACATGGATCAACCTGTTATTATTTTTGTGGCATTGCTCTGATAGTTCATTGGTTGCAAAGCAGCCGTATAGGATTTCTTATTACTCGACCGGTTAATTAGACGAATACATCTTCCAAATTAGGTTGATTTATTTATTTTAGGCAGCCATATTGGATTTATACTATTGTACTTTAATGATAAGACTTCAGTGGTGATTCATGTGAATTCCCCACTTCAGAAAAAAGTATGTTTAGCATTTTAAATGATGTTTATATCTTTATTCAAACCCAATTGAGGGTATTACATAGATTTTATGCAACCATATTGGATTTTTATTAATTTACTTGGCAGATATGACTTTTAGAGTGATTTCTATGTATTCTCCAGCTTGGAAAACATATATGTTCAGCTTTTAAGTTGGGTTTCTACCTTAATTAAAATCAGAGAATTAGAGAATATCATAGATTTGAGGCCGGTCAAACCTTAATTTGACTGGACTACAAGTAGACCGATGCAACCCTTGATTCTAGCGAGGGAACTCAGTGACTCTGGGAACAGTGAAAGATAATTATATAACTTAATACCTGCTCTGAAGAAAAAAATGAACCAAATTCCACAAGTTTAACTCCGCAAACTGCTATATAGAAGGAATTGTATACTCTAAAATGAGAAGATCCAATAGTACTCAGAGAAGTATATGTACATGAAATTGCTTCTTCTCTTAAGCGCGGATACTCGCACCTCAACAAATAAATGATTCTTTAATCAAAATGGTATGTGTCTGTATTCCACAGGGATACATTGTATCAACAAGACAGACAAACCTTTGACCTATCCCACATTCAGACGCCTAGACAGGGGCGATAGTTTATGTATTATCAATAATTCAACGACCACATAGTATCACTAAATGTGGCTCAGAAAGTCTAGTCACATAGAACTCATCTTCTCCTTTCCCTGGAAGTTTATGAATGTTTTTATTTTCAGAAATCGTCAGGGGAAGAACTATTCCATTAGCCATTCTTCTTGTTCCCTCCATTCTTGTTCTACTTCATTCTCATTTAATGGCCTCCATTTCCTTTTCATCCTTGAATTCATCAATATATGAGTTTCAACAGAATGGCTCATATTTCCCATGGAGAGTATCGGACATGTGATTAGAGGAGAGAGATTTCCACATCGATAGCCTTAGTTTATTACGTTAAGCCAACATGTCTAAACCAACAGGTTGGCACTACATGTATAGTACGCAGTAGCATAACCCCGGAGGAGCGACAGCTGAAAGGGAAATATACATGGCGGGGGGCAAAGTCGCGTGCCCTTGGCGTTGGGGCTGGCGGCATACTCGATGGTGGTCGAGCACGTGGCAGGGTGGTTATTAGTCTGTCGACGCACCTGCCCGGTCAATGGTACCCAGCGGATCCACCCCCTCCTCCTCCACGTGACTGGGGGCTTACACGGCGTACACACCCACAAGAGCCATAAACACCAGGAGAAAGCCCAACAGTAAACCTGCATGTTCCTCACCCCCAGCATCCCGGTCCAGTCCTAGACCACCGAACTGTCTTCTCAGTCTCATTTCCGCTTGAATCCCGTAGGACACAGGCAGTTGAGGCTATCTAAAATCACCTTTGGGACTCAATGGATAAGGACTAAAACACCCTTTCAAGAACTCATCAATCAAGACACGGTGAGATCACCGAAAGTACCACAAGAAATCTTTTTAGTTATTTACATGATCGATCACTGCATATTGTTGAATATTTTCATATCGTTGGAAGATGCTTCACGTGGAATATCTGGATGATAAAGTGGACTGATGAGAGGAAAAATGCATTTGATGCTATAATCATATCATCACCGTACACTGCGAGATGGAGCATGAAGACAAAGTAAATCATTACGTACAACACTTCAAGAGAGATATACTTTACTTGGAACAGGAGATGTGATGGAGATGTTTGAATTCGAGGGTAAATGGTGCTCGATAAGAATTGGTTTTATCCTAAAGGCTGAACCAAAACCAAGTCCATGAACCCTTACTGGCACATCTGGAATATACATGCTATCTAAGATGAAGTATGACATCTTTGCCGAATGGAAATTTTATCATATCAGATAAATGAAACATAGACAAACATATAATTTGAGTAGGGACTGAAGCATTCACGTTACAATACAGCTTATTTTGGTTCGTTTCTGACCTCATCCCTTTGTCTGATTTAACAGGCTAACACCCGGGGAAAGACATCGATTTTTATGGCAGTTTTACTGAAATGCAGGTGGCATTAATAGAAGTACAGCACAATTTCATTGTTCTTTGTCTCAGCTAAAAGGGCCTGACTCTATCGACATGTATGCGAGATATAAAACTTTTCACACAGGATCATAACGACACTGGGTAGTTTGCATCCAGCAGTGTAAAGAGATTAAGAAGCTTGGTGCGGGAACAATGATCTCTGCAGCAGCTCGGAGGCCCCCTGGCGGAGGTGGGGGCAGCAAGCGTTCCGGAGGAGACGCTGCTCGCCATATGTTGAGGAGCGTCCGTTCTCAGAGTGAGGTCGACAAACGCAGGAGTGAACGTAACCAGGTACAATATCTCTTATACCTATCCATGAAATCATATCATCATGCAGACATAGAAGATATACAGGGAACGAATTCACAAAGGCGTCCCTTCTCTTACATCGTGCTATAGTTCATTAACAAGGAATAGAGGGAAACTATGTTCCGGTGAGCAAAAGTTCAGAGTTACGAGGTAAGGCTGCTCTTTATGTCACGTGGTCAGGCCGGGACGAAAACGTCAGCCATGGACGAAAACGTCAGCCTGGGACGAAAACGTCAGCCTCGCTACATAACTTATAATGAGGAAAATGTATAGGTCCTTTGTTGTCCGGATATAAACTTCATTTATACACTTCATCTATACACACATACATCTACCTACGCAATAACTCCACATACATATCCCCACAGACCCATGCAGAATTAAAATAAGTCCATTATATTATATTAATCTACACTAATTAATTTCCACTCCATGTTACAAATATTCTACATTCAACTCATAATTTTAGAGAGATATCGCACCAACTTGGTCACTTCCTCCACCAATAACCATAATTATTCTATGTAATATCTTTAAATCAATGATCACGCAAATGGTAGACCTACAGATAATTTCCGAAGGTTACGGCAATGATTCCGCTGTGTATTGCATTCTTCTCACACAGGCCATAGTCCGGGAGAGGTGGCGGAGGAAGAACCGGCAGCCTTCATCTGTTTACCGCAAGGTAGCTACGGTGTTGATCTGTCCGTCAGTGTTACTGTTGAGCTCCGGGGGCGTGTTTACACTGGCTGCCTGGTGGCCCGCGTTTGGACAGGGTACCATCTTCTACAAGATGCCTTACAGGCGTGTCTTCAGCATTGTCGGTCCCACGATGCTCTGTGCGGGGATACTGTCCGGTATAGCCGTCTACGTCCTCTACAACAAACTCAACCAGGTTCCGGTGAGTGCTGCAGATATCCAGGGATGTCAGTTGTGGTCATGAGGAAAAGAGGAAATATTTTTCATGTGGAATTTACTGCCTCAGAGAGATTGAGAATTCATGGAATATACACCGTTATTGGGCATGGAATGGAGCCGGAGTATGTGTTTTAGTTTAAACCACTGTTTTATTGGTGGGAATACAGTCCAATATATTCTCTCTTTGTTTTACACAAGAAAAAATAATGTAATCAACTGAAAATGAAAACAAGGATTTCCTTGGAAAGGAGGAAAACTGCCATCCCTGGATATCTGGAACATTAAAGCAGGGCTATAGCAGAGTTACGTTGTACTGCTATCTAGTACTTTACTGCAGGGTAACAGAGGGGGCTTGTCTTGCAAGTATTCCATAGTTTACTGCACGGGAATAGAAGAGGTTTGTGTTCCAGATATCTGATACTTTACTGCGATGTGATAGAGGGGTCCTTTGTATAATCGGTTACTCATGGGCTCTGCTCAGGGGTGGTCATTGCTCCCCCTGGTGTCCCCCTCTAGTCGCGGCTCACGGGCGCCCCTCCTGCCACCTCGCGGCTTTCACACGTACTGCGCAGCCACGGGGGCGAAGGGACATACTTCAAAACGCCATCCCTTATCAGTAGGCACGTTTTCACTTAGTCCTCTTTCCAGCTATATCTATATCATCAACATTACTTTGACAATCAATTACCTCATATCATAGATTTTTCTTTTCAAATTTACTGGAGCAACACCATACTTACGAAATTCTGCACCTTGCATTACAGAGCACTCCAAGGAAGATCAGACTCCAGAGGATGCGGATACGATACAAGAAGGCCAAGGCTGAGGCCGCGCTGGTCTTGTCTGGTAACATGCTGAAACATCCTCCGCAACAGACTTCTATTCACTACCAGCCGTCAGTCTCCAGTCCCTCCAAAACGGGAAACACCAAACCCTCATCGTCCCGAGTCAAATGGACGCGCCCGCCGTATTCACGATCCCATAATCAAGGCTGCCAGACGTCGTTCAGTTTCGCTCCCGTTGACGAGTCTCGCTTTGGAAGCGGGATCCCTCTGTCCTACAAAGACGCCCCTGTTCCAAGAAGGAGTAACGCCAAAAGGGAAGCTCCTGCGAAAGCAAAACCTACGTCACCACAGCGCCCACGCTCATATGAACTCTCCATACTTGAGAATCCCTACTATGGTGAAGTAGAGGGTTATACAGACGAGTCGGCTTATCTGGACACAGCATACCTTCTAGCTCTACTTGCAAGGTAGGAAGATTTCCTTTTGAATTAATTGCGCAATCAAATAAGCACACTTGTCTACTTTTCGTGCGAGAATACTTAATATTACGTAAAGAAATGTATGAACACAGGTATCTACATACGCATTCATTCCTACATATCCACATGCAGAGCTATATTTACATATATATACGCCTCGATTCCTAGACTAAAGAGGAAACCAACAAGTTTTGGTCAAAGTCGTTGGTCTCCACGAAATTGATGCGGAGTGATGTTAATGAGGCGACAGCCGAGTGAATATCACATAGCATTCAAACAAGTTGGAGAATAACTTCTTTGACCAATACAAGCTGCTACCTGTATTTATCTCACCCCTGCACACACTAAAGGAATGGACATCAGACCATGGAGAACGGACTGCAATACTTGTAGGGGCACGATTTCCCAATGCTAAGTCTATGGGACAAAATACCAGGGGGTGAGATAAATTCCATTATCCTACCCCTAATAAAAAACGCCATAGGCTTAACATGGGATTTGTTTATTTCACAGGCGTGACTATCTTGTTTATGCCACTACTTTCTGATACTGAACAAATATGGAAACGGGGTAGGATAAAATCTAGCCGCCACTCGTTTGAGTTTGAGCTTATTCATGCCACGCATTTTGTTGGCTCCGTAATGTCACTCGTCTTCGACTCGTGAAATTATGGAGCCAACAAAATGCGTGGCATGAATAAACTCAGACTCAAACTCGTGACGTCTCTTGATAATATCTGGTATTGATGCAGTCGTCTTAATAAAACCCAGTCCTCTCCAGGTGAGTTCCAGTCATGCTACCATCCAGGATGTCTGAAGTAGAGAGATTATGACTAGACATTTTCCTTCACACAAGAATTGTCAATCAATCTGCTCGAACTCTAAAAAATGAGGGATCTTACAATGATTTTTACCAAACATTCATATGTAGCACTATATAGTGGGATAGATAGAGCTGAGACTTTAGCAGCATTGTGCATAAATGAAACAAGCATGAGCTTTGGTACCTGGTTAGGGGAACCCCTTAGAAAATGCTTAGATACATGGGCATTGCAGATAAGTCCCAGCAGCAGAGAGGTGGTCATTTTGAAAGTATGCCATCCCAGAGCACTATGGCACTTTTCAGAATGGTTATTACCTAGAATAAACCTATATGTATCACCTCCAATGTGTGCAAGATGAATATAAAGACATAGAATTAGTCATTTACAAGGGATTTTGTCATATACCAACATCTGCGAATTTAGTAAATCCCCGCTTCCGGGACACCCCGCTTAGGGGGACGAATTTCCTGTATTAAGAGTTTATTTTAACCCCACTTCAGGGGACCCCGCTTAAGAGGACACCCCGCTTAAGGAGACAGTTATTCGGTACGGAATGCTTCCCCTTTTTTCCTTTATTAAGAGTTTATTTTAACCCCGCTGTATATCTGCTCCATTATTAGCCCTGGCTTTCTACATGTGCCGCAACGGGCCTCTTTATTTGGGTTATCTGTGAAAAATTGTGCGTACTGAAGAATAGTGCATAACTAGAACGAACTGATATCGACATGCCACTTGTCCGGAAACGGTGGATAATGAATACAATATAAACTGGTTTCATATAAAAGCGGTTTGTATGCTCCTCGGAGTTGAACTCCTCGCAAAATAAGGCCGCTTGTATCTGAAACCAGTCAATATTTTTTATATATGCACCGCTATTTATAGATCGCTTTAATGGGAAATCACGAAAGAGTAATGACTATTAATATGTACTTATATAAGCGGAAAACTAGTTCAAGAAAACAGTCAATGTGTGTGCTTACGACATGGTGAAATCGTTATTAAACTGAATATCTCCCCCTCTGATATTTGCATGATGGTAATGGCATAAGAACTATCTGAAAGCTGTTGTTAAGACAAAAAATTGATTCATGGAAGTATTCCCTGATGCCTGGGACCGATTGGCCCCTGCCTACGAAACATACCTACGGAAGCCATAATTCTCATCAACCACTTACTAGGTCAGCAAAATATTCAAGCGTCAACAGAATGGCAACAATACCTTCAGTTTTTTATCTATCTTTTTATTTATGCCTTCGAATATACATTCGTTCTTCCGAACGAAATCGTTTGTATTACAAATAAACGAAATACCATACCAACTATTAAAACGACATTGAACATATGACAGACGTGGGTATATCCAAACTTATCTAGGTATACGATTTAGGGATACTAACGTGTAATATAGAATACTTCGATTAATATAAATGACTTGACCTTTTAATATAAATGACTTGAAATTCCTTGGCGTTTGTACAATGATTATTTTAGCTATAGCTCTCTATAAGAATAACATATTTTTTTACCTGTAACCTTTATCTAAATTACATCAATCAAACACTAACCCAGGGTCTATAACCACATCTTAGCATTAACCTGAATTGTCCATAACAATGATTGATTCACTCTGAAACCAAGGTAACACCCCACCTCGATAGTTACCACCCCATACAAATCCATAGATATACATGGTCCTATATTTTCGTTAATCATAATAGATACACACATATTATCCTACCCCTAATAAAAAACGCCATAGGCTTAACATGGGATTTGTTTATTTCACAGGCGTGACATAAAGTGTTGTTTATGCCACTACTTTCTGATACTGAAAAAATATGGAAACGGGGTAGGATAAAATCTAGACGCCACTCGTTTGAGTTTGAGCTTATTAATGCCACTCATTTTGTTGGCTCCGTAATGTCACTCGTCTTCGACTCGTGAAATTATGGAGCCAACAAAATGCGTGGCATAAATAAACTCAGACTCAAACTCGTGACGTATCTTCATATTACACAGATTAGACTGTCAGGTAAGTGACCCACTTAAGTAGTAT
The DNA here is from genome assembly GCA_950022655.1 of Alentia gelatinosa. Taxonomy (NCBI): domain Eukaryota; kingdom Metazoa; phylum Annelida; class Polychaeta; order Phyllodocida; family Polynoidae; genus Alentia; species Alentia gelatinosa. Next base: position 24,601,720 of record OX465579.1, read on the forward strand.
CCCTGACTCAGGTGCCACCTTCTATATACTACTCAGCACAACATGGGCAGGGTGTGTCAATGAACACATTCACAAAAATGTGTTCTGAGTCATCTTACTCGGGTGACCGCAAGAATCGGTTAGAGTGAACAAAACTACAAGACACCCTACGACTAGCTGTGAACACAGATAGATAAAAATATATATGAGCGCAATCAAACTACATTGTAAAACGACATAAATGAACTCCACCACCCATGAGTGTGATTTATTGTAGCATTAGGCCCGGCGTCCACCTACTACGATATGGCACCGATATGGTCTACGATGCACCTCCCAATAAAAAATAAAAATCGCGTCGGAAGGTTGCCTGATATCGGGGCAGTTGACCACGTTTCTGCGATTAGACACCGATAAAAACCCCATACAACGCATGGTGGATTGGCTTGTCTAGACAGATGTCTACGATTTTGCACCTTCCCGATATGGCACCGATTTTGACATTTTGTATCGGTGCCATATCGGGAGGTCTACGATTCTGTCGTAGTAGGTGGACGCCGGGCCTTAATGTATGGCAGTACAATATTTGTTCAGTGTTGCATATATATGAGCGTGTCTATAGATCTCGAGGCTAATCTCAAGCCAAAATCAGTCCATTAACAAGAATAATTGAAAAATTAAATAAGATGATTAGACGATAATGATAATCTAGATTAGTTGGATCGAGATGAATCACTATGAAATAAAGTCCTTTACGTTGACTTACTATAATTTGTAAGTCTTTAAAACAAAATAACTATAAGTTGAAAGTCCATTATGTTGAACTCTAGAAACCTATCATATATGCATCCTATAGAGTCCTATTACATATATATGTAGTAAAGTCGTCAATGTAACTTCCCTAAGTTCTCATCATGCAACTAATGGTGTGCTTCATCCCGTATTCCTAGTAACACATTGATAATATGGAAGTTACTTTTGCGTATATATAACCTGTTCCGGGCCAGTATCGCTGGTACAATGCGCCACAATCTGAATTCGAGCCTTGCTCTCGGGCTGGGCAACTCCTTATATAACTCTTACATGAGTTCTCACATAAACTATCATCTAAGAGTTCACATTTAACATCTCGTCTGATACCTATGATAATGTATTAACTTTCTCATTCCTCTCTCACCTAGCCTGTTACAATAATACATTAACCTCCAACACTATCCTTGTAAATATCCCAACTATTGTTGTTTAACATCGTCTACGTTGCACTGTTATGATAGGGGACAATATCCTTATTTGAAAAAAAAATGTCTTCAGAAAAAAATTACTAAAAAGATTTTTGAGGGATACAAACTAGCCAACCCAGTAGTCTCCCCTTCATTGTTAACCAAGGTGATCATACAATATGGTCCCAAAATGGACATAACCCATGTTGTGACATAAACATTACCGCCTTATGTAGCCAAAATTATTTTCAGTGCCATATCTATAATTTAAGATGATGTCTCTAGCTTTGCTTTTCTGCACAACGACTATTGCAAATTGAAACTCACGTCTAGTTATTTCACTCCCGGAAGCATCTCAAAGGGTAAGTTTGATGCTGAATGGTAATATCGTATTGATTAGATACAAGTTGCAGTAATACTCTCCCGATATGATGTGTGCCGACCTGTGACTGGTATTTTACAAACTGTCACATTTTATGAGCTGCTTACACCACTGAACCCGCATTTCAATAATGTTCGCAGAGGCAGCTGCTGTTGGCATATTGAAAGGATATAGTTGAGTAACATAATGGTACATTGGTACATGGAAATTAACAGTTTCATACCTTAAAATCAACAAGCTCCAGATCGGCGGATATTATATACTCCAATCTGGGAACAGTAGCTGGATACTTTATCTTCTAAAGTAGGTTGTAAAATGAATGTATACAGCTAATGAGGATTTTCCCTTTTATATCCCATGATTTTTTTTTTTATTAGACAGAGAGTGTCATCTCACCGTAGTAAGTTTTTCAGATCACTCGAGAGGCCGCCTGAAAAGCAAATATAGGCATTTTCTATAGAATGTTAAGTTCTCTCTGTCATATACGCTGCTTACATTGGTATGACGCACAATAAAGGAATATCACGCTCCTCCGTGCAGCATTGCTCCCAGTGATATATGAATTAGAACTTTGTTTAGGTCATAAATCTTGGTAAACATTACAAGGATGGAAAACATAAAATCAGGAGACTACATTAAGTTTAAAGTTAGAATTGTAATTTTGAGAAATGAGCAAATATCTTTGCATTAAATATCCTCTAGGTAATCCAATTTTTACCTTGGATTACTACCACGTAAACCTTTTTTCCAAGCACAGAATCAATATAGATTAAATTCCGATAATATCGGCTCTAAGCTTCACTTATATCAGTCAAAAGAGCTGATGCAATAATTATGATACTTTTCGAGGTCAATAGATTTATTCACCTGATGCCGCGGTAACAGCCTGATGCTCACAAGGCACCTGTAGGCTGTAGGGTCACAGCATGCACGACTATGTAAGTTTGTCATTTGATGTAACCCACTTAGCAATCAGGTGCTTCTAAAACTGTCTTTTTAGGCTCAAAATATGTCAAGCACCAGTGGGTCACTGAGGTATTTTGGTCTGAAGCGATTGGTCATGGTTAGTTGGACACTCCCCTGATGCCCCTGAGTTGAAATGCAGAGAGAGTGAAGGGCTAGGTTTCTGCAGCAAGCTCAGAGTCTATGTAGCTTCTCTAACCTGTCTAACCTTTAGGCAGTGTATTTGAGCCCGTTTCCCATGCTCAAAAAGAAACTGAGTGACCTTCCACCACTTGTGTCATGCGTGGCACCTGAAATAAGGCTTGGCACTTGTGGAGAAACTGGGTAAGCCTACAGCTGCACATGTCCTTACCATAGTGCCCCAGTCCCCGTTATGCTTTACAGAGTAGATTTGCAAAAAAAGAGAAAGTGATCAGCTATCATTTACTCGTTTGTAACTGTTGGGAACCACCATTGGACAAAAGCTTCGCACACCCCTATAACAATAGTGCATGGGGCAGTATACTCTGTTATCATCTAGATCCAGTGTAAACCATGCGACTGATCATCTGAGAGATGACCACAGATATGTTGGTTGAGAGCTATTTGTGGTCGGTATGCGCGCCACCTGTGTTGATGTGGACTTGCAGGTCAATTGAGCGCTTTACAAAGCAGCCCACACGTGTTCGACAGAGCGTCTCACCGGACACACGGATACTCAACACCTGGCGATGCGGGCACGAACTACACGTCCTGTAAGCAGTACGTCCGCCGCGCGAGTTGTTCATTGGCAGGACTCACTTCGTTTTGAATTAGTACATCTTGATGCATTTTATCAGGTACTGCACTATGTGAATGAACTTTCGCACTCTACTGATTAGTGTGGTTGGTGTAGCCTATTCTATTACCTTAGTAACAAATGGGTAATGAAAAATTACATACGATAACGTAATCCTACAGAGCATGATGCAGTTACTTTGTTTTATACTTTACCGGAAGGATAGGTGATAAAACCAGCTCAACTGTAGAGCTGACACAACAGCTACTTTGTTGATACCAATCTTTATGAAATGTTAACAACGACGATTTTGTATGACCATGAGTATCAATAAAGAAATCTTTAAAAAAAAGAAGTGCAATTCATGTACATCTAAATGAATTTACACACCTTCCTGCATGGTACTTCTTTTAGGTCGCATTGCTCTACTGTACACTAGATAAACCAGCATTTTGTGCACAAGCTGTACCATGGTGAAGCCGGGCCGTTTTATGTTTAGTTACGGATGAGTGAATAATGAGTGACATATGACTTCATATCGACAGAGTACCCGGACATCTGTATAGAAAAGTTGCACCATATGTAACTGCATACGGGGCACTCCTCCATGCATGTTCGCCCGTTAGAGAGACCTTGCTGATATAGTCTGCATCACCCTCCACTCCATCAATATCAAGCGTTCTGGTTTATCTGTTATAGCCGGCGGTGGTGACGCTATAATCAGGAGCTAGAGTAACGAGAGAAAAGTGCTGGTCAAACAAGTGCTAATGCGTCTAAGCCCGCTGCACACCGGGTCACAGTTGAGCCGCCCGCCGCGCCGCCTGTTGGTCAGGACTGGACACAGCTGGTTGTATATCAGTCACGTGGTAGTTATAGTGGTAGTAGTCGGTACTGGAGAAATACGACCAGAGTCATCGATGCAGGCAGGAGAACAGGACCCCACCTCCTGGGGTCCGCACACTCACTTATTATGGAAAATACTAGCGAACATACAGATATATGTGTATGGGTAATTGCACAGCCCAGGTACGGGAAATACAATACGTAGGAGTGGCAACAGGAGCCGATCGGTAGTCGGGCCATCTGGTTATACAAGGTGTCTTCCTTTTTTCACGCACAGAAGAGGAAACACGTTCATTTACTACAGAAGGATTTCGAACTAGGAGAACTTTAAAGGATTATCATAAATATGGAATATGATATGCAAATTGCAATGTATGGAAACTACTATGGAAAAGGCAATGTTATCCGTCGGGGACACATATGCATGTAGTTAGGGTGCCCTCCATCTATCACATAGCAACTCGGAAATGTAGATAATTTCGAAGATTTAATGAACCCATACTTAAATGTGAAAGGTATTGTGGATACAAGATATAAGTGGGAAGTTGACGGGATTCATAGTGTTTCAATAGTTCTTTACCGCTACACAACTCTACCTCATAATGGCACAGCAACCTGTCCCTAAGAATCCAAAGATATAGCCATATTTCGAGATATCTCGCTGGAGTTTTGCGGGATTCACTTTGACGACTTTCCTGTATTTCACTCCCGGAAGCAAAATATCACATGCAATAGACGGCGGGCATTTCGACTCTCTATGCTCTCCATGCCTGCTTTTAGCGTCGCTGTAGAGAAAGGTGTAACGTGATCTAAGCTGTCATGGGGAAGCGTATGTACTCGAGTCGGCGCGAGGCTCGCAAGGCGCACCTATCGCAGATCCTTAAACAGAGTCGACAACGTGACCTCGAGGAACGGCGACTACGCGAACATCAGTACGCACAGGCGCGGTTAAGCGGGCGTTTGCGACGTAGACGCGACAACCTTCACGTCCTGGCATGCCTTCTCGTCGTCCCTGCCGCTGGCGTCATGTTCACCGGCGTCGCCGTCTGCCTCTGCGCCATGTCCCCAGTTATCGGCAGAGACACTGTCTTCTGGGTGGAGCGTACCAAGTACCGCATTATTGGGCCGTTCATCCTAGCTGGAGGCTGCCTCTTGACGTTCCTAACTTACGTCCTGTATAAATGGACACGTACGGGGCGTCATCGACTCAATTCTGGAGTGGTAACGAACAACAGCAATCAGGACGATATCAACGATCCCGTCTGCTCATCCCCTATGTCCTTAAGTTTAGACGGGCTCACGGAGCTCGAGAACTTTGTCGGCAAGTCGGGACATAATTCGGCGGACTACAACAGCAAACCGCACGATTCTGTTGTATACCACAGGCCCCGAGGAACTTCGGCGGATTATAATACCGTCATCCAGCCCAGCGTCGACGCGGATTACAACACTGGTGTGTGGCAGAGTATTGTGGATTACCCCAACACTAATAACAGGTCGGGGGTGGATTACAGCCAGGCACCAAACGCCGTGGATTACCACCGAACCATTCGTGGTGAACCTTCGGCAGACGACCGTGAGACGGAGGAAGATGTGATGATATCACGACGCAGTGGAAGTGACTTTCCAGACGGTTACTACTTTCCTAACGACGGGTCGCAGTCGTGCTCATCCCAGAGGAGACTCTTGTTTGGAGATACGACAAATGTCGCGACAGGCAACAAAACGGAGTGGCGTTCACTGTTAACGCGACAGATGGTACTGCAGGACAGCCCGCCCGTATTGATGAGATCAGGAGCGGGCGACACTTCGCGGTACGTGTCGTATGAGATGTCAGACCGGCGGACCGAGTCCATAAAGCGGGGCCCCCCGTCGTACACAACTGTGCCATGCTTGGTGGGGGATACCAACCGAATACGGTAAGCATCGAGATTAATGTTTGTTTAAATCCATTAAGCCGGATGCCCATCTACCGATTTAGGGTTGAACGATTAGTTCCCAAATCGTATAGGAGTCGGTCACCTTGTCGCAGGCAAATTACGTAACCCCTCGCTCGATCCGCACACTGATAAAATCGGTGTATGGTCCACTAATCGCTGGGGGAGGGCAAAAACCAAAGAAACCGAGTGTTCACTAATCGCTGGGTAGCCTTGCCTAGCTGCCCTACATCTACCGACTCCGTTAGGATGGCTCGGCTGAGACAAATTACCCTCCGTTTGTCGCCGACAAACGTAGATAAATGTTCCGAAATCGGTAGATGGGCATTGGGCTTTAGGCTCATTCTTGCCCCTGTAACAGTGTAAATCGTAGGAGGTAACTTCTCCCTGAAGGCAGCTGGGGCCTTAACCATAGAAAAGTAACCACAATAGTATATGAACGCGTTATAGGAGAGACATAGGAAGGTTCAAAACGTAAAGAGGGTTGGGCACTAGTGTACTTATTCCCTACCTCCGGTGCTTACAATAGGTCATGTCTGTTGCCTCAGCCCTGAGGGGCGAGTTAATCTTGCTCAACCCTTGTCCCCTTCCACCCCGACTTCCTCTACCGTTTCTTAACTTGGCTTTCACCGAATGATTCTCTCATACTGATAAACTCGCAATTTGAAAGATTTATTTGTTTGAAGGCATGACTGACTTTTGGGTTCCTCACCAACGACAGTGATGCAAAACAACAGCTCCAATGTCCAAATATCAGCGCCTATTTTGTTATAGGGAGATGACAGCAAAGCAAAGCAAAACGGCCGTAACTGTTCGTTGATAGAAAGAAATATCAGATCCAAGGGGCTAACATAACATATGGAGCAAATATAGGCCTCTCCTAACAATGTGACAGTTCAAATATGACATATTGTCAGTCACACATGCAGCCAAGGTGCGGGTATTTGTTACGTTATTTATGCGCAAAACATGTGTCCTCCCAACATGCTTTACAAAAACAATCCATTTAATTTTGAACACGCTTTCAGTACTTAAAAAATGACCATGTAACGGATATATGTGTTCATATGCACTGGTATATATGGATATATATGTCATAAAAGTGAGTATGTACTTTGCCCATAAGGGAGCGTTCATAGTATACATACAAACAAAATATGAGGAAAAATAGTGCCAAATGACATTGTGTGGTCATTGTTTGCAGGAATTAAACAAAAATGGTTTATTAGATTTTAATTTCATAGATTCAGTCAGCAGTTTTGGTTTGATTGTACATAATAACAAAAGCTAGGTGAACATTCACCTAACATTTGTAATAGCCCTCATTCGTGGGATGGCATTCTACCTGCACCGACTGTTCCCGATTCTGAGCAGGCCGTTTAAACATGGATACTACCTATCCTCCAGTCCGATTTACAAGTGCTTTATATCGATGTGTAGGGGAGACACAAGCGATCATAGATCTGAAAACCGTTAGCACCAAACCCTTAATCACGGCCGACATGACAGTTAATTGGACGTAACGTCGTGTAAGAAATGTCTGTCATGATAGACGGTGCTCCAGGAAGGAATTGTAATATCAAATAGGAGTTATTGTTAGTTCTAGGCATGCTATAGCTAGAATTCTCCCGGGTTCTATTTGGGAATCTTTTGTCTGATTTCCGAAACATATACCAGCATTACATCAACACTCTGTAGATACAAAGAGTTCCTAGAAACGACAGAAAGAATTAAAACACCTAAAATTGCGACGATATATTGAAACTTTCAGGACTCCAGGCAAGGTAGGGAGTGTTCAATAATAATGACCGGAGGAGCCATTATCTTATCCTCCCCTGTGGTCTTAACCTATTCCTTAAGAGGGAGGGGGGGGGGACTTTTTTGCATTCCAGGGGACAACTTTCCTTTAGTATTCCAGGGCGAGGGGTAACATCGGTAGTCATATCATCAATGAACGGTCCGTTACGAGAACCACCTGTGGTAATATGTAAAGGTTATTTCAAAAGTATCTCTATAAACTGGGTTTAAGAAAGCTCAATTACTAAAATGTTGTATGATTTTCCTTGAACATTTTTGTATATTTTGCCTGAAATTAAGGAATCAATTGACATGGTAGACATGAGTTATCTGAGTTATACCCCAAAATGACGTGATTTTCAATACTAATAGTGCTTATAAGATCAACCATCTAGCCTCACACATTTAAGAGGTAGATATCTATCATGGGTGGCATCTTTGTTCTCTCCTCGTTTTAAAGACTATATTTGTAAGGATGGATGGTCACACGCCTAAAGCACCTGGTGCACACACAGCACACGGCAGAAGCACATGGTATTGACCTCCAGGGCCGTACGTGTTGATGACCCAGTCCGCCAGATTTAATATGTTAGATCTCAATCTCCAGGACAAGGCGAATTACCAGCGTGCATGCGTTCCGAAAAAAACTTTTCAACATAGGTCATTGCTTCTCTGACAACGAACGGCAATAGGTTCCTACTGAATGAAATAAGTATCCATTGAATGTATGTTTGTATCAAGATTAACGTTTCTGCTAATATAAATTAATATGTATGTATATCCCACGTCTGACTCTAATGTACACGAATGGAACACATGTACTAGACATATTCAGACAAATATGTGTACAGCTCAAAAACAACTCTAATAAATGAAAACACATCATTTGAACGTATTAATAATAGTACATGTCTAGCAGCATCGAATAACTCTTTAATGTTCTCCACAATTTCTCCAGGTATGTGTTTCTATGCACAACGCACAGGAAAACATGCACAAGTAGTATATATAAAATGGACTTTATACCGGGTCAAATTCCATTTTGTATTTTGCAATTGGCCTCAACGTGACATAGTTCTGCGATGTAATCAGGTAACGCAACACCCGTCAAAAGAAGAGATCTGCAGCTGGCCCTCAGTTTCGTTATCGACTCAGCCTAAACACCCGCTATCCGGACCTCCCGGGGCGATGTCAATGTCTCGTTCAGACAGGATGAAACAGTAGGAATGGATGGGACTTAATATGCGGAACAATAAAAACATACTGCCCTACCCGAATAGGACCCATGAGTTATGGCTATGATGAAACGGGGGCACAAGGGAGAGTGGGCTTCTCATTGTGCGATATGAGCGTGAATCGAGTCTACTTAAATGAGTTGTGTGGGAATTGTAAACCGCAGACCCTCCAATTTGACATAGTCGTCCGATGCATGTTGTTAAGTTATACTCAGTGATGATAATCAAACTTCGCTTTGCATACATTCCAACTTGTGGCATAACTTCTGATCTATGTAGCTGTAAAGGACGCGGCAATTCTGTAACGCTGCACGACCACAAAGTAACTTCTGATCTACTTAGATTAATCACAGGAGGGACAACAATCTGCTATTCAGTCGAAATGGCTGAATACGTTTACAGCTTAAACAAAGAAAATTAAAAAAAATCTGATTAACAATGTAAAGATGTGGGCAGAGAAAGCGCCTGTAGGTTCCGATGAAAACAGCCATGCCTCTCATCTCTCGATATTGATTTAGCGTGCTTGAATCGAACCTTGGCTGGCCATGTGTTTCTGTTCAATTGGAGTTGACCTATTTCCATACATGTACTCTAGTGTGAAGTGCCCATCATAGTTTACACGCACCCAGATTGTGATACAGTTTCCTAGCATCAATCACGTGTAACACAACAATCTCCACGGTGTCCGTTAAGATAGAATCGTCCCTCAAAATCGAGATTTACATGCCTGCTTTTTAGAAAACAAATATATTCAGGCATTGTAACTTTGGCGACATACATGGCTCACATGTTACGTGTCATGTTACTGGAATGCAGTTGCTATGGCTTGCAAGAGTAATGTTTGAAAAGATATATCAAATGTTAATTCAGGTCAATGGCATGGCTTTCAGATCTGTTTCATGCTTTTTCAGGCTCAACATTTATCTGACATCATCAAATATGTTCTTGGGATCTCCGGCAACATTGAACCATGATTAATAGAATGATTAATTCTATTTCCGATCTCTCTAATGATGTCCTTGTCCATCTCTTAATAACATCTCAGTTATCTGATTGAAAATTAAAATTCATACATGCACCCTCCAGTGCAAATGCACATTGTGTTGCTATCTAGTATTATCAAGAAACATCAAGAAATTTCATACAATTGTTTATATGGCATGAGTTGTTTTTGCGGAATGGTATCGCGAAGCGGAGCTGAGTGATATCTGTACCAGAAGACAATGAATGGCATGTAAACAATTGTATGAAATTAAGTGACGTTTAGATTTTTATCCTACCCCGTCACATGTTTTTAAATATTATATGGCATAACCGTGGCATACAGTCACTCCATGTTAAGTCTATGGAGATTAATATGAGGGGTAGGATAAGGTTAGGGTTAGGGTTAGTAAACTAAAGGGTGTATTTCACCAAATAGGTAAGAATTCAACCTTAAGACCAACGCACACTAGGCGACATTTTTCCTTGAGATATGCTTGAGACTTTCTAGCAAAAATATCGCAAGGGGGGTGCAATAAACGCAGCATGGGTTAGGAAAAGTCGGCGACAAATTCTGTTCGGGCGTCGGTCACCCCAGCAGGAGGTTACCCGAAAATCTCAAGGCCTATGCATGCACACTTTGAGACTTTCCCTGAGACTTTCCTTGAGACTTTCCCTTTCCGAAAGTCTCAACAATGGATAACTGGCTTCTGGTAGCTACAAAATAGATGCGAGGTGGGCCATTTTGGCACTTATGTTTTTTTTAACCTTTATTTATACCTATATATTTTAACTCAATATCATGTATGATATATATTTTTTTTTATTGCGCAAGAAAATACATTTGCATAAGAGACATCTGCAGTAGCAGGTTTACAAATCACTTCTATGACCGTCGTACATAAGGTTCTATCAATAACAGATCCCTTCAAGTGTACAAAAAATATACAAAATCCCAATGGGATAGTTAATGAGGAAATGAGATGAAGAAATGAATGAGTACATATCTACCAGTCAACTGGGTCGAGATATCAATATTGCTCAAACCTAAAGCAACTTTTTTATCCGCTTCTTATAAATTCCAATACTAGTTCTTTGAGTCTCTCCATCAAGAATGTTCCATGCCAACATACCTCGATATATTGGGCTACGCCTAAAGAAACTTGTATTAGGTTTCCTCAACTTTATAGTTATTTTGTGGTCACTTCGAGTACGGGGGTCATCTGGTACTGCTAGACATCGAGTAAATTTGTACATGTATACATACAACAGATATTGAATCATACTAAAAAGATTGTTTTTAAGGAAAACTATATTTTCCAGGGTTTTCCAGGCTTTTTCCAGGCTTGGAAGACCCCAAAGCATAATTCCAGGACCCGAGAGCCGGGCCAACGGCCCGCCCAGCGGGAGGTGGCGTCCAAAAGTCAAAAGTCTCAAGCGATAAAATATAACATGTTATATTTGAAAGTCTCAAGGAAAGTCGCAAGGAAAAGTCGCAAGGAAACTATGGCACACTTAGCGATATTGTACCGTAAAAATGTCTCAAGGGGAGTTTTACGGCGACTTTTTCGCTAAAAAACGGGAAAAGTCGCCTAGTGTGCGTTGGTCTTTACCAGGTATCTTCCAAACATACTAAAAGAGAGGCACATTCGACGCCGGCAGCCGTAGCCGTACACCAGTTGTACGGGTGCCAACCGGCAGGTAACGGGCAAAACCCATTTATCAGCTTTTAGCAGGTTTTTGGTGTACATCTACTGGCGTTTAGTAACGAGGCTGCTCCACCACACGAGTTCTATATATCCTGCCTGTCAGGTGGAATATGCCCTTAAATGAAGAGAGTCAAAAGACCATCTTCTTGATACATGTACAAATGTATATTGGAGTTGACAATGCAATATAAGCTGGATGCAGAATGGTGTCACATTGAGGTGCCGCACTATATATATTGAATGCTCTGTTGTGAAGGACTGTGGCCCAGTTGTTATGTTGTTCAGGTCCTCGTTGTTCAATTAATTGCCTGGCCAAGAACAACCTCACGCACATTTCTCAGCAGAGAAATTAGATTTCAGCAGCATGTGCACAAAAATCTATTGAGATAAAGAAACAGCTGTAGGAATCCGATTTACTATATCATTTGTAAACTTATAATTGACAATATTAGGAGTGTACATAGTTTAAATTCAGTTGTCAATATATTTAAACATATCACAGATATTGATCAAACCAGGGAAAGCCTTAAGTAAATGACAAAACTCTGAAAATGTTACTTTTGTTTCTGCAATCACATATTCTAAAAATCCTTGTGTAATGATTCTGTGGTGAGTTTTCGAACAGAAAAGGCCAGCTTTGTGAATGGATAAACATTAACATGAACATACTTATTTTCTCATTTTCAGGATCACTGGTAGTGAGGAGCGGGAGATGGTCCCTAATCCTGATTCTCAACGTGTTTTCAAGCCTCATCGGGACGGTTTCAATGTGAATCTGAACACAAGTGTTGATAACGACAACGATCTCAACATAGAGAGCTGCTCATCTGAATTCACAGGGTTCAGCAGGTCCGCACTGGAGCAGCAAAATGAGACTGAATCTGAGCTCTTTGTAACGCCACAGACCGTTGACAAACTGAAAATACAGCGAACTTACTCAAATGCAAATTCTCCTCAGCTAAAAAGGACGGTTAACAAGGCAGAGGCCGGTGCCTTAGACTCTGAAGGGACGGGACTACTCAAGACGTACGCCACTCTTCTTGAGAAGCAGAGGTCTGACCGAACAATAGCCAATCCGACAAGGGATGAGGATAAGTTTATTTACCCCTTACCGGATCGTTTACCTGATGATGATACCGATAACTCTAAGGTACACCTGGATAATCTGGGCCAGGTGTTGGACAATCTGCTGGGTGGTGCGCTAGATTATCTGAGCAACGCAGAGGTCATGGATGCGATGGACTGCCTTGATAAAGAAGTGCATGATTTGGCGCATAAGTCCAGTGGGTCTCGTAAGGTGAGACCCTCATCCAGCTGCCCGGCAGTGAGTGAGCTGCTCGGGGGAGCACCTCGGAAAGAGCTCGGTAAAGGCCGGAGTGTGAACACGCTCCAAGCCGATGACCCAGACCTCCGCCCACCTTCTCAAAGATGGCAGCCCAGAAGAGATACCATTCCTCTTGCACCGCTTCAACTCAGCACACCACTCAGGATACACTCTGATGGACCGCCCTATTATCCAGACATATCTTTTGAGAACCACCTCCTCAACAACGAGACAAATTACACGGCGCAGAGGTCCAGTGTACCGTCCCAAAAGCAAGCAGACGACATCAACAAACAGCTCACACTTTCTAGGCCTTCTAACAAACCATCGGGAATTACTCCCAACTTTTATATTGGTGAAAACAATGACAGCCATCAGATATCAGATTCCCAGGTTTGCTCCAGTGTGAGTCAGTGGCGGGAACGTCGATCTAGTATGGGAGACCGTAGGTACAGGGATGAGAGAAAGATACTGAACCAACCTCCTGGAATTCCAGTTTCGCAAAACAATAGGGGCACTAATCCAGGAACCATTATCCCAGCCAAAGTTACCACAGTATGACGTTTGTCATCGGAAGTATTCTCAGCGTAGAATCCTGATCTAAGATAAAGACATCAGTACATGTGTAATGAGGAAGAGGTCTGATATGTATATGTATACCAGAATGATATGTATTTTTCCGAATTCTAACTTGTGGGATACTATTTCTATTATCATTTTGTGATCCTTTCAAAGAAGTAATAAAGTTTTATGTGCAATGTCTTGAGAGGTGGTATAAAGTCAGAAATACGTATATCACTCGTGTCTAAGGCTTATATAATGAAATATATATGACAAACTTTATCTCCTCCTTTCTGTTAGCTATAAGGACATTTTCTTTTCTCTACTCCCCATAATGGGCTGTCCATGAATGACATCATGCTATTTTTTTTGCCATTTCTGACACCCCCCCCCCCTCCGTCTCCCCCTTGTATGCTTTATCATGCAACCCTTATCATTGTTGGTCATGGAAACTGGAAGCCCCTCCGCCCCCCTGCTGCATGAAGTCATTTATGGACGGCCCCATGAATGAAATAATACACCATCAAAATGGAAAAATATGTTCTGAGGTGATTACAGCATTGAAAGGGTCTCTATCTTATAACATGGGAATCATTGATAAGGGACTCTGCACCTACGAATTCTTTCAACAATATCCTAAGGCGAATCAATGCTAAAAGATAAGTTTGGAATTTCTGTTGATCTTCTTAGCTTGAATGGAGGCGAGGCTAGTTAATGAGTTCATGAGTGAAAGTGGAACTAAAGTTTCGAAAACCAGACTTACTCTGAATGACAAAGACGTTAATACTGGAGACAAGTTTGTTTCCGATGATGACCTGAAATCCATGCCTTTATCGTATTGCTGGGTTTGATTTCTTCTTTTCACTATAGGACTAAGTTTAAAGTTGACAACATAAACAGTAGCGATTTAACAGTCTGCTCGAGGGTTACCTGGAACTGGAGCCTGTGGAAGATAGAGGTAGTCAGTCTACTCCAAAATAAATAAAAATAAAAACTTAGAAAAGGGGCTTATATTCCACCGGGCAAGGTGATTTGTGATGTATGGACGCTGCATGGGAGCCATGTTAATGCCGGTCATGCAGATTTATCTCACCCCGGTATTTTTTCCGGCTTAACATTAGGAACTCGTACTCCACGGCCGTGAGCTTCGTGTACCCAATACTCAATGGCAAATTTGGTGATTCATTTCATCAATACATAATGTTATACGGGATAAGATAAAATCAGAAACCCACTCGATGAAAATAACTTGGTCTGCACTCCACCTCGTTTGACAACAGAATAATTCACTCAGCTTCGCTTCGTGAATTACTCTGTGGTCAAACTCGGTGGAGTACGGACCAAGCTATTTCCATCTCGTGGGTTTCCTTCTAAATATAGAACTTGTGTGGTGGAGTAACCTATTTGCTCACCACCAGCAGGTCTACGGCCAAAACCTGCTAAAAGCGGATAAAAAAGGGTTTTGTCCGTTATATGCTGGTGGCACCCGTACAACCGCTGTAGGGCATCGGTGTCAAATAGTCATCTCCATAAGCATGTTTGGAAGACGCCTGGTGAAGTTGAAATCTGGCAATTCTGGTGGAATGCACATTTTTGAGAGGTGTATTACTGAGAAATATATAGAGCATATATTGCATATAGTCCTGATATTTTTCAACCGTCTCCTTACCTTGATAAGCAGCCTCTGGCACTTGAGAAACGGCAGACTTTACGCTGGTAGTCTGGGTAGACGAGGCGTATCTGGTTTCACCACTCTCTCCCACCGCTTGCGACTACGTAGTAGTAGAGAGAGAGAGAGAGCAGGGAAGCGGACCAACAAGACTTTTACGCTGGTACTTTACACACTGCAGTCCAAGATTACAATAGTACTTGTTGGATTCAGGTAGCGGCGCTGCCAATGATGGGGTTCGCGATGTGGTGCTGCTGCTGAACTAGATAGACTACATAATGTACATTAATAGCCCTACATACTGTTCAGGGACTGATGCAGTAACGAAGTCGCTATAATCTTCTCTATAAAACTGAGCTGTGCCGGTTGGAGTCACTAGTTGGAGTTGTGTTGTTCAGTAGGCTAAAGGTATCACTGCAGTTGACTCGTAGTCATACGGAGATTGTTTTATTGTATAACAAGACTTCGGCTTTAAGATATCCTTTTTTGTTCACATATGACAAAAGAATAAAGTTGCTTCCTGAAATTAAATCATCCAACGTTCTTCCCACCAATATTCATATGAGATTTTGATTGCCCATCTTTACCAGCTCACTTGCAAACTAAGCACGGTGTATCTAATAAAACTTGATACACTTGTTTTGGTGTGTTTTTCCTTGTGATTGTTCGCAGATAAGGAAATTTGTCTTGCCGATCAGAGCCATAGCTCTATTCTTGCTGCTTTCTTTGAAGTACTAGCATAACAGCGAATATTCAAATATATAACTGCCTTACCTGATATTCCTACACTTTTCTTTAATAACTAATATTAGGGTATTCCTTAGTTCCGTTCGGCCTCTCTTCGGCCACTTTCCACACAAATTGAACATCAAGTAGCATTTACGATAACGAGAACATCTTAGTACTAGATATTACTCATGCAGGTAATGAGATGGTGATTAGCTATTCATCAAACCCACCAGTATTTAATGTACTACACAATGGCATAATTTGAGGTTCGGTTATGTTGTGCCCTGAAAGGTGACCATGTTCGAGCTCATTCCCACCCTTTCAAAAGGAATTACGATGTATAGTTACCATCCGTCTCTCTCCATACTCAGACATAATTGACTATTAAGGAAAATGGGTGTTCAATATCCTCTTCCAAGAATGAGGCCATGCCAAGATAGTGGTCACGATTAGTAATATCCGAGGCCGCCAGGTGGCCTCAATGTGTTGCGCGAAGGATGGCACATGCTATTTACATGTAGCCGACAGAGACGCTGCTGCTACATCGCCGACAGAGATGCATGCTACCCACACATAAACCCTACTAGCAATAGGCCTTTTTCCGTAGGCCGGTGTCGCACCTTATCTGCCTAGTTACGCCACGGCTGAAGCCAAACATACCCCTGGCAACGTATACTTTAGCATTGGATCACTGAGTATAAGCGTAATACGTTTATATTACCCATGTATATTATCTCCATAGAAATAAAAGTGATTGCATCATATTCTATGGTATTCCAGCTCCAATTTGATGTATCATACATGCATATCACCTCAATGATACTTTAGATATACCTTAGATAACACAGGGGCACCGAAACTACATATTCACTACTACATTGGCAGACCTAGCTATAATATGCTTATCTTTCTCCAAGTTAAAACCAAGATAATCATCAGCTATATAGTTTAGACAACCATGACTCGTTAGTACAATACTCTAGTTTGTTTCAGCAATTTAATCTGTCAAAAAACAACACTGCTGCAATCACACCCACCGTTCACACTTTAGGTGTGACTGCTGTTTGTCTCTATATGAAAACTGCTGGAAAGAAGAAAAAAAGGGATATAAGCAGTCGATAAGTGGTATTCTTGTCCTGGAGCTAATCCAGGGGTACACCTCATGTAACTAACTTTGTCCTTTGTCTGAGAAATAAAAGCTGCTTTATATAAAAAAAAACCCAAAAAAACCCAAACAAACTGCTGGACTCGCGGTGTTTGTCTGAGCGGCCATGTAACTAGACAGTGGGCCGTTAGGCGGTGCTTAACGGCAACACCTGTATTCAGGGTTTAAACACCAAAACACCTTAAATATACATCTGAGCCTACATATAAATCTATCATCCATATGTGGCGTTTCAAAAGCAAGCGTTTGCTCTGGTGACCAGTGAGGTGTTTGACAATATTCACATTGGAGTGAGCACTGCCCTCTGTGGTCAATAATTAACACTATTTGAATCGATATTTTGCACTTATTTTTGCTCATTTGATTTGTTTCCGATCTTACATTGATATAATACTATAGATATATCATTATGAAATATACGATTGGTTCAAGTACAACTTATTTAAGAAAATATGATCATCAAAAGCAAAAAATTGTGAAAATTCAGCCTGTAGAGTGTCAAGATTGACAGGCACATCGAAGTGCACATTGCAAGTGCACACTCTCCCAGGATAGATCTTATCCCTTAGTTCGTGGCCTGATTGTAAGCAAAGAACTAAAGAACAGGTGGGCACCAGCGGATATTAACCAATGGCGTTCAGAGCCTGGGACCCGTTTCAATAGAATGTGTCATTAAGCCACTTAGTGACATGATTAGTGACCCCAATAGTGACAGGAATAGCGAAAAAATTTAAATCTTGTTTCATAAGGCATGTCACTTTTGGGGTGGTGTGGCAGTTCACTGTTGGCGACATAGTGACATTACTGCCTGGGCCTTAAATTGGATGGTGTTAGTGCTATTGGGAACAAGTGGTGTCAAGGTGAAGGTCACTGAATAAATTAGCGACTGTGCTTGAGTAATTCTACACTGGACACCAGAGCAGCATTTTCTATGACAAAATTCAAATGCGAATATCGTTGGATTGCATGGGCCGATATCCTTCATATTTGGCATGTTTATAAGTTGTATGTGTTAAAGTTTCATAGCTTTATTCCTATGGTAAGTAAAGTTATGTGTTTGTGACATCAAAAGCGAAAGGGTATACCCTCTCGCTATTTAAGACACTACAGTGACCCTTTTAATGACTGGACACCCACTTCTGAAATGGTACAAGCCACTATTTGCGCCTGTCTATTACTCTGTGTCGCAGAATCGGTTGTCCCTAAACTACTGAAACGCAAAGTGCCGCTATTGTGTCGCAGGACCCAATAACGGACGTCCTACAGCCTATTGAAACGGGCCCCTGGTATCCTTCGGTGGTTTCTGTGGTTTCTGCTGAGAGTTTACACTGAGGGTTCGCACTGAGAGTACCCTGGGAAATGTATCGGAGTCGGTGACTGAAAGGGGCTGAGAGGCTGTGGGCAAGGTCCAGTATGTGGGGATGCAAGGAGCTGAGGTAAAGAATTGTATCATAACATGAGTCTCTGGCTAGGTTCAGTGGGGAATGGATGATTTAAGTATTTATTAGTTGTTATGTTCATTTCACACAAGGAAAAGGGATTTCACATTAAAGAAAATATGAAAACACTGATTTCCTCTAAAACAAGGAGAACTGACATGCCTGCCTACAGAGACACATGCCACTTCCATGTAGCCCATAGAGACAAATGCCACTGATAAGTTGCCCACAGACAAGCTACTAGCATATGGCCCACAGAAACACATGCTACTAACTGGTGACCTATATGGTCTACAGAGACACGTGCTACTGACATAGAGATTACAGGGATGTGAGGTTAACTTCCTCACTAACTCTTTATAATCCTTTCAGAGGTCATAGAAACCCATTATTAATCTAACATCGAATGGATGGATTTTTATTTTACCTTCTACAGCAACTGTGTCGAGTCATAGTCCCTAAATAAGCGCACAATGCCATTGGATCTAGATTTATTTCAACAGAATATATCATCAAAGCAGTTTCCCGAGATACCATTTGATTTGAAAGTTATTGTGCTTAATCATCGCTAGTTTTCTCCGCATTAGGTTGGTGTGATATGAGAATGTCCGCACTGTCGCCCCCCCCCCCCCTCATTCACCTCTGAGCAACTGTAAAAAGGAAGAATACCAGCGCTTGAAAATGGTAGAAATCACTGCAATGATGTAGCTATGCTTATAATTCTACCTTATAGTAGACACAATTTGTAAACAGTATTTTTCATCAATGTTAATATTCTACATGCACATATATAATATGGTATTCAGAATAATCAATTAAAGAATAGTCATATCATATCTAAAGAAATTAACAAAATATCATATACATTAAAATGCATAATGTCATTGGGCGCATAATAGTCAACAAATTCAATGAGTACGTTTGCTGGGCGAGGGACTCCTCTTTATTTAACAGACACAAAATATACAAATACGTAGGCCTGGTGGGGTTAGTAGCTGTACACGTGAAGTAGGAATGTGCTTCTGTTTGTACCTACAACAAAAACCTGTATAAACCCACATTTTCATCTCATTTGTCACTAGGAAAATACTCAATAACACATTTTCTTTTCTCAATGATATATCTTCAAAAATAGGTGTTCAGCCCCATTCGTTTTGTCCATTTGGTTGGAAGCAGAAGCCTGGCCGCGCAGTACCATTTGTAACTCTTTTTTTCTTTTTTTCCCCTTTTTCATTTATTAAAATTTCATTTTGAGCGTCTGCAGGTGGGAACAAATTGTATAGGCCGCTGTTGAGTCTCACTATCTCTTCTCTCTTACTACATGTACTAAAGACTGTAGCATGAGTAAAACTGTAACTGTAACAAGTGAGTAGATCTGTACACAAGACACTCAAGTCTCTGGCAACTCTTACATACACACCTACAATTATAAATCAAGTCAGCTACCACTCAAGGTGTGACCGAGTATTTGTCTACCCTAATACACAATAATTTTAACCCCCATACTTTATGGCACTTGCCAGGATCATTTGTCAACGCATTATTTTTAATAACAACAGCTAGTCATACATCTTTCATTCACCTTGCACCAGAGTAGATAGTTGGGCTTTGTCGTCTTCCGACAGGAACCCAATATATTCGGTACATAAAAACATGATGCAACTCTATGAACTGCGTTTAAAACACGTCTAAGTATGTTAATAAATATAGTTAATACACACATGTCTGACAATCGAATCTTATTAGGGTTAAGTTTATTTTGGTTGCTTCAAACCTCCATATAATAATTAGATATACAAATAAGCTTTGGTTTCCTTGGTAGTAACAAATGGGTGTAAAATCGTAAAACCTCGACGCTTCCATAATTCATATTATCACTGAGATCAGTTTTTTATGTGTATTTTTTGTGTGTTTAGCTGGACGACCTGTTTTCTTTTCCCCCTTTGTGCTTAGTTCAGTTTTGTCTCTTCGTTATAATAACTGCTGCCAGATCACAGTCTAACATGGTAGCGGATACCTGCGCACCTCCCTCGTAGGTGGCGCTAGTGTGGGGTACATGGCAATCCATCCGGCTTCGGCTTCCCTGGACACGGGTGGGCGAGGACTGAGATGTATGATGGACAAAGAATGGGATAATAAAATGGGGAGGGGTGGGGGATTGGTAAACGTGGATTGGTGGGGGTAACATTACGTAGGCGGGTTCAAGTCGCTTTATCCGTTCAAAGTAGGCCAGTTGGTTAGAAAGTTCAGGTAAAAACACAAAGTCGACATTCTAAAATTCAGTTCCATACTATTATATTACATCGATGTGTAACATTTAAAGGAACATGTAAAGGATTTACCCGGCGAGTCCAACAAGTTTTTTTTCTAACCACGTTTTCAGCACACTATTCGGATCACGTGTCTCACACAAAAAACCAAGGGCACCTTTGGGTAAAATGGCTATCACGACCTAGTTTGCGGGCTGCTGGAGTTGTCATCGGTAAAAGTAGGCCTATTAGAAATGAATCGATCTGATAAAATGAAATATTGACATAAAATTACGTTTTGAAACACTTTGGTAATTAGGTAAAAAATGAGACTAGCAAACATCTGACTGGATAAGGCCACTTTAAAGGGGGTGGAGGTAGGGTGGAGTAAGGGGAATGGGTATAGGTATAACATGTACCACGCTCAGCTGATTAGTGTTTCTATATCTACATGTTGACATGACTTGGAAGGTGCCGGCATCGGACAATAAAATGTACAAGTAGAGCACCGGCCAATCAGTATTGGACCACCATCGAACCATGATATAATTCATTCCTTTAACACCCACGCCCACCCACCCTCCTTATTAAAACAAACAATGCCGTATTATCTGCAGTTTGTGACCAATAGCGGCTTCCCAAGAAACACCATTCAAATTCACTAAAAGCAATCTCCTGGTTCGCAGTTCGTATAAAAACACAGAAACGTTTGATGGATGGTCATAAAGAGGCAGAGACGAAGAATAACTGAGCACCCATGCTGCCATCTAGTGGTTGAAAGGAGAAGTATCTGTTATTCCCGATGGTCTTCAAGTGAAACAAATGGAAACCATTTTCTCCGAGCATTCTTAACGCAATACTACACTTGCCCGGTACAATAAATCAACATTTGGAGAGGGGATCAGATCAAGCATACATAAAGCTTCAAAAATGAGAACAAAATAAACAAGGGGAAACATGCACGCACAAATTCTTCCCACTGATCACGCTACTAAAGTCCACTAAAAGCTAAAATATATTCAGAAGATCACACGTAACTCTACTGGGAAATTAAGCTTTGTAGTCAATATTTCACCAGATACAAATGAAAATTGCCAAACAGTCAACTTTCGTCACAGATACTTTCAGAGATTACAGTGGTCAATTTCATTCACAAGCTTTCATTTTATAACTTTCCATAACATCACATAACATGCGTTCAAAATCGTGCTTCCGAGGTGCATATGAAATCAGAGGTGGATAGTAATGGACCTCTTCCTTGCGACCAGTATCTTCAAGCATTGCCAGAGGCAGGCGAACCTTGGCATACTTTCTTTTGTTTAATATAATTAAGACATTTATTAAGAACAGGTTCATGTTCATAATAAAATAAAGTAGACAATTCTAAAACGTTTGGTTATACATTCTTCATATCATTCATGTTTTTGCTTAGCTAAACATCTTTTTCTCTTCCAATTTAAAACAGAGAAAAACGTCAGATGCCATTTGACACCATCCGTTGCCTTGTGACACTATGACATGCAATGAAACAATGTTTGAACACATCCATCGAAATCTGGTCTACTCAGGTATACACCTAAGTTATATAAGGTATAAATTCTCATGTCTGACAAAGGTACACTGGCGTTCGGCAATGAAACAGCTCATTCAGACCCTTCAAACACACCTAAAATCGACTTGTTAACCTAGTAATAATACTTGTAATTGACCAAACGGACCTAGTGACCTTCCTTTGGGGCGGGGGATTACTATAGTGTTATTGCGGACGAGAAATGTAGAGCAGCTCTCATGACCTTAGGGCATTGAGCATCTCATCCCGATACACATAATGAACACAGTGGTAGCAAAGCGTCCGACCTTTACTTCCCTCTGGGCACCACTTCCAGGGGAGGGCACGCCCTGGAGACAAAATCGACCGCGGAAGCCCTACGGGACAGGCCTTTTCGTGAACCGTCTGGAGATAAATTCTTTATCCCCCTCACAGGGGTTCTTGCACCAGGACATAGGGGGTGGACATAATTTTTTTTTTCACTTGGCATCCAAGGTAAATGCAGAGCTGGCTTCTTGGGAATGTTGAAAACCAGCGCGGTAATCGTACTTGCGGAGTTGGGATTGGAGACACACTGCCCAAGAAGCCCGGGCCTAAGGCGCAAGCACTCAAACGAGCGCAGCCGCCATCATAGCCTGGGCCTAAGGAGGCAGGGCAATGGGAAATCAGGGCCCAAGGAGCCAGACAGGGACAGCCACCACAAGGTTAACGATAACAACATGCCCGCACGTTGGTAGGAGTAGTAGTCCACAGAGAAGTATTAGTATGTTCCTCTTGTTACCTTCCTCTACAGACCCACGTATTAGATAATCATCTGTTCAACCAGACCTTATTTTGCAGATACATTTACCCCACCTTCTCCCTCTCTGCTATTATGTGGTAGCAGGAACGTGTGCCTGTTCAAAATGATAACCTGTCATAATACTACAACTAGTTTCGCCGTACCCAGTGGACGCGGTGAGCGGGTGCGGCGGAGGGGTGAGTAGCTCAGGTCAACTCCGTAACAAAAGCTCTCGTTTAACGTGAAAAGAATTCAACAGGATTTCGTAAATGAGGTCGTAGAACTCGTCCAAGTTCCCTCCTAATCTGTCACGGATTTGCTTTTGGGTATCTGAACTCTGCTTATTTTGACAACAGAAGGTGAATACTTTTAAATGACATGAGAAAAATTCCCTCTCCAAAGGAAACCCTACAAAGTCTAAAACAAATGGACAAAATGCCCATTATCGCTCAAACTATTGCCATCGAATCGGAGTAAGGGAGGGACTCGGTTTGGTGAGTAATATTTAAGTAATACCCTACTTCAAGATTCTGTGAGAAAACATATATTTGTAATATGCATTACACCTATTATGAGGATATCATGTTACAAATAGCAATAGAAGCACTGCTATTCCCTTGAAGATAACCCCGGACACTGGGTTGAGATCCTTGCAGACTTATTCGGACTCTGCTACTAGCCGATTGTCTTCTGTCGGACCGATTCAAAGTTTGATAAATCAAGTCCAACCCCACCAAACACGAAAAACAGCCCTGTCGTTCATTCAGACGCCAGGATATGCATGCTGACTCACTCATAAAGTACAGGATATAAATGACAGATTCCAGTTTCTACGTTGCACACCTTCATGTAATCTATCGATTCTCTTAGGTGGTCACTTTCTCACTAAATCTACCAAAATATATTTTATGAAGAAAAGCCTTCAAGGGCACAAAGTAAGAGCATCAGACATAACATAACCGATGAAATTAAATTTAGAAAATAATTTCGTATCTCAATTTTAAACAGAAACACTGAGATTTACGGATATCAGCAACACATTGGATATTTACCGAATAATATAAAAAAAAATTCCTATTCAATTCTTCCAAAAGCACTGGCCAGAAAGGAAATAGTGATATTATAAACTAGATGTGTGAATAAAAAGTGGAGAGGAAAAGAAAAAGAGTGTAAAAAAAGAAAAAAACAACGCCCTAACAGAAGGCCCACGCGACGTGTTACTATTATCATTATTCTTTTGGCATATACAAAGAAACATTGTCAACAGATCCCTGAAAAGCTACAGGGGTCACGTGACCGACGTTGCGCGCCCCCTGGCGGACTAGTTTTGCAGTAGAGCACCACCTGGTGGGAAGGCTGGGGTCAGAACGCCGGGACAGGTCCCCTGTTTTGTGGACACCAAGGGGTGGGCGATAAACGAGGTGACCCCCGCGGCGCCCCTCCCGGAACCACGTGACTCCACGCCGCCCCGGACACGCGACGGAAACTTGCCCCTTGATATGTCACTTCCGTCGACCCCGTAGGCGGCTAGTGGCATAATGGTGAAGCTAGTGTCCAACTCCTCTTAGTCTCTCATGTCTATGCCATCTTTTGCTTGGTACCATAAGCCACAAGGTCCTTTTTCTGTTGTCATATATTTTTTTTCTAGATTTTCCCTCTCCCTTTATTCACCACTCTCTTGTAGTTGTCTCAACTCAGTTATGATCTTCTTTTTTTTTTGGTTGTCAGAAAGTTCGACTGTAGTCCCACGTCTTCCCCGCGGTGTTTGTGTGTATGTAATATTTGAGTAACGTTCTGCAGTAGAAGGAGGACTGCTGCTGCTCTTCTGCTAAAATAGAAGCGGTTGTCCTGCTGCTGTAGCTGCTGCTGCTGCTGCCGTGGCTGCTATCATCAACCCGTTCCACGCAGTGCCAAAACAGCGACAGGAGAGAGAAGGTCTACGTTTTAAAATGGCTGCCATGATCATCGGTCAATTGTTCAAATTGGCTGTGCTGCCTCCCTTCGCCGCTAGACGGCGCGGCGGCGCACCGTCGACGGTGGCGCCCCCGCTGTGGCCGGCGGGCAGGGTGTGGGCGCGCCAGGCCGGCTATCTGCGCGCGGCCATGTTCATGGGGCCGGCCGGGCGGGACGTGTTGGCCGCCTGCGAGGCCGGCTGCATCTCGTACTCGACGAGCAGCGGCAAGTGGTCGGACGGGATGTGTGGGTGCGGGCAGCCGAGAACCTTGTTCTCCCGGAACCAGTCCGAGTCGAGCGGTCCCAGCAACCCCAGCGGCCGCATGTAGTTCCGCGACGAGAAGATGTAGTCCAGGATGCCCTTGAAGTCGAATCTGCCACAGGGAAAGGTAGAATATCCGATCAGCATTAATTTAGAAACAATCGGAACTAAGCCTTACATTTAATATCATATCTTCCTTATGGGTAAATGGCATAGCGCAGTATTGTTTTCCATGACAGTGTAGCCCTGTAGGTATATAGAGTGTACATAGACAATAAACAACGACTTGTGGACAGGCGGCAATAAACCACGAGAGGTTGATGCGACGTCAACGTCGAGTGGTCTACAAAGTCACCTGTTTACATAACCATCGTTTGTTGCATTTACTACCCATCTTCTCGAGTAAATTGATCCCAGGAATTGCCATACTAAAGGATATAACAATAGGGACTATTTCTTTGCTCTATAGTACAAAGGAGCTATTTTCCCGTATGCCATGGCCTTGAGGCCGTATACCACAGATTTTAATCCGTATACCACAGTTGTGGTATTTGAGAGGTTTATAAAATGGATTGTGGTTTACTGAATCCCCCATACATTTTCAATGGGGTCTTCGTATACGATGGATGATAAATTTTTGTATGACTGATATGTCACCTTTTTTAAAGTACACCAACGCAGTTTTAACTTGATTAGATGAGATTATATATAAGAAAATAAGATCTAAGAAAATTATGATATCTTGAGGGTGATTCCTACTTTAAATAAACACATAACATTTTCCTCATATGGGTGGTGTGTTAACTCCTAGAGTGGGCTGCCAGGAAGCACTTGTAGCTCCTCTACAATTTACATTTGGGCACTGCCCTAAGCCCTGCCAATATTCAAAATCCTTCTCCCATTCCCCTACATGAAAGGTTGTAAATCTAAACGTCTCTCTAACCGCATGAACCTGGAGTTTAGCCAGCGTCGTGGAGATCAGAGACACAGGTATGCACGCCCACGGCGTTCTCATGGCAGACTCGAGGTCACCTCGTTTAGCGTTACGTCTACTCACGTGTAGTTGGTGTAGCCCATGATGCTCTTATTGTAGGCCTGCGCCAGCTTAAAGCCATGCGTGAAGATATCCTTGTGCTCGGAGTTGGAGAGTTTCTGCAGGCACGAGTCGTAGCCCATCTCCTTGAAGTCTTCGTGGTTGGCGTGCACCTTGCCGGTCATCAGGTACTCCAACACGCCTGTAAGATAACACAGGACACCGTCAGGCAGGCTGCTTTTTACTGACTCACACCATTGGGCCTACATCTATAGACAGGCTCAGATTCTTAACACAATATAACTGAGTTACAATGCAGGATCAGCAATAGATACATTCGCAAAACTTAGGCGTTCTTCCATGTAGCCATGATGGTATCCAACTGCCACCCGAAGACTCACAATCTAGAGATGAAAGTGTAACGATACAGCAGGGTATGACACAATGAAACTTACCACCCTGAGACCAGTACCAATTAAAACCCTTATCATGTTGGGTGAGATTTAATCGTAAAATATTCTTCATAAACATATCGGTAAAACCTTCGCACAACGCATACGTATGCAATAATCAATACAAATGTACCACTGTCGGCCATTAATATCATCCTTGCATAGGCAGCTTTGTCTGTGTTCCAAACACATCCAATCACCATAATCGGCTTGGAGTAGCTCAACTTTTTTCTCTTTCCAGGTTCAAAGACGCCACTTTGTATTGAAATCTACAAAAGGCAAGTTTTCTGATAGCTTACTTCATCAGATGCTGAGTCTTTATGAAAGGTGACGAGTGCTAATACAGTAAAATCCTTGACACCAGTCCACACCAAAGACTTCACAAAATGCACACGAGAAGTTAAACGCGTATACTACATAATGAGGGCAGGCAGGAGAACAAGTCTCAGGTGGCACCTCCGGAGCGCCGGTGTTTCATGGCAAGCTCTTAAAGCTCCCGAAAGAAGCCACTTTATGAAAGATCGAGCAACTAGACAATGAGCTTAAATCGATTACTTGATCTCCGTAAGCCCATGTAGTTGACAAAGTCTAATACTCAAATGAAATCTTAACAGGTATGTATTCCTTTCTTTGACAGAGCGGTCTGTTTTCTATTTACTCCACACATCCGCTGAGTTTAATTTTTTGGTAGTTATTATTAGTTTATTGGTAGAACCGATTAATTTCAAATCGGTCCATCTCCG
This sequence comes from Alentia gelatinosa, assembly GCA_950022655.1. Taxonomy (NCBI): domain Eukaryota; kingdom Metazoa; phylum Annelida; class Polychaeta; order Phyllodocida; family Polynoidae; genus Alentia; species Alentia gelatinosa. Next base: position 24,629,432 of record OX465579.1, read on the forward strand.
TCATATCCCATTCAGCATGTGGTTTGAGGTACCAGACAAATCAAGTATTAACAGTTACACCTTAAATCCCACTGATAGTATCAAGGTATAGATAGGAAGTTTATGTTGCCACATAGGATCAAGAGTAACCTAGTTCATCTATCACCTCGGGTTTGGTTATATGGTAGAGAGTTCCAATCGAGTTTGAATCGCGCAGTAATTCACATGGAGAAGCAGCGTGAATTACGTAGCGATTCAAACTAGATAGTATGGCGCTCTGACCCTAAACCTGAAAGGGTTTCCGAATTTATCTCACCCTTCACATTGACTAATGGGCTAACACTTGTGACATAATCCCCCATTGGATATTTTTCCTAAATATCTCATGTGCCTTGGATACGAGTTCCCACTGTTAAGTCTATGGAGAAAAAATACCAGGGGTGAGATAAACCTTAAATCCCACTGATAGTACCAAGGTATGGATAGGAAGTTTAAGTTACAGTAAACAGTAACTTAGTTTATCCTACCCCTAATAAAAAACGCCATAGGCTTAACATGGGATTTGTTTATTTCACGGGTGTGACATAAAGTGTTGTTTATGCCACTACCTTCTGGTACTGAAAAAATATGAAAACGGGGTAGGATAAAATCTAGACGCCACTCGTTTGAGTTTGAGCTTATTTATGCCACGCATTTTGTTGGCTCCGTAATGTCACTCGTCTTCGACTCATGAAATTATGGAGCCAACAAAATGCGTGCCATAAATAACCTCAGCCTCAAACTCGTGACGTCTCTTGATATTATCCATTACCTCGGGTTTGTTCGTATAGACCCTATTGAGGTATCCCATAATTCAGTCTGTTCACAAGTTCCGGTTTTCGCTGATTACCGACGTGGTATGCTGATAGACCCTTTACCCGTAACCCAGATTTAATGCAGTTTAACGGTTTTCAGAAATCTTCAAATTGACATTCTGATGCCAGAAATGGAAATTTCAGCTATTTCTACATGGAAATCCGAAATTATATTCAGTTTCTCCAACTATAAATCAGAAAACTGTGGTTCATGTTGTCGTAGTGTGGCCAGTCAATCGGCAGCAGAACTTTGCTTTACCCGGGGCGATAATCGGGAGTTTAGTAACCTCTGGAGGCTCTATAGTAGAGAGTTCAGCTCCATACAGGTCTACTACATACACTGACGAAGGACAAAGGCAACTCCTTCAACTCACCAGACTCGGGCAGTGAGTTGAGATCGCCGCAGAGGATCAGCGGGATGTCGTTGCAGTCTGGCACACTGGAACCGGGCCGGAAGCTGGTCTGTGTCTCTTCGATGATGTTCTTCAGCTCGGACATGAGCATCATGGTCTGGATGAGCTTGACGTCACAGAACTCGGGGTCCCAGTGGATGTGACACGTGGCCACCAGCACCGGTTGTCGGATGTGCGGCTCTGCGGGCAGGCCTGTGTGTGTGAGGGAGAAGAAGACAACCAGTCAGAAACGTTACACACACACTGAATATACCCAACGAAATACAGAACAACAACGTTAACGAGCAAGTATTGATTAAATACATGGTAAATACGAATAGATGGAAAAGATTGATTGTAAGCGAAGCGCTAGGTGCAGAAGTGAACCGCTACGCCTCGTAAATACGATTTAAAGATTGATTAAAAACTTCCGATTTTTTTGACTGAATAACCGTTCTAGTGTAAGTTTTTTTTTTTCAAGAGCATTTTAAAAATAAAATCGGATTATAAATCCGACTACCATTCTCGTGAAGGCACACAAAACCTCTTCTCTTTCTTAAGTCCTTTACATTTTGATATATATATATATCTACAAATTCTTTTCTGTGTTGCGGTTATTATCGAGCCCGCGGGGTTCTCCACTTACACGGATAGATGTATCTATCTTTCTGAGAGAGAAAGATAGACCTAGGTTTGTGATTGAATAGATTCTCCAATAACTGGATGGTAAAACACAAAGGAAGCATAGCACACAGTGTATCTGCTTTAGGCCTTTATCAAATAGAAGAAGAAGTCCGTGAGATTATGTCTATGAAAAAATGTATTGGACGATATGGAGAAAGTCGGTAAACAGTCGCCTATATGGCAATAGTCATCGTATTTTTCGGCAGTCTGACTTACCTGCCACGGATCCACCTATTTCAACTTATACACCAATCATAAAGACTTATTCAATAGATGGATGAACCCGATGTTTACATATTGGATTTTTGCCCATAGTTTCCTACAAACGCCTAAGGCCAGTAACACTACGGTCCCGGCATATGCAAATTGTTGGGTTCTTGTGTCTGGCTGGACTTTCTAAGCGATGCAAAGGTTGACTAGTGCCCTACCCGACCTGGTACAACAGCTAAGCGTTATGCTTTTTGAATTCAGCAGAGACTGGTATTACAATTTTTTTGTTCCAAAAAGCAAGGTACAGACTATAATGGTCTAAAGCTAGTCTGATACAAACCTATATATAGATACAATAGTGTTTACATGGACAATAATAGAGGATTCTGTGGACAGGCGACCATTGACAACGAGAGGCATCGATCTCAAGCTGTTTATAAAACTGCCTGTTCATAGAACCCTCGACTGTTCCAGGAATTGCCATTTAGGGGTCTTCCAGTCGGGAGTATTTCGCTGATCTCCGTGAACAAAGAGACTACAAATATGTTTGGGTGTATTTCTCGTAAATAATAACTTAAAAGCCCATAACCAATTAGTTTCAAATCTGTAATCAACGGTTATGGATTATGACAGCTTAGAAACAATGGGTCGCGATTTACTGTTGCCCAATACATTATCAATGTGTACTTCGTAATAGATGGATAATAAAAGGTTGTAATTGGGAAGTTTTTATCCAACTGTCAGTCTGTCATGGGCGTAATTATTGAAAATGACACTGTCGAGGATACAGCAAAACGTGGGGCTTAGATAAATATTCTTCTATGATGTACTTTGTATGACCTTTCATAGAGTATGGGACCTCTCCGTCCGCCTCTTATCACGGGTGCGGTCGCATGTACAGAGAAGGTCTACATTGACATCATCCTTCTTTGTTTTTCTTTCTTTATAAAAAAAACACATCTAGTTGAAGATGGTCCATTCATGCCTCGTATCCCATACATTGTTATCATCGTCACTCACCGTTTTCCCAGATTCCTTCTTTACACTCCAGCAGAGCAGCCAGGCCTATGTTGTCCTTGGTCATCACTCTGTTGATCATGTCGTGCGAGCCGTCAGCGCTCGCCATGGCCAATTGGTTGAATTCTACCAAATGCTCCTTGATTAGCGAAAACCTAGAAAAGTGAAGACGTGTTCAGTTAGCCCTACACCAGTTTCCTTTATGGGGGGGGGGGGGGGGGGGGGGAAGGGTCTGTAGGGCCACCTCCTCCATGTGGTATATATACGCGATAAAACGTTAGATAGCGATACGATCATAGTCAATTAAGACAATTCTCAAATATCGTATACTATTACTAAACAAACACTAGCACAGGATAATGAAATGTTTCTAAAGGTTTAAAACGTTACTGTTGAAAGAATTACTGCAGCTGTGCTAAATCAGGTAGAAAGTCTTTTGGAGAGATGTCTCCTTACTTGGCAGTCCTGAAGAAGATGGCACAGCCATCCACGTGTTTCCGGTCCACCTCTTGCATGGTTCGCGCTCTCGACTTGGGAGAAAAGATCCCGTCGTAGCCATCGCGTTTCAACTCCGGCAGAAAGAAGTTGTAGAACTGGTCGCCTTCCACTTCCTGCAACAACCATGAAATGTGAATAAGACTACACGCCATAATGAACCGAATAGAAACATACAACAAAAAGAATACGAAAGCTTACTTTTTTTAAACAAAGCCAACCAAGGTTTGGCTGCTATTTGAATCAAGAGTTCAACGGCTACATGGTACTCAAATGTAGAGGAAATGTTGATCCATGCTCAATGTTGTCACTATCAGTTTTTACCCTTTTGCATGGATTAACACGATATTATTTAATTTGACCAGTCTGTCCGTGTCAATGGAAACGTCAGTCTCTTTAGAGAAACTACAACCTCCTTGAAAACCACTTCATCTGAGTCTAACTTCATTAATTCTGATAAGAAAGATATCCAACTATGGATGATAATCGCAAAGGCTTAAATCAAAAACTGCTTTGCTACGAGACCTGTATCATATATCATTTTTCTCTTTCTCTAAGAACAACTCTTTGGTGCTGGGGTAGAAGGATCTAGTCTATTGTAACAGCGTAACTTCTCTCATGCATCGCTGTACTGATAGGTTTGACAGACAGTGAATCCAAACCTAGGCCTTGTGGCCGACTTTGCTTGCTTAAAAGAAGCGGAAGCCAATATGAATTATAACTATTCATCAACCATTTTGGGGCAGATCCAATTCTGGTCAAGCTGAAAGCGAATAGGATATAGTGACTAAGCTAATGATATCAGAGTATCTATGAGAATTCACAGAACTCTTCTTTAAGGAGTACTTGGTTGAAAGCAGAGAAATTCCACCTTTTTAATATAAACCTTAATCTCGATTTAGAAAACATGGCTATGGCACTTCTTTGGTCAACCGATGCAAAAAAAAAGAAACAACAAAACAAAACAAAAAAACCAACAACCTTAATCTCGATATATGATGTTGTAAGATACAATGGATCTCAATAACCAGGAAGAAGTTCTATGTGCAACTATACTAAATTCATAAAATCTCTCTTTAAACAAAATATACATAAAAAAAGTAAAGGTTTGAGGTGTCCATTTGCCGACACGGAGGTCATTTCACGGACCTGGCGATGAGGAGGTTTTATTGTACTGGAATTAAGTCTTCCCCTTCGACTGTCCAACCTCCGTGACTGCCATCCTGATCATAACCAGTAAAAACACCTAGTGACACAGAGCAGGCGATGAGGAATGCACGAATGACAGGCATACACAGCATCACGTCAAAACAAGAAGGCGCTCTACCAGCACCTGACATCGGGCGTAATGGGTCGGGTGCGGGATGCTGAGGTCAACTCGGATTACACTGATATGGAGGTGGGGCAGGCCGAGTGCACCTTAAAGTGGACTTGTTTTTCGGCATGTATGAATGTCAACAACTGCAGACCTAGTGACCCGAGGACTACTACGCAGGGTGATCCACAGCCAAGTGCGCCACATAGAACCCCCGCCCACCCCTCACACACACACAGAGCGATGATGACTCGTCCCCACTACACCTGCGACGACGTCGGCGACGCCCGTGACAACCACGACGACGTCGCCGCTATGACGTCACCACCACGTGTTGGCCTGGAGCCCGTTCCGGGCAGGCACCGGGCGGCACGGTAGGCAGTGCCGGCCAACTGACCACCACCACCTCCCCTCCCTCCCCCTCCCCCGCCGCCCATAACGTGTGTACCGTCCCTGATCGTCACATGCTGGACCCACAACCTCCACCACCCACACTCTATTCTCATTCTCCTTAACATATCCTGCTGACCACCGAACATACATCCCCTAGTCAACAACCTGGCCATCTTGTTTACCATATACGACTAAGTACAGCCAAACTCCTTCCCTACCCCACACCTTACACCATCTCAGAGCTGGCAGGTTGGCAATGGCATTTGTATTGCCAAATTGTCCTTGGTATTTCCCCATGACGTAGAAAGCGTTTATTCCTTGTTAGAAATTCCTTCGTGATTGTTAGATATTTTATATCACGTATAAAAAAACGATGATATATTGTATACCTACTAAATGATTTTCGTTGTGGATGAATCCTTTATTCTCCATTGGATTTTAAAACATAGGAAAGAAATTTAATTTTGATAAATTATCCTGTTCTACGTTGTAAATACCCAAATATCAAATAATGTTGCCTTCAAAATGATGTTTATACATAATGTGTCTGTCTCTAATAGCTCACACCTTTAAAATTTGTTTTAAGACAAGGGTTGCCAGCTGCAGTTGGGGTGGAACAAAAAAGTGGAAATATTTTCCATGTGTAATTAGCTGCCACAAAGAAACCAGAAAAACGTGGAACATGTGTCAGCCATGGTGCAGGACTTATGGCGTGGTGGGAAGTTCAAACCAATGTAATTTAGGAGTGAAGGTGGTTCAATTAATAATCTTTGTTTTACATAAGAAAATAAATTATATACTGAAAAAAAACCAACGAAAAGTGGATTTCCACGAAAAGATGGAAAACTGGCATCCCTCAAGAGGAAACCTACTTGAAACTCCAACCTTAAAAACATCGCAAGAATGGAACAAAAATCAGCGGCGCAAACAGGACGTTTTTGAATTCACGAAATAGTTACGTTTTTCCTACAGAAGCCTTCCTTGATTAAATGAAAATCATTGATTGAGGTTTGATTGAGTGGTCGCCGTGTCAGAGACACGCCTCACTCGAATCCCTTCCTCCATCTTCATTCCGAAGAGGCGGTTTTCCTTGCATCTCAACCTAGAACCCTCCAGCGGAGTCTCCTCCACAAACAACAGAAAAAAAACTTGGTACAGTTGGAGAGCTAGCTCAAAAAAGATTTCCTCTAGGGTCTGTGCCGTAATCCTTCTCCTGGAGGAGTGTCACCCTGGAGTAGCGTGGCCCGCAGGTGCACACTGAACATCACAAAGTCGCGCCACTTTGAGAGCCGGGGGTTGGAAACACCTAATGGATCGCTGCACCGTGGACCGGAGTGCAAATGCACCATTCTAGCAAAGAGCGCGTATATTTATCACCAGGTCATACTCCTAACATGAAAAGACCTTTGTGGTCGCCTAGGTATAGACACTAAGAGAGGAGGGCCTGGGGAAGGTAAAGGGATAGTACTTAGACCGCAGTTAAAGTACGCTACCTGACCATATTGCGGTTTTCTTTTTATCCTACCCCTAATAAAAAACGTCATAGGCTTAACATAGGATTTGTTTATGTCACGGGTGTGACATAAAATGTTGTTTATGCCACTACTTTCTGACACTGAAAAAATATGGAAATGGGGTAGGATAAAATCTAGACGCCACTCGTTTGAGTTTGAGCTTATCTATGCCACTCATTTTGTTGGCTCCGTAATGTCCCTCGTCTTCGACTCGTGAAATTATGGAGCCAACAAAATGCATGGCATAAATAAACTCAGACTCAAACTCGTGACGTCTCTTCATATTACTCTCCAGAAGTGTAGTACTAATACTCAATTTCCGTACAGCTATCTACATTTTGAATCTGTTGAATTTTTGATCTGGCTGATGAGAAGAATCACAGCATGTACATTTGGTTTAAGTCACCTAACTCTAGGAAAGGGGAGCATAACCTAAGAAAATATGTGTATTGTCATACGAATATATTACATGTAGGCATGTTCATAGAACCCTGCCTCGGTGAGTTTCACATGGGTGTTTGGATCAGATGGTGGAGGGTCGAAGGAGATATACAACAAGTAGTCATTTTGAAAATGCCACCGGTTTAATTCAGGACTTCCTGCCCAAATTACATGACTGCAGTACTGGAGGGACGCCACTTTACATAAGTTCAGGTAAGAATCGAGTTGATCGACTCGTAACTCGATCTGCAATGTTTCACCTGTTGGCCTTTCCCGGAAAATCTGAATAAAAGTGAGTCGTGGGTGGCAAGGCTGGCGTACAGGCGTCTTCTATCTACCTATCTATCTAAAATTCACCTTTCTATTTGACTGAGGCACCTGCCTTGGGCACGTTTGGAATACATGTACGAGGATGTGAAGGCTCGGCTCCCCCTGGTGTGACCCGATAGTTACAAGTCCATAAAAATGTAATAAACGCCGGGTAATGGTAATAAAAACGGCGACGCCACGTCTAATCCCACACAATCGTTCCAGTGGGACCGGGCTTGTGCATCTCTGCGATGCGACGGATCCGTCGGATCGCGCATCTTGAAATATTCACGATATATTAGGCCTGTAGCCAGTAGCAGAACAATAACCATTTTGTATTCCAATTCAATTTTTTTCCCCGGTTGACTTCAGAAGTGCTTTCGCCTCGTTTTTTAAATCTATATTCCAATTTAAAAAAAAACAACTTTTATATACATGGTTGGGGCCACAAGCCTTACGATGGTTTCATCTCATTAGTGGGGCATACCCATGAATTTTCTTGCGATTGAATACGATGAACCCATCGCAGTGGGGGTAATGAATATTGTCGATGGAGCGTATATATATAGGCTCATAAAAGGTGTGCGGTGATCCCATCGCACTCGTGTGACCGGGCCTTAATATACGTAAGTAGTAGAAGTATTATTCCGAGTTATTTCAGTGTCTAGAGAATCTCAGGATTTTCCAATTACACATACTTCCCTGTCACTCAGGGAGTTTCCTGTATGAAACACTGCCCCGACGTCCTAGTCACGACCCTCTTTGTATCGTCAACATACTTCCCTATCCGCATAGTATTTCAGTGAGATGTGGTGTTTTTGTTTCACCTTATCATCATCTAAGACCAATAAAGACCTTAACAACAAAAACAATTGTGATAAAAATAGACCAATTCATGTCTTTGATTAGGACTATTTAATGGAACAAGATATCACAGTAATGCACAAAACTATTGTGCTGGTATCTACGCACAAACCAATTGGCCCTTGTATCCTCCCTTACCCATGGGAATCTTTACTGGAGAACTGTGCGTACCGATGTGTGACGGTCTGTACTTCCCGGTGTTCTAACCAATCGAGAACTGTAAATGTTCCCAGGACCCCGTCATAACATAAAGTACACTGCTAGAACGACTCTAATGCTGAGGACACACCAAGCGAGAAACGCAGCGATTTCCGCAATCGCCAACTCAAAATAGCGTGCATGTGAGCTACTATTTCACATTTCACCTGATTATTGCCTCTGATACGCTAAATCTTCGGTGAGAGATTACCATGAAATAATATCTCACATACATACAATTGTGGTTGGGGATTCCGGAGATCGCTGCTTTTACTCACTTGGTGTGTCCCCAGCTTCAGGCAAGCCCGTTATTAACCACCCAATAAAGATTACATATCGTGGGGAGGCTAACTACGAACACGTGATTATAAAGAACGATTCTTTCCACCCCCAAGGATCAGGTTAGGTAGAAGTTTTGCTGAAAGGCGTCCACGTACCTGTAACGTTATGAGGTCGGCACTGTAGTGGCGGATTTCCTCAATGATGCCCTTTTTACGGTACTCCCAGTTGAGTGCCCACGAGGGACAGTAGCCGTAGAGTTGACGTGTCGCGTACTTGTCACACAGCACGTTGTAGCACATCACCGTGTAAATGGCTGCAACACAATTACAACACCCTCAGCTCTCTTTATGTAGAATCGCATGCCGATATGGCTGAAAATCTTAAACAATCACTACTCAATTTAAGTCATATATCCGTACATAGCGAATCATATCTTGGATGGTTTTTAATGACCTTGGGAAAGAGATGCTTGTAGTTTGCCAATTGACATGAAGTAACCTCTCTACTTTAGTGTCATTTAGTGGAGAATAGGGAATACAGCAGTTCTACGATCATTAAAAGGGAATAACATTAAGTCTTCTCTTTTATATGGGAACACAAAGTACATCATTTTTTTTTTTGTATTTTCAAGGATATTATGCCGGTTTAACTTGCCTAACCGTGTTTGAAAACATACATCGTTGTTAATATATTTTTAATCTAAATTTCATCACCATGTATATGATATGTTAGGAACGTCTTTCAATCGTTCAGGTCATCCCGTTTTCCCTGGCTCAAACTATGTTTGAGTGGAATTTTTTCCCCCAGCGGTGAACGAATCGGCCTAGCCCCGTATTACCATTCTAAATTTGGGAGGAAAATGGATAATGTGGGCAAAAACCAAACTTACACGGGGGACAGCAATTAATCACACAGGCCAGTACGGAACACGCACAGTGGTCCTTTATCAGATCCATCTGCTGGTTCTGGTATCACGTGACTGGTACCACATGCCATATAACGTTAATAATCTGGAGTCCGACGGCGTCTCATTTCAGTGTATTCCGAGTCAGGCGTTCAGACCACGGCATCCTCCCTTAACCATCCCATCATGTGAGCTCCAATTTGTACCAGATCTATCGTTTAAGAACCGTATTGCCTGCCTGTTTCAAATAGCTACTATATAAGGGGAAATAGATAGCCGCTGTGGTAAATAGTTTTGGCAGATAGCATCTACTACGACGCCACGGGTTGTTGAACTGATAATCTACGTGGAGACAATGGCAATAAGGATCGAGTCTGGGTACTGCATAAATTACCTCGTAGAAAGTAGTTGCGCATATTTTGGACAAAACAATGAAATTTTTGCCGGTCATAATTTCATGTACATGCATAACTGAGTAAACTAGAGGTGATTCAAGGGCATATCTGAAATATGGCGGCATTTACAGTGTGTCCGCCTCTGCAGTAGAATTGCAGCTTTACTGGGCAGAGTGAGTCTAGTGCCTAGGAGGTGGTCATGACCCAGGGATTCACAATACCAAATCCTGGGTTGAATCCGTAGATCAAGACGGATCTTTTGCAGGCATCAGAGGTTTCTACTGGGAAATCTATTCATAGTGAATTAGGTTTGGATTGGGATGTTAGCTGAATTAATTGCACTAATTTAATCAATGCAATTATAGACTATCAGGTTAATGCATTTCAAACAATTAATCCGTCCAATTTCATTCTGTAGCCAATTTTTTACAGCATATGAAGATTTATTCGAAGGATTTGTCATATAGGTCAAGGGTAAAACAACCGTCTATATTACAGTTACCAGATGCAAACAAGCTCTCATGATCTGGGCATGCCATTTAGAATCCTGCCAGAATTGTGATGACGCACAATATGCACACTATCAAACCGAAAATGACTCCCTAGACAAGTTACAGGGATGTCCGTTGGGGTCAAAGGAAAAGGTGGATATATTTTCATGTGGATTTTTCTGCCTGAGCGAGACTGGAAAAAAATTCGGAAGATATGTCCTTGTCGTCTATGGCATGGGGCTGAGGGTCTATGGGGAGGTTAAAATCACTGTTTTATTTACATAAATGAGGTTAAATCAACCTCCTCTTTGTTTGACACAAGTTACAGAAATTACATATACTGAATATGAAAAAAATGGATGTTCACGGAAAACCGCCATCTTTGAGTTATTACATTTTAGTCTCCTAAGTGTCACTGCCTCAACGGAAGTCCGCATCACAGCACTGAAAACAAGCAGCCATCTCGTGCTGACCATCGGAACTACGTTCCAGCATCAAATGTATAGTAAGGATTACTCGTCAACTGCCGGGGCCTTCAGGAGTCGAGAGATAAATAGGAGACTTACCGACAGGCCGGTTGCGTTCTGGATGGGCGAGGGGAATCCAGGGTCGTTGGGGCGGTTGACTGGCAGTGACTGAAAGATAATGGCACGGAATTAGTCTCTTCACGAATGTGGTCCCAGTTGTATGCATTATAGTGCTGAACTGTGGTACTCGGGAGAGCGAATCGCTGAACACAAAATGAAGCTAACCTATATATAGTAGTTCATATGTTGTATAGAACTAAAGGAGAAAGCATAGTAATATTACAAATCCCTTTATAAAATAACTTAAGAGAATGCATTAATTCACTTTCAATAAACAATAGGTAGCTAACCTATATATAGCAGTTCATATGTTGTTTAGAACTAAAGGAGAAAGCAGAGTGATATTAGAAATCCCTTTATAAAATAAATTAACAGAATGCATTAATTCACTTTCAATAAGCAATAGATGGGGTACAATGTTGCTCGATAAACAGTTAGTCAGGAAGCATGGTCTTCATAACGATTTGAATCATCATCATCGACTTACTAATGGCGTTCACGCATAGCCACTCGGAATGATCCCCTAAGACATGTCCCAAATGCACGCCGTATACTTATAACGGTGAAACACCAGAGACTGGTAACTAGGCATGACTCAGAGGTCTGTATCCCATTACAAACCTCCGAAAAACTACAAGATCCATCCATCCCCCGCCCACCCCACCACGAGCACTGGAGGTACGAGGAGTATCAGCGGGTGGTATACCCAATGCGCAGGAGGAGGTTTTAGAGAGCCTATTCCTAAATGAACCTACCACCAGTGTTCACTATCATGTAGGTGAGGCGTTTAGGAACCGCTTGTCAAAGGTCTGCCCTGGAGGAGAATCTTTTGTTGGGCCAGGAATTCCCGGCACGTACTCCTCCGCTGATGGGGGGGGGGGGGGGGGGGGAGGGGGAGGGGGCTCTCCACAGCGGACCCATCCACAACCCCATCTCGACCCCCCCCCCCCCCCCCCCCCCCACTTCCACCCGACCCAATCTTCTCCAATGAGCACACTGATATAAATAGTACACATATCCCGTCCTTTCTACGAAGTGAGCGGGGTTTGTATTGAACTTCCAGTTTCAAGGCGTTCATGAAATTGAGTTAAAAATACTATTTTGAGGAATACAGTTTCTACATAGGTTCTACTTCACCGTATTAATCCTACATCAAATTAGAAAAAAATATATGATTACATTGTTCCAATTCTGCTTCGTCTTATCGTGTTCTACTTTTTCAAAGGCGCACCCTTATATTTTGTAAATTGTTTTCACAAGCTAGGATAGTGGTCGCGTCTTCCCGATGTCCTGATACCATCCTCACCTTCATCATACCGATCCACGTTGGGCTACATGGACTCCAGTACATACTGATACAAACTGAGAGACACCCGAGAACAGAGTATGCTTTCTAGAGTCGGCTTGATTTCAATTACATGTCGGTATCGGTCTTTTTATCATTCGTAATGTAATACCTGCACTAACATATCAGCACGTATTACTATCACACTGAGAGAGGGAGACGCACACAATGAATAAGGGGGGGGGGGGGGGGGGGTTATCATCGACACTAGTGCCATCTGGTGTGTGGTCCTGTGTAATGGAGAGGACATAACGCGTTGCCATTGCTGGAATTTCAGATAATAAACTAACATTAAAACTTAAGACGAGAGGTTCGCGACTAGCGCCGTTTTCTTATTTACTTGTACACAAACCTAGTTCGTGTTTAGACATGCGGGTGGTGAAAGACACTTCCATAAACTAACAGACCATGTGAAGCTTTGCAATAAAACATATTGGTCGTTAATCAACGGTGGTAGTTGGCTCTACAATATATAACTGACATTATTACGACTATCAATTACCTACATCTGAATACATTCATCAGCTGTGTATTCGCCTCCTCGATAATATCATATTATCTCATCCGAAAACACACAACATGTATCCATTGTGTGTAATGCCTAGTTTATTCTCTAGTGTTGGCCACGGTAAAAACCCTACAGCCTTTTCTGCCTACCTGTAATTCTTAGGAGCTGATCTCGAACCAGCCATGCATAACTCTCCTGACGAAGATCGTATTTCAGGTTGAAATTAAAAATTATGAATATATTTTCTAGCATAGGCTTGTCCTAGAGGTGTTATTGCCACGTCGTATTAATCTTTAATTCAGGTTGGGTTTATGTTCTTCTGCGCCGCATATCCAAACAATGTCAAACCACGGCCTTCCTGTACCAATGAGGACGTATAAACTGAATATCATTTCCCCCATTCATTCCTGGTTCACATATTCCCAGGTCTTCTATAGAGCACTGGGAACTATGCAGGACATACTTTCAATTAGCATTCCTGACAAAAGATCAATGTCCGCTCCAAAAGGCTGTTAATTAGGCCGTGGGTAAATGATTTAACCTTTAGAAGAGGAGTCTATTTGTATATTATCTCCACACACATCACAAACTTGTCTCCCCTCTGCCGTTTATCTCTACCCACCAGGCTGATCACTCAGACGACAGGAAAAACTTGACAACCACCAAGCGACTGTTACCACCACGCCAGGGACACTGAGAGGAATAAAAACAACCCTAGTATTAACTTCTTATCAAGATGCAAAGCTATTTTTACTTCTCAGTTCCGCCCTAGAGTATACAGTACAGACGGTCGGTGAACCACTGCTGCACAGGGAGAAAACAAAGACTGACAAAAAAAGAGTGGTACATAGATCATAATCTAATCATCACCAAACCAAACCTTCTTCTCATTTCTCATGAAGGTGTTCATCATTACAGACAAAGTTGGTTTAATTTGGGAGGTGGAGGGTTGGGGTTATGTCCATGGCAAAAACTAGGTATACTTTTAAATTGGAGTATAGGATTATTGATCATTGTCCATGGCATAAACTAGGTATACTTTTAAACTGGAGTATAGGATAATTGATAATTGTCCATGGCATAAACTAGGTATACTTTTAAACTGGAGTATAGGATTATTGATCATTGTCCATGGCATAAACTAGGTATACTTTTAAACTGGAGTATAGGATTATTGATCATTGTCCATGGCATAAACTAGGTATACTTTTAAACTGGAGTATAGGATTATTGGCTTCATATAAGTGCAATAGTCAAAGCACCAGTTCAAAACAGGTTGAGCATTAACAATGGGGTCTCTCAGTATATACTATCCTTCGAATCAAAGTTTAGCTGGTAGCATGCCTCTGCCAGCATTAAACTGCAGGAGGTGGAAAGGTAACAATGAATACCGTGATCTATATCGCGGCAACAACATGGTGAAGGTGCTTAACCAGACCAATGCATCGCGGCAAATATGCATGCGATTACTCGGAACCCAGCAAGATTTAGCAAGATAATCAAATTATGACTTATCTTGCTATATCTTGTGTGTTGGTGGAACCAGCACTTTACCGGATAGTTACTATGAGTGCAATGTTCCCGTTACCTGCAATACAATACCTCCCTCCCCGGTGAAGCGTTCTACTACTATAGACAGTTCCCCGAAGTAATTGAAAGCACTGTAATAGTAGGGACTATGTAATACTCTCGCATTCACTCGGATATTACTGCACGTCAACTACACGGAGAATGCGGCCATACAGATCAAGATCATAGTAATGTTGTATTCATTACTAAGTATTGCAAATTTAAGTTATCAGAAGGAAAAAAAAGGCCATTGATCTTCTCACGCACTACTTTGCATGCTCAGGACTTTCCCCGTAACCTCTACCTAGGAGATTACGACTATCTTTGGTCTATCTTTCGTTTTTACTTTTTTGTTTCCAAAAAGCATTCTCGACTATCTTTCTTATATGTAATCAAATCCAGCTAATCTCATAACTTCCCTTTAGCCTAAATATCTGTCACATCACAACATATCATGCCTGTGTGTGGGCATATCCCTCGGTGGGATGAATAAATAGATGAATTTTTGAATAAATAGATGAATTTATGGAAAAATGGCTGACACCACATCCGGATTGGCAAACAATGACAGTGAAAAGATCTACCCCTATGGACCCACATCGTGCTAGAAGAACAGGAATAGAAGAACAAGAGGGCATTGTTTAGTATGGGAATAATGGAGGAGGGGTGGGATGATGAAAACAGAAAACCTGAAATTTGGAAGAATGGCTTAGCTGGTGATGCTCTCATTTTCTTATAAATCCGATCGCATGTCTTAAATCCTAGACAACCCTTCTAATAACACTTGAGTGGCCCACAACATGTTGTTCAGACTACTTCACTGTCCATGCGAGGCGAAAAAAAAGTCCAACTGGATCAAGTACGTGCTTGTGTGTCCTTTCACGTGAGACATTGTGCGAAAACCCGCCATAGGAATTCACCAAGGTCTGAGGGTCGCAGGGGAAGTTTGTGGCCAAAAACACGAGCCACAAAAACATAAACAACAAGTTGTATGTTAGAAGAGAACTTGTGCCTGTGTTATCAAAGAGGCCGTTGTTTCTGATCCCTTGAAACCTGACCTATACGATCTTCTGAGACGAGTGGAGAGAGGAGATATGAAGAACATGGGGGTAGTTAGTACTCACACAGCTCCTATTATTAATCTAGGGCCAGCCTAACTCGTCATCTGTATGCCTGTCACGGAACCAACCCACTCCTAATTTTCTACAGTAAAATATCTTACTATGGCACCGATTATCTCTTGTGGGATTCTTACATGATTTACAAAACAAGACCAAAAACATGTACATTGTATTACAATAAATGCATAGCAAACCTTAGTTAAGATTTTTTTTGTATTTTTAAAATCTAATCATTCTGGACATTCCTGGTTAGTGTAGGACTGAATAAAGGCTATTTAATATTCAAGAAATTGTATTTTTGGTTTTACTTGTGTAAAACTTCAAATGGCAAACCAATGCATCTAAGCAATCGTTAACGATAGTTTACATGATAGTTAGGGCGGGTGTGTGTGTGGAGTGCGGGCGCACAGGGGTAGGAATGGACGGGGTAGAGGGGGCGGTGAATAAGGACCCTGGTTTTGCTTACCCATGTTGTACCTCACAGACTAATGTGTTACGGGGTATGGCCGGCACGTCCTGTATTGGTGTGGCAAATTGGAACAAATCACACGATCCACGCCAACCAAGGCAATTTGCGCCTCCACACGCGCTTCTTTATATCACTCCTGTGTGAGTGCCTGTGCACAACCCTGCGATCTTAGACACACGGGGCTTCGTGTTCTGCGTACGTAGAACGTTGACGCTCCACGTACAGCATGTATACTGGAAACCTTATACTGTACAGGTAGGCGTGGTGTGAAGGGTGGTGGGGATCTCTCATAAATATAGCAATAAGATGTTAACGTCCCCCCAAAAAAGAAAGAAAAGTTCTTCATATTATTGGAAAAGAGTTAATTACTTATACTCTAACCAGGAGAATCGGTTGACCGTCTTTGATATTAAACTACTCCAACATGTAGTTAGTCATTAGCCATAACATCACACACAGTTCTAAGGTAGTTAGTTCTAGAGTTGAGTGCCAAGCTAATACGAGTACTCCTGGAATATACATAAGTACTTCATGTATAATCCTTTAAACTCGGGTAATTACATCGCACGTATTCTATAAAGCGTATTATCATAAGAGATGCTGGAAGGAATCTAGGGCGTAAGTTTCGATACAAATCTATAATGCAGCTGTCTGGTTGCAGCCACAGTTCAGAGCAATATAAATTTTGGACTCTTGTTTGGAGTAGTGCCAATGTACCGCCCTGACCCGGCTATTTTCCGTTATAATAAATCACCCGCAGTGACAACCGCGATAACAATTCCTCTTTAGGTTTGAGGCCTTTCCGCCCCTGTTATGCATTACTACAAGTATATCGGAGAGGTTATCTTATTCATGGCATTCTCAAATCCTATTTACAAACTCCACTGGCCTTGGGTTATCACTAGAAACTGCAGCAGAGCTAAGCTTGCTGTCCTGCAAACAGCACATATATATACATCAGGTTCTCCTACTCCCACCGCCGTTAAACTCCAAACCAAAGGCTTTCTTGCTACTAAACAAGCGGCATAAGGAGGGGCAATAAATTTCATTTCTTTTAAAATCCTTTTATCTATAGCCCACACAAAATCAACAGGAGGGCAGTCACACTTGATGCAGTGCTCTGAATCAAACAAAGCAAGCTCAATATATCACATCCCCGACGTCCAACTGGGTATCTAACGGGCTGTAAGGCTATGCCACTTCCCTGTATTTCTCCATGCTTCTGGGAAACTATATAATCCGAGATGTGTTTGTTGCAGGACCAAGTCGCAGAGCACTACCATCCACTACTTGGTCGTTTTTACATGCCTTTTTTCTCCTCGTACTACATTGACTGAAAGGGGCCATCCATGGAAAAAGACAGGAACACCGGATACAGTAATTGTTTATAAATTGCCCCCTTTCACGATAAAATTGCCTGGGATATCAATTCAGTTTTATCTTGGCGTTTAGTGAGGATGTATGTGCTTAGAGGACATGGGACACCTGTGGAAATGTTCCGCGGCTATTTCAAAAGTTATGGGGTCTGATATAGAAGACGAGGCAGATGGCACGAGGAAATCTACATAAAGATGAGCTGCACAGACGATAACAATGTATTTCTAATGTTTTACTATTAAGCAACATCTCAAGTCTAAAGGCTAACTTTTTAAATCACCAAACTTCTCGTTCGATACTTGTTAATTCGTAGTGAAAATGGAACACTAAAAAATAACTCACTCCCCCAAACTATATTGACTCTAATACTATAGAGGAAACCCATGAAAGTTTAGGGTCAGAGCTTGTATCCCATCGAGTTTGAATCGCGTAGTAATTCACAAGGCGAAGCCGCGTGAATTATGTAGCGATTCAAACGAGATGGGATTGAGCTCTGCCCCTAAACTTGAATGGGTTTCTGAATTTATCTCACCCTTTACATTGACTAATGGGCTAACATTTGTAACATAATCCCCCATTGGATATTTTTCCTAAATATCTCATGGGCATTAGATCCGAGTTCCCAATGTTAAGTCTATGGAGAAAAAATATCTGGGGTGAGATAATAGTACACAAACTTCAGGGTAGACCAGTGATACCCTGCTGGTGATACCCGTTACCCGGGCTATTCCCGTTGCACATCTACTTCAATCCTGTTATGATCATACGTATTTTCATGGACCTGTTTGTACATATATTCTATGAACCAGCCCATATGCTGTTTATAGAAAAAGGTAGAATAGTTGTAATGAAAGATCATCAAACTCTGGGTGCACATTGAAACCAGCCCTCGGGCTGAGTGCGTATCCCCAGCATAAATAAATATAGAAAAAGAATTCCTACAATTCCATCAAACATAAACATAAAGGGGTTACGCTATGATATATTTACCATATTGATTGCAGTCTTGTGGGTGCTGCAAGCTGGTTGGTGTTTACCCGTACGTATTTAATGGAGTGTCCCGGTGCTTATCTGGCATCATTCTAATTGCAATCATGTTTACTTGTCTAATTGCGGTAACATGACTCTAGATAATCAAATAGGCGCATACGCTAACTACCACTTTTATCACATGGCTGGTTGGTAGGGGGCATGTTACGCGAGACAGAAATGCCTGCCAGGTCTTTGTCCGGGATTATGTGTGGGTGTATTATATGTCTGGGGTGGTTCAGTGGACACATGGGGTGTGCACAGCCAGGTTTTAGTCACGCTACATCGTGAGTACAGTTGCGGATGTGTGAAGGACAAAGAAATATAACCAGGGACCTCTTGATGTATACACACAGTTGTAGTTTAAATATTCATCAAAGAGCCTAAAAATTACGGCGATACGGATATCTGATAAGAGGATGATACCAGGTACAATTCGGTTACAACAGATAGGACCCGTTTATATTGCAACAGTATGATTAAACAGTCGGACCCTATGTCACATATATATTATGCACATCGCATAGACATTGCACTAGATGAACTCTGTATGTGGTGTAAAGGCGCATTATGACAGAAGTAGACATGATGTTCTGTTTTAAATAAGTGAAAAAGATTGGAATTTTTGTGCACATTTGTTGTCTTTGTTAAATATACAGGTAGACAATGACTAGGGTAAAACATTTTAGACCTCAGTCTTATGCATAATTCATGGTCCTGTTTGGGAGTAGTAGTCGATAACGGGATCCATTGTCCCGTCCTGAATTATCGCTGAAACCGCTATTTCTGCATGACATCTATTAGGTCGTAGTAGCATGCATAGCATTCTACTGGTACACCATTCTAACAAATTTTCCGAATCGATAAAAGAATTGTTCTACTTCGAAGTTACGACTGTCTTCTATTATTCTATTTATGTATTCGACTGTTAACAATATAAATCATGCATGTTCAATGTTTGGTAGTCATAATTAATGTAGGTTACGTGACATGCCTAGAGATGGGACAGGTAAGAAGGACCAACCGAACCACTTCCAGACATTATAGTTTTCATGTGTCAGCTAATAATTTTTTCTTTTGTAAAGCATGCACCGTCCTGTGTTCCCATCTTATCGTCTTACGCTTCTCAGCTTCCCTTTCTTCGTAGATTATTCTAAAGGTTAGCCTCTTCGCCCTGCTCTGTTATTGTGACCGCAGTATTTGCCATTTCTAAATCATACGAGTTTTACCTGTTAATCAAAACCGGTTGATTTATTCAAAGTAGGCCAAATACCGTGACGTCCACGTGTAGATAATTCATTGAGGTTATATAAGAAATGACCCAGTATCATAATTGCGAAGGCAGCTAAACCTCAAATTGGAAAACATATATTCAATGAGATGATACTTTTATGGACTTTTTCTTTATCTAGACTATCGTAATTTTCTAACCGTTAGAAGCTGGCCAGCCTTCTCTCATCAATTCCTCCACCCACCCACAACCTTTTCTACCATTGATTCAGCCACCCCCACCCCCTTGACACCTCAGTCCCTGGCGCCCATGTCTGTTTGCTCTATAGGTAGGAGACAGAAGCAGTGTGTGCCCCTTCTGGCAAGAGTCGTGCACAATGCCAGCCCCAGGCCCCGCCTCCAACACCAGTACACCTTTGTACCGTTCTGCACTCGCCTCCTATGGCCGGCCTATAACCCTGGGACCCTCGGCCAGGCCACTGATGTCCAGGTTGACACTTACTAGTTGGAGACATACACAGTCACCTGGAAATCTCCTTATGAGGGAGACTGTTGGACATAAAAAATGGGGATGGCGCAGGGGTATATGGGACAGATGTCAAGATTCTAACATTCAACTGCTCTCTTAATGGACATGTAGACGGATAAGTGTTCAATATATGAGAAGTGATCTCCACTTAAAAGTTCGATAGACAAAATGAATAGCGGAAAAAAACTTCCGAGGTCCGGATGCTGAAAGAGTTAGCTTTTGTATTTTGGAGCAGTGAAAGTGGACTGTGAGCATAGTGCGCTTGTAATACGTATAAAGACTGGTAACATAATGTACGGACAATACTTTACCACAGATTAAACCCGGTCTCATACATACGTGTGTACAAGTGACGATGGGGGGGGAGGGGGGGGGGGGGGGGCAGACTGCTGGCACTGCAGGAACGCAACCGGTTTTACAGGAGACTAATTTTCCCTCAGTTGCACATATCCTATTTACATACTTGGCGGAACAAGTCCGTAGTTGGAAAAACCGGAGCGACCACTATGGGTGCATAAAAACAGATTAATTCAATTTGGATGGGAACACTGCTGCAGATTCTAGTGATTGTCTGAAAATTTCAGGCATTTTTTTTTTTTCAAACATACAGACCATACTCCTCTGCCATGTCTATAGAGGGCCATTCATAAAGTATGTACGCAAAAATTTCGAAAATTTTGTCTCCCCACCCCAATGCGTATATACTTTATGGATGGCCCCTAGTTCCTGTAATTGCTCACACCTCTACAATACCGGTTCCACAATAGATATGGTCTCAAGGAAAAAGAAGCTGTAGTGTCATGTTTCGTTACTCGTAAATAAGGTCAGGGATGTCAGTTTGGGTCATGAAAAAAGTGCAAATATTTTTCATATGGAATTAAATGCCTCAAGAGAAAATGAGTAATCATGGAGAAAACATCTTAATTGGCCATGGAATGGGGGCGGGGGGTCTGGGCTGTGTGGGAGGTTTGAACAACTGTTTATTGGTGTGAATGACACTCAGTTTATACTCTCTTTGTTTTACCCATGGAAAAGGTTTTATAGGCGGGGAATGAAAAGGATTTTGTTGGAAAAGAGAAAGAATACTGGCATCTCTGTAAGGTGGGTAAACCAACCAATCAGATTCTTGGTCAGATGGTAGACTACAGGGAGTTATTTGGCTGGGAATGAAGAGTGAAAGAAAAATAATGAAGATTATGAAGACGAAAAAAAAAGAAGAAGAAAGATTATGAAGAAAATCCTTACAGTTTTTGATTTCCTGACCAGGCACCATACATAGCCGCTGCGAGTTAAGGCACCTGAGGTTCCTGGGCACACAGATGGGCTTGGGGTTGGTGTAGATCCAAGGGAACGGGTAGAGGTAGGGCATCCACGGCACGGCTACCATCATGTAGTAGGGCATGAAGAAGGACGGCGGCGGCGGTCCCCACCCTGCCATGGCCGGCCAGCTGGGGTACCAGGCGAGCCCCCACTCACCCCCGCCGACCTGGGCCGACTGAGGGTGGTCGCGGGACGCCGGAGGAGGCGGCGGGTTCTCCGGGTGGTACTGGATGGAGAGACTGATGTCTGTGTCCGTCAAGTCCAGATAGACGGCGTTTGGAAAGGACAGCTTGGGCTTGCTCTTCGTCTTGGAGAACACGTTAGCCACTGACACGGTGACCTTGCCTTTCCCGGTGATGGTCACTTCACAAGGAGGGCTGCTGCTGCCGCCTTGTTCGCTCTCACTCTCAGACGGCTGGTCTTCACACGAAAACTTCCCGTCAGCGGCATCCCCGATTGTGGCGGCTGCTGCGGCACTAACGGCGTCTAGATGCAGGTTGGCGTTGGCGTACTGCGCGTAGGCAAAGTAGGCAATGCACTCTGGGCACTCGTAGGGCGCACAGTCGTAGCGCGTGATGTGGTGGCCGGAGGTGTACTGTGTCAGGTACTCCAGCTCCTCCGTGCACAGCTCCTCCAGCAGCGAGGAGGAGGAGGAGGAGGACGTGGAGGCGGACGAGTCACTGCTGGCGCCCGACGTCAGGTCCGACTCCTCGGGCACCGACTCCGACTCGGAGCTGGAGACGACGGAGGAGCGCTCCGACTGCTCCACCTCGTCCGAGGGGTCGTCGCTGTCGCCGTAGCCGCCGCCGCTGCTGGAGGAGCAGCTCTTGGCCGTGCCTGCCCGCAGGTCGTTACAGATGAGATCGATGTTCTCGCTGCCCGGGAGCAGCTCGAGGATGTGCCGCAGCCCGGTGCCCTGCCCGCCCGGCCCGCCGTTGGCAGTGCGCGGGCCTTGCTCCTTGTCACTAATGCTGCCTTGGCAATTCACTGAGTTGTTGAGGAAGAGCGAGACGGACTTGTCGCCTGTGAGCTGCATGAACTCTTCCAGGTTCTGCAGCGGCAGAGAGGACCGCCGCTCCTTCTGGTGGACCCGCTCGATGGCCGACAGGAAGGCGTTGAAGTTCTTGTCGTCACGGATGGCTGCCAGGGACGTGGGCCACTTGGCCGTGGCCAGGTTGGAGGGTTTGCTGTTACTGCTGCATGCTGCCTTACTAGGGGAGTTGGACGAGGCGCGGGGCACGCCCACGCCGTATTTTGTCATCTTCTTCGTCGTCACCGGAGCTGCTCCTGACCGACTCACGGGCACCACGTGTAGGTTGCGCTTGCTTTGGCCGCCACCGCCACCGCCACACGATCCGTCGTCAGAGCTGATATCCTCCGACTCGAAATCCGACGACTTGGGACTGTTGCGCCACTTGTTCTTGACGCTGACCTTGATGGTGTCCTGTAGGCGGACGACGATGGGCGAGTTGAGCCGGGCGCGCGTGGCTTTCCGCCGCTTACGGCCGCGGTGCGTGAGCTGCTCCTTGGCCTGTGTCCGGGCGCGCTCCTTCATACAGTCGGCGCACGACAGGCCCTCCAGTCGGAGCTGAAAGCTCTCCTCGTTGACCACCTCCAGGCCTGCCATGGAGATGCTCTCCTGCTTGTTCTCACCGCTGTTGGTCGTGCACGGGGACTGCGCTGAGTTATTGCTGCCTTTCACTCTTCCAGTCCTGCCCATGGTGATACTGCGTTCACGGTGCCATCACGAATGATTGGGGCTGAATGATAAATAATGCTGATTTCTGCAGAGATAGCTACTAACTTGATAATGTCAACTTTTATGACGGTTGTGACGTCCTTCGTTTGCTCAATCTGAAAAACAACAGACGTATTTGTAAATAAGATGTGCATACGTAACAAAATAAATTCCAATTATCGAATAGCATATATCAACAAAACATCCCGGACATTGACATTTATACTTTTACAGAGTTCACGACAAGGGAAATGTCAAAAACCTAAATACAAAGTAAAATCGATGACACCATGTAACTGAAAATAGTACAACAAAACTTAATATCAATAGTTCAAAAACATGTACATGTAGTCTCATATCATCCGACTATCATGATGATAAATAATTCCCTCACGTATAGCCACTTTCTGATAACCCTGCTAAGTGAACCTACATTATGTATTGGTGTCAGCTTCAGTCAGATACATGTTCACCGTGTCTCCTGTGTAGCAGTTGACGGTGTGTAAATATAACCGACCCCGGGTGTGTTGTAGACCCAAACAGACTATTTCACTCCTACTGACAACAGAAACAACTCCTCGGGGCGTAGGTGTGGGACCCCGGCGAGTGAGAGAGGGTACCTCTAGTTGTGGAGTACGGGAATCAGCAGGCTGAGGATCACGTCTCCTCCCTACACTGAGGAGTCGAGGAGGGAGGCTACCTTATCTCCTATACCCACAGATAGGGAGCCGATAACACTGCCACCAGGTTGACGATCCTTCACTGACCCTACATACTCTACCGCCTCGATGCATACACACACAAATCCTCCCGCTCTGATTTCGTTGGTCCTACATAACCGCCCGCACTGTGATAGGTAGTCCTAACCCGGTTAACTCTGATATCAATAACTCACCACCACCACACCCCCTCCCTTCCCCTGTCCCCACTTAGTCACTCAACTGCAGCCACCACAAACGGAAATACCATCAAAATAAACCTACACGATCCCGGTCCCAGATGGACTCCCAACAGTTATAAACAGTGCCCACGGTGCTCGGTTTAGCAGAAAATCGCGCCCGTTTTAACCACTTGACCTTGGCGGTTATCTAAGTACTCACGATGCTGCTGACAATAAGCCGACCGCACTCTGTGTCCACACATGACTGTGGCATATTTCTCGGAATGGCAGAATGGTATGTCTCATCCCAGTATCCGCGTGGCATCCCGGGAATCTCTGGCCAGACCCATACAGAGAGAGGAATCCGGGTTGGGAGTGAGGTAGCGGCGAGCTGTACCGTTCTTCTACAAGTCCGCTGAATGGAGCGGTGAGCGGTGTTTGACTCACAACTCACCTCCTACGTGTATGTGTGTGTGTGGTGTACACAGGTAACATCTACCCATGTACACGCCTGTTGCTGGAGTATCCTGCTCTCCTACAGCCCGCCGCGTTGCTCCTCTGACTATGACTGGTTCCCCTCCCCCTCCCATAGGTACTACCTCTCTGCCTCCCGGGTGGGTGCGAGTGTATATAGGTGAGTGCCTAGCCACTGGCAATACACATACATAATATACACTAATACACACCAACACATCCAGGCACTCTACGCTTGGATGAACAGCCTGTATCTTGCGGCAAAGAGCTGGCTGTATCTCTTCACTGTTTCCCTGTCTCCCATGTTGATATATTTTTGTGCAGTAAATGGGCAACTAGAATGGCACTGGTGGATAAGACTGCCACCATAACTCACCTGGTGCGACGGGAGCGCGTTCTGTAAATTACAACTCGTAGTGACATGCCTGGTGTACACCAGAGACATCAGCGCCGCCCTCTCCATTCAGGTGAGCCTCCCTCCCTCCCAGCCACCCACCCACCCTCCCACACACACACAAACATCCCACATGCAGTATTTCCAGTGTATCCCTCCAGGTGATAAAACACCACGGTACCATAGGCAGAGGAGGGTGGTGGTGGGGGGGGGGGGACCCAATGGGATTAGTTGGAAAGGGAGGGAGCGCATTGGAGGAATGCGGGGAAAGGGAAGGAAAGCAGGGATGAAAAAAATCTGGGTGAATAGAAAGAAGTGAAAGCACCGAGGAGGGCTATGATGACTGGACGAAGAGAAAAAGAAGTCAATAGGGCTGCTGGCGAGGAGTTGGATGAATGGGTGGGTGACCGGATTAACGGACGTTTGCCATGTGGGTGAGCGAGTTCAGGTAATCTAGGCATTCAGTGGTCAGTCAGGACCCGAGTGTTGAACCGGCCTACAGCGGTCGGCGACCTGACGGACCGAGTTGTGGGTGGGCGGCGGAGTTGGCTGGGTCAGTCAGAGCCCGGCCTCAACTGACCCGCTTACAGAGTCACAACTCGGTCACCGGGTAAGCGGTTAGGTGTCTGTGTGTGTGTGTGGATAGAGGGAGGGAGGGAGGGAGGGAGGGAAGGGCGGGGGATGACCGGTGCCAAAGAAGCTTCTTTTGTATGGATCACATACATACGTAAACAGTGACTAATCCTGACTAATTCTTACTAATAGCTTCTGACACACACACACCGTCTTGCATACTACTAGATCACTTATTATGCTGACCACAGAGAGTAGATTAAATTCCACCCGTTTTGCGATGACCAAAAAAGCATTAGGTCGGTTCTCAATGCTTTTCAGCGCTAAATAATTAATAACTTCAAGGTAGCATCTTGCTGGTGACAGACTTGCAGCCTCGTATAGTAAACATGATTAATAAAGTAATCAATTCTGCCTTTGGTTCATCTTATCAAGGACAAACCCCCCTAGCGTCCTCCAGGACAGGTACGTATGTGACATCGGTTAATGTCAGTAGATAGATAAGCAAGTAGACCTGGTATTTTACACGTCCTCTACAGAGTGACAATAATAACAGTCCCTTGGAGGGGGGATTGTTGGCAGCGCTGTCCCATCGCCCTGATTACCCGAATAGAGAACTACAGTAGGACGCCATCAACAGGGCCCACCCAATAATGTCGGTAATACCAACGAGTATCTCTATACTCGTTGGTGATACTAGTCCGTCCGCTCCAGTTGGCGTTAACGAGCACATGCCTGCCAAAAATAATCCTTCAAGTGATACAAATACTTGCATATCAATGTCCAGCGAGGTATGGGTACTCTAATAAGTAGTATGTGCACACCGGCTGCACTGTTCGAGAACATCATTCATGTACATGTACATGTACATGTCCTCTAGTATTAGCACGTGGCTAGGTATTGTCTTGTTGGCAGCTACCGCTCAAGTGAGCTCGATGGTGTCATCGGCTGACAAAGAAAAGAAGAAGAATGTGCATGTGCTCTAAATGAAAATCCGCTCCAATGGTACCCGAGGGGGTTAGAACCAGTTCTTTTCATAGTGTGGAAGTGTCTAGATAGCCGTGTTGCACTGTACTTCTTCCGGTTTACAGTTGTTAACTACCCCCGGGTCACACTGCCTAAATGCTGGCGTCCCAAATAGAGCTGGCCTGGCTTGCCCTATGTCCACACTAAAACAGCGCATGGCGGGGAAGTACGTGCATATTTGTGTCGAGGCAATCACAACCTTTAGTTTTTGTTTTGTATTGTTTCTAGCATAGTGCCGCTAGCTCCGTCCGAAATAACTTTAGTGTGAATTTGTATTCGTTGTTTTTTAAGTCAGTCCAGTTCCCACGTTTGGATATGGCGATACGTTTAGGGAGGGTAAGCTAATACACTAAAAAGAGGAATCAAAACAAACACCAGCCAATCTGTGTGTATGTCTATGACGTGTTCACCGAGGAATCTTAAAGCTGTCGACTCTTAGTCCACCCCCTTTGAGCCATTTTCCACACCATATAGTTTATTATTCTGAAGCATCCATATAAGGAGACGATATCAATGGGATTGGACATAGGGTTGTTGCTCGTAGAAATGCATACATCTGCGGCCAATATGACCTTACTGTTACTGAACTTGTTATACGACTGCGATTCAGACATTTCTTCACAGACAGATGTTTCAAGTATATTCTCTCTTTATGTCTACTATAAATGTTTTTATAGACATGATTTATGGAGATTTCAGAAAGTGAGGAAATAACAGGAATAACATAGTATATCTTAACGAGTCACACGCCCATACTTTAGTCTTGTACTATATACATAATATTATTTATTTAATATACATGTATTATCTTTATAGTATGTGTCCAGACAAGTGGTATCGTTTCACAACCCTTGTTGTCAGACCTTGTATTTTGCCAATCTTTTTGAACAGTTCGAGTTCGCGTCTTTCCTTTGTTGTAGGTTAATAGCACCGTCATATATCTATATTCTCATGTGTCAGTGATCCTCAAATGGGCACTAGATTTTTTTTCAATTCAAAAACATTTATAGTCACACCTACTCTTAAATCCGGATTCAATGTGAATGTTCAAGTGGGAACTTCCAAGAATAAAACAAGGATGAAACATTTTGAATGAGATGAACAAACAAGTGACGTTGCTGACCACTATGCCTGTCGCGTTTACCAACACCCATGTTCTACTGCGAGAAAGCTAACTGAAGAACTCCCTTGTTTAGCATCCCCAGCGCACGAAGACCGCTCACCAGTGCTTAAAACCAGCTTCGGCTCACAGATCCTTTGTCCGGAGAAGGTAATAAAAGTCACCTCACCGTACCACTAACTAAGGCGCTCACTACGCATGCGTTGGGCGTCGCATTAATCACTTCGTTCCTAAATGAAGTCATTTCGTGCTCATGCAGTCAATTACCGGCACACTAACGGTCGGAGGAGAGGGGAGAGGGGGGGGGGGGGGGAGTCGCCCCCGAGCAGCTCGGAGGCAGTGGGGGTTTAAAAGTGTCAGGTGGGCGGAGAGGGGCGTTCGTACACGCACCACGCGGGGAGAAACTGGTCCACACGCGTGCTTCCATCGCCACGCCCCGGCTTGCCATTAAAGAGGTCATTATAGTATTTCATATCGTCATTAATATTCATAGCGTATCCTACTCTGTTAGTCATGGCCTCTACAGGTTCGTACAGATCAATAATCATGGTCCAGAGGCGGGGAGGCGGGGTAGAAAGTTGCGGTGACTTTGTGAGAGAGAGATGGCACGTCAGCTAAACTTTAGTCACTTGATGCTAACTAAGTCGGGGGTGGGGTGGGGGTGGTGTCAGAGCACTTCACTTTTGTATAACTATTCATGTAATGACATCCAAACTTCGGCACAAGAATTCCGGTGCTATTTCATGGATACAGGAACATGGAGCATGGTCTGATTTCAAGGTCAGATGATAATTTTAAGGTTAATCTTAGGAACGATTGCGAAGCACGTATATACATGTATAACGAATGGTGGTTGTGAGCAGAAATCATGTGCCACATTGGCCTAAGGAGGATACCTCTCAACAGGCGAGCAGTTCCAGCGAGGGAAGATGTCCACACATAAGCAGTTCTAGTACACTGCGCCTTTGTTTGGCAACCAACCCCTCCTACGATATAGGGGTTGGTCGGTTAAATCCCACACGGGATCAGTTGGGGTGCGCCTCAACCCAGGTAGTTCTGACCTATGTAGGCTCTAAAGCAGAAATACTTGATAGGTAAAATTCATAGCTTAACAAATTGATAATGAAATTTAGCTTTGTTGAGGTTCTATTCTAAAAGTACACACAAAGGGAAATAACAAAATGGTAAATTTGTTTCGAGGTTATGACTTAACAACGCACTTTCCATGCAGTACCAAAAATCTGGTTGGAGAGTAACAAACAGGTCCCACTTCTGGGTCAAGGCGGCCACTTATTTAACCCAAGCAGAGCTAACTTTGAGTAGCTCTGGTTGCCAGGGTATGTGCGCCTGTGATGACCGAATGCCGCCACGGGTCCATGCCGGGCGCCAATAGAATAGGCCTGACTCGCGCTAATTGGGATGAAAACAATTGGATCCCCTCCCACTACCGTTCCAGATTCAGGAAATAAAAAGGGGATAAATATGTAGGCAAGTAGACCGGTTAAGTCAAATTATGTAGTGTCCATGTTATTTTGTGACCCCGATACTCTTAGACAGTTGTCATGTCTCATGTACTATTCACCTTCGTGGTACAGTGATTACATCGAAAAGCCTGCCAACAGACGGGTTTTGAGACCTCATCTTTATGGAGACTCGCACATTTCCAATATTGTATAATGCTGGATATACATTTTAAAATTCATAATCTATTTGTTGGTTTTATCTGATCTCCAGTTGACCATTGCATGTCCTTTTCAGACTTTTTGAAGGTTCTTTTACACCACAAGGGTGGTGCTCGAATCTATGTGATGAATCTAGGTAGAAATCTCACCCATACACATTTACTAAGGTAAGAGTTCTTTAACACCACATAGACATGGCATGCGACGGACCGGCCTTTGATATGCACGTAGCAGTAAATCTACCACTGCTGCAGATGAAAAGAAAAATGGCTCTAGTGGACCCACATAGTCCTACAACCTTGGGATTTTAAGTCCAGTGCTCTCACCCACTGACCTAACTTCCCACCTCCATCAAATTTATATACAAGTAATTGATTACATGTTTGTATAAACTAGCACTTAGCTGCCATGAATTTCTCCCTCGTGGTGGACAGTGATGGGGTCATACCATTGTATGTGCGGTAATGGCGGGTGTGGTGTCACAGTGGGCGCTGATCATATCCATCAGAACTTGCATCAGGCCTTCTAGGCCGACAAAGGCCTTTCACACAGATGAAACAATCTACATAACTGGGGGCCGTCCAGAAATGACGTCAGGCAGCAGAGAGTTGGGGATTGGGGGTTGCGGGGGTTGCGGGGTTGGGGGGGTCCAGTCTCCATGACCAACAATGATAAGGGTATATAACAAAAAAATTGACAAGGGAGAGGGGGCTAACAAAAAGAGGAAAAAGTAGCATGACATCATTTATGGACAACCCCTAGATCAATAGTTGGAAAACTTCACCTCGTGTCACACTATTCAGTGAATTGCGACATTTCACGAAACTTCATCTGCATTAATCATTAATGTTCCAATGAACTTCGGATGTAGGGACATTTCAACGAACTTCAGACACAATGACATCACAGTAAAGTGCCGTTAGGGGACGTGTCAGTGAATCCCAGGCACAGTACTGAATATACTTGAGATATTCTGACATTTCTATGAACGTCAGATATAGGGGTGTCTTTGTGAACTGTAGACCTTGTTATTTCACGGACCTCCCAGATACAATGATTTCAATGAACCTGAGCCACTGTGGCATACCAATATCGATATTGTATCAGATGTAGGGTCAATAACATGGACGTCCAATGCAGTAAAATTTCACTGAACTTCACAAAGGAGGTGGTGGGGTCGCTGACAGTACCCATGCCAGGGTAACCACGTGCTCTAGCACGGTCCCACAACACCACTCACTCACACACTCCGCCAGCACGTGCATTGGTTAAGAGTTAAACTACGATCGGAACTTTTAGTAGTTCCCGCGCCAAGTATTTAACCACGACAATTATCATCCTGAATAAATGACTACTTACTTGTATATATTACAGCTGATGTCAGAACACTCTGCTGTTGTGAATATGTACAGTTATGACAGCTCAGGTAGACACGGTAATGTGTGCGCCTGCCGAGGTCTCCTATATGAATGGTGACTACTTAAGGTCCGGTCGCGGCTTTATGTGAGCGAGTTTAGTCACAATGAGACGGGCTTCGCTCAGCGTCTACGTAACCAAGAGGCTGACTGGGTGTGCTGACCCAGTCTATAGGTACAACTGAGGTCATCCGGGCGTTTACTCATAATATATGCCTCCAGAAGTTCCCGGAGCACCCCACTCGCTGCCCCGTGCCTGCTGCCGCTGTTCACTGGTCCGGGCCCGCCAAGCAACCAACCACGTGTCGGCATCGAGACAAAGCCGGACGGAACACCCCCTTCCTCTCTACCTCCCTCCTAGCCGCTGACTCATTTTCCAGATTTGGTTAAGTACTCGTCGTCATATGTAGGTGGGTTGACGTTTACATGGCCAGCAGTGGAGCTATCCCCCGGCTACAGCCCCCATCCACTCCCTCCCACCCCTCTGTCAGCTCCGTCCGGGTCAGGGGTCACGTCTGGCCACGCCTCAGTGAACACACACGTGCATCTTTTATTCCGATACGGATATGGAGAGTCGGGGCGTTATAACACGAGGGAAGGGGTGACATGATACAGTCATGAATATCTTTCTGGAGTTCGTAAGCATCTGTAGAGTGGTGGGATATGTAGAATAAGCATTTCGAATACATCCATGTACTTGAATATTTAGTTGTAGTTCTAAAAATTTGGAGAACGTCCTGGGGATAATTCATCAAATTCATCTTTTGTATGATCTATAATGGCTATTATTCACACAGACATTTGTTATGAATGTGGAGTCAAAAGGGTTGAATGGAGGCACTTCATTGGATCTAGTTAATCTAGACTATGGACACCTCGTTATGTGAGATACCCTGTAGAAAACACCATTCGAGAGGTTGACAAGGGAAGCTGTGACATAGTCATTCCATCTGAGTAAATGATGGAGACTAAGGATAGCAAGTTAAAAAGTAATTCAATAAGAGGTAGCAACTCATTATCACACCACCAGCACTCTCGAAGTACTCCCAGTAACGTCCATGAATAAAGACCATCGCCAGAAGCCACTCCAGCCCTCATTACTACATGCCAGATCGGTGGTTAACGAGGGATGCTTGGGAATTAGACTTGAGCCTCACCTGTTGCCCCCTCCGCTCCCCCACACCCCTCATCTCCATCTGTTTGCCCTATTCCTTCAAAATTCACCCCACCTCTGCATGACCCCTTCTCCTCACCCCGGCTCACCTTGCGTCTCGGGATGCTCTATTCACATCTTACATCTCCCTTGATGTATGTCCTCATTCGACTTTCTGGTTAAGAAGATGGCGGAATGTTGCCACTTCATAATCGTAGAAAAACAACAGGTTGGTATAGTTTTAACAGCAACCGGAGAGAAATAACCTCCGTTGCTATTTCAGAAATGCCCACAGAACTTACTCATGCTTGGAGTCGACAGAATTCGAGGAAGACACACTGTAAACCTCACATCATCTTCATCCCTCCTCTCAGCTATACCAGGATGTAACCCACATCTATAAACAAAAAAAATAAAATTCTTCCTTTCCGAGTAGGACAAAAGTGACTACCTCAGTGGGCAATTATTCTCCGGGTGCACTTTCTTCCAGTCCTGTTGGATTATATATAAAGACAGATGTTGGGAAATTTGCCACAAGGTCTCGCTAGTTCGTGGTCGACCCTGGTTACAGGGGGGTGGTGGGGGTGGTGGTGTTGAGGGCGGGGGTAGGTGGTTCGTCACCAAGGATCAAATATCTTTGTTCTCTGTGTTGAGGGTGGTGGGTCATATCAACAGAAACTTCGGTTCGTGTTCTGGTGCGGGGGTCGATACCAACTGCACAAGGAACGGAACTATAGCTTTACGTGTACCCGTAGAAAACAAACATAAAGTGTGTTTGCGTTGGCACAACATGGCTGTGTTTACTACAATACGGCGCATATATATATATATATATATATATATATATATATATATATATATATATATATATATATATATATATATATATATATATATATATATATCATAGTAATCAAGCACGGCTTGTGGCCTATTAATATTTCAATTACCATTCACCTGCACCCGTTTACTCTTATCAAAGCTCTAATTATCATTCCTCGAGCAAACATTGCCGTCCTTTTCCTCCTCCTGTACGTGCAAACTACATCTCATCTAATACAGTTTGACTTTAATATTTATAATTCTTAGTAATTTTCCTGATGCTGCCTGCTCTGATATGTTTATCTATTGTGGATTTTTTTTTGAACATTTGAACAGTCGTCATTTCTACGCTATTCGCCTTCCAGAAGCTGCGACACACAAGGAAGCTTCCATAGGGCAACATCGGCGTGGTGTACATATATTTGGTCGTTGTTTCATGTGTGACGATTTTTTTACGGCTGATGTCATGTTACTCCGCAGCGCCTCTTGCTACCTGACGTGGAGGTTTCGCCGCATGCTCACCTTTTCTCATAAGGCACACGTATATAGCGGTGACGACGGGGAACATCGATGACGTAATACTTCTCACCTAGATCCCGGCTTAACAGCTATTGACGTGAAAGTGCCACAGAAACTGGGTTCAATAACAGGTGTTGTATCAGCAGCGATGGAGAAACTGGGTCACCCTACCACTTATTTCCAATTGGTAAGAAGGATATTGATCTTCTTATCCCCCCTCTGCCCTTAATAGGGAATTAACCTTATAACAAAAAGAAAGGTGTTTTCTCTACAGCGGGTATGTGGGGGCTGGGGATAAACTAACCCAAAACACAGGTATATAATTAATACCTGTAAAAACAAAGAAGGTAGATTAGAGTTAATCTCGATATAAGACTCATCGCCATATGTTCGCTCTCTTTTGTTACTCATTTGGGGTCTCTTCGTCAGGTTTTTTCAACGTATCAATACTGGACTCGCTGATATTATTTACTGCGGGGATGTATATATACAGTCTCCCTGTATTGATCACGAGGAGAGGGTGGCGGGGTAAACAGGTCAACAGGTAAACGACCCCAACAGTTCCCTCTGCTCACCCGTGACGTGGATAATCTAGCGATGAGGACATCGGGGACGTGATTGACCTCAGGCTCTGTGCCAGATTCAAGTTGCCCCAGATTTAACCTAAAAGCAGGGTGATACACAAGGCAGGGATAATCGTCACTACTGCCTGGTCGTTTCTTTAGGCTAGGATGGTTGTCGCTATTTGTGTATCGTAGATTATGAGAAATAATTCCGTGCCCTTCACGTAAACATACTGAAGTCTCAAACACCAACCCTGCGATTGTGTTCCCGGACCGACCAAAGTAAGCTTTTGGACTACGATTCTCTCACTACCAAAATAAACGTGTTGAAATACATTGAACAAATAGGGGAGATGCGATAGGGGTAGCGAAGGAACGAAGGTAGGGAGTGTGGGTGTGTCTGTGTCTGTGGCGGGGGGGGGGGGGGGGGGCACAGAGGAGTGGAGATTAAGGACAGAGGGAGGGAAATGTAAAATTGTGTGGGATTTACATGAATATTTTCTTAAGATTTGTATGTATTTTTGGGGGTATTCAACCCCCTTTTCCATATCCCAATTTATCACATCGTTCCGATAATGTTGGTTCTAACTAACTTGTCAACATCGCTGATTCAGAATCGGATACGACGGAAAGAAGTCAGCTTGCCTTTTTCCACACAAGTTCCGGCTGTGTGATCCTTTGATACATGTATCAAGAACAAAGAAACAACCAAGGCTGTACACCGGAGGGACTAGGAGGAATTGGATCACGCCTCCCTCCTTACAAATCACGCAATAACGCTCAATACTCCCTGAGAGGCTTCTTGGTATTTTTTTTCTTCTTAATTTTCTGTCTCGAGGAAAAAAAGCACCAATACACATCCAAGAGCTTTTAGGCCCACTCGTTTAAGTGAAGGATATTACCGGATGTGACTGGTGCACATGGGCCATTCCGCGTCTCTATAGGGAGGTGAAATAAACATTCGCTTCCTTGAAATCTAAGTGGGCAATATCTCAGTGTCAGAGGGAGAAGTCCCTGCGGCCACACGCTGAAGTTCACCACGAAGCATTCACACCGTAGGCGATCTGGCAGGCGAGGATGTGCGAGCGTGTTTATTATGTGATGCAGACCTATCATTCACTCAGTTTCACAGACAATATTCAAATTCTATAAGTCTTATGGCAGATCTATCTGGTCATAGGAAACGTCTGTTCTGAATCTGAATATCCCGAGAGCATGAAATAAGCATTGTCTGTCACTGCTCAATGACTTAAGGCTAGGTAGACAAATAGGGAGCCACTTCTCAAGTAATTTCTACAGATACGCTTACATTTTCTGAACTAATATACATTGTTTATGACAGTTTCCCGTCTGAACTCATGGCAATGGTAATATCCAATATAACAAAACAGGTCACTTCCCCTTGGTAATGGTTCTGACGAGGAAGTCTTTTTCTTAGCTTAGAATTGATACACAGAAAGTGGCTTATACATCGGGGGCGAGGGAAACACCAATACAAAACACTTGGGGGCCATCCATAAAGTATTACGCAAAGAATCTGAAAATGTTGCCCCACACCCCCACTCTCAATCTTGTACGCAATAAAACAAAGAAGGAGCATACAGAAAATTTTCGACAATTTTGACCACCCCCTCGATGCGTACATACTTTATGGATGGCCCCCTGAGCATTGCCTACCACTGTAAATGGTAAAATTTGAATAACACGTTCAAAACTGAAAATAAAACATCACAATGCTAGCTATAGAAGCGTATACAGGTAAGGTGGCAATGACTAAATGTGAACTATTGAGTTGAATACTTGCTTACCTGGGCTGGAATCGCTTGTTTGGTGATGACTTCAGATGAGGCAGCGTGCAGGTGAGAAGGCCTGCAGTAGTGGTCGAGGTGCTCACCTGTCTCCGAGTCCCGCTGACCGGGACTGTGTGGGCGGTCCGTCGTGGCAGTGGCGGGCACATCGTCACGTGCCACCACCACCAACCAGCCAGGGAGGAGCAGAGGCTACTGGAGAGAGAACTGCTGGTCGAACCTGAGAGATCTTTCACACGACTGGCCGACAGGATGGGCTTCTACTGAAGACGTGCTTTTCGATTATATATATATATAAATGATGAATATACACATAGGCTTTGATATTTACTGTACCTATTCTGTGTCTGGGTTAGCGTGGTGATGTGGTTGATCCGCACGCCTTTCCGCTCTGTCGACTACAACTACCTGTAGTACTACTACTTGTTCACACGCAGAGTACACAGACACTGCAGGGGTGCAGAGACCAGCACTGGTAGAGACCCTCTGGTGGTCGCTCCGCGCTCACTTGACACACACTCACAATGAAGGCCGCTGCCCCAAAAAACATAAAACCTGGCCGTCCTTTTAAGGCCACGTTAAGGCGGATCCGGCTCGCCGCAGTCTAGATACTTTATCAGCTGAGGAGTTCAGCGAACAAAGATGTCCTCGGCTGCCGTCTTTGTGGGGGGCGGGGGGCGGGGGTTCGCACGTGCGGGTAGGGGAGATGGGCGGGGGGGAGAGAGGGAGGGAGGGAGGCGTCTACCTGGATCTGGAGTCTTGAGTCTCAGGCAGCACGTGCCGAGCAGGAGGCATGTGGGGAGGGCGGAGGAGGAAGGGGTGTTGGGAGGATGTGTGAGGGAAGAGAGGCACGCGAGCAGAGCAGGAGAAATATTAGGAACTAGGGTACCGATGGGTAGGCATTTGGGGTATCCGTGAGGGAGGGTAGTATATCAGAGGCACGTCTCCAGCCTCGATCTTCGACAATACCGGTAGAACCTGGGCTACCAGGGGCGTTCTGGGGCCGGCCACAAGCCTGAGCGCGGCCGAGCGGGCGGGTCAGTGTCTATAGCGGGTCAGACCAGGTCACTATGTTTGGTCTAGGACGGTTTAGCAGTGAACATGAGACTGGAAGCCCTCCCTCAGGCTTGTATTCTAAACACTCCTGATAGGGTGTGTATGTATGGAGGAGGTGTGAGCTGAGACGCATCGCGTTCTCCTCCAGGGTAAACTTGTTCTCCTTTCGCTCATTTCTTATTTTTGCAATCTCTACTGCGTACGACCATTCTATTCCACCTTTCTGTTGTTAATTGTAGCCATGTAAATCGTTCTCGGACTAGAGACTTCTCTTTAGTTGAGTATGTTACCCTCTGATGTCTGTTCTAAGTTACGATGGGCAGAGACAAAACCCGACAAGTTTTGGTGAAGAGCAAGAGATCCATGACCGTCTCTGATTAATCATCCAATTAATCGTCCAATCAATCAGTAAGGACTGGTCAGTTTTCCAACACCAGAAGAACTGTGGGAATCCAACATCCAATTCGCCACCAGTTCACCACCTGGACACAGGGTCGCAACCTGAACGCTGGCTCAACCCAACCACTGCTGTATACATTCTGGAGATACCTCACGCTCTTCACAGGCTTGCTGCAATCGCCCCTGGCTCTCTGTGAGCGGGTGCCTGCTGGCAGGGCAGGGCAGGGCCGCCCACACTGTAACTGTATCCTCCTTACTGTAACAGCACCTCGTGTTGGGTGTGACGGACCCGATGACACGCTCTGGGGGGTGACATCAATCTATCGATCGATCATGAATGGATCCCAGGGTCGGCAACCGGAGGGTTGAGATCCAGCCAAATGATCCAGGGGCCACAGATGTTACTTTGAATTGGGGCGGTGGGGGTGGGTGGGTAGATAGAAGAGTTAGGCTTCCATGTCACAGCAACGCCTAGCGGTGTGGGTCTATTGATAGTGGAAGGGGACTGCATGTACTGGTAATGGTATGCACCACCTGTTTGTCGGTCGGGTGCTGAATAATGGACGGACGGGCATTGACCCGAGGAGGACTCGAGTCATATGAGCCAGCTTACCGACTTGAACATTTTGATTATATAGGTATTATGAAAGATCCTGGGGAGGCGAGTGTCGAGGGGGGGTGGGGCTGAGCGAGAATAAAGGCGGTTACAGTAGCTGCCTGTATCGGACGGGCTGTGTTTGTGTGCGTTAGGGGTGTGTGTATCAAGAGGGATGGTAGGCACGCGATAGAGGCAAATCCTATGTGTGGGGCGATGTCAAAGATAAAGGGGTCTCGGAGGATAGGCTATCTGTGGAATACTGGAATGCCTTGGTGGCCAGGGTGGTAGTAGGTTGGAACGAGCCGGGAGTGGTGTACCAGGAGGCTAGATGGATAGGCACAGAATGGTGAGGAGATTCGGGTGGCCGATGGGGATGAATGGATGGAGGTATGCGGTGGTGGTGCTGCTGCTCTTTTTTTTCCCTTTTGGTAACCAGGCACTTAATTAGTGTTAAGATACATGCCACGCAGGCATTGTTCGCAACGTATTGAGCTCGAGGTCCTTGACCCCGCTCACACACACCCACGCGCGGCCAGCAACCTGAGGCGTCGAGCAGCTGCGAGCAGCTCGCTCCTACAGGTGGCACCTGTTCACGACAGACGTCATATGTAGGTGGATGGAGGCTGTTGGTGTGTTGCCGCTCCCCTCTACCTCTTCTTCTATCTCTCTGCAAGCCGCTCCTCGCTCGCGCTCTCTCTCCACCGTCATCTGGAGAGTGTTTTATAGGCTCGTTTCTTTGCTCCGTCTGCGGAATGTGCAGGGCGACTTGCTGCTCGCACTGAGCACTGGTCAGCGGTCCGGAGATGAGGTGCCGGGTCCATAGGGGAGGCAGAGCCTGTGGCTACACACCCACCTCGGAGGCAGACTTTGGTGTCTAATAACCAGTCCTCCAGTCCCCAATGCTGCCTCCCAAGCTCTATATTCTAAATAACGTCAAAACATACGCTCACGACTTTAAGAATAGTTTATGCAACATTTTCCCCACCCGTTTTAACCGGATAGAATTACAACTTTTTTTTATGCTAGCGTATCGTGGCAGAGTACAGTTTCAGGCTTTTCTATAACATAGCTAGAAGGGGATGCGATTATATCCAGGTTCGTCCAATGTGCCGCACACAGTGTGCTTCTACTTGGTTATTGTCTCTGCAGAACATCGTATTGAGTCAATTGGTAACCGACCACTGGTATCTTAGCTATGGCACAAATGAGCAACTCATCTCTAGGTATGAGCAGCTTGTGATGTGCTCCTACAGAATCCACGCGAGGACGACACGCAGCCTACTGGCCTGGGTGGTTGCTCACACAGACACCCATGTATTATATTTATACACACCCTTCCAGATATACACCTCCACCAGTGGCGAACCCCCAACGTGAACTAATGTACACCACAAGTCGCGTCACTCATCAGCTGTGTGGCACTGTATTTATCGCTACATCACTACTGACACCAGTCACGCGAAAGGCTCTTAGTGATTATTTGGGGAATGTCGAGTTTGTAGGTTAAACGCACGGTTACCTTACTGACCACGCCCCAAACAATGTGAGAGAGCGTTCTCGTTGACGCAATTTTACTCTTGACACTAGCTTATTCAAAATGTATCCACAGCTTAGCTGTCAGTGGGTAAACGATCGAAATCATATGTGGAATGCTGCCAATGAAGTGAGCTGTTTCCAAAACACTCATGATCGCTGAGACTTCAACCTATTTGGAGGGAAATATGTCGATACCGTTTATAAGTCATCATTGCGGTTCAGGTCCACTACACAGTGATCTATAATGGAACGTCATACGCTTGGATTTTATTCAGAAGTGCCTCCATGAACTACATGTTGGTGCAAGGCCTATCTTCCCAGCTTTGTTGCATTGTGAGGAATCTCTCACGATAGGAGCGATGTGCCGACATGTCTCTGAGTTGTGCTCTGGTATTTGACTGAGCAGCTCG
Source organism: Alentia gelatinosa (assembly GCA_950022655.1). Classification (NCBI taxonomy): domain Eukaryota; kingdom Metazoa; phylum Annelida; class Polychaeta; order Phyllodocida; family Polynoidae; genus Alentia; species Alentia gelatinosa. Next base: position 24,669,419 of record OX465579.1, read on the forward strand.
GTGCTGGGGGGAGGAGGTATCTGTGTGGAGTATACACAACAGCTCGCCGTGGTGGTGGCGGTGGTGGTGGCAGATGGCGGCGGTCGTCAGCTGACAGCCTTCTCGCCATGACGGCACCAAGTGAAAACACAGCGAGACAGGCGGGCTGCTGCTGTTACTGCTGCTTGTTGTGGGGGGAGAGAAATCCACCTTCGCCTGCGAGCAGATGCCGAGCAGCACACAAAGACTCGCACTCACAGTGCAAATTAAATCAAGAGCTTCTTGTCAGTGTTGTCAATGAGGTGGACGACATGGTGGCTAATAACGGCAATCCCGTCCTGCGGTCGGCGGCGCTGGGGCCACGAGCGGCTCAGGGCGGGCGGCGGGAGCAGTTCACAGGGAGCGGGTCATGTTGACATGTCAGCCGCGCTGAGCAGCTCGGAATATTGTCCGTCCCGTCCTCTAGTCACCATCAATATCTGTCTATATAGTGACACTCTTCATATCCACCCTCCTCTGAGCGTAATGCGTTGTGGCCATTGGGCTGCAGTGGCTGTCGCTGTGTTGATGTTGTTGTTGCCGGAGACATCGCTGTCCCGCTTGTAACGCGACAACCTGACAGCCACGTCCAGGCAAGCAGGAGCTGAGCAGGTGTGTATATAGGACGGGGCCCTGAGAGAAGCAGCAGCAGCAGCAGCAGCAGGTGGCAGCAGGTGGCAGCGGCTACAACAACAGCACCACACCTAAACCCTTACAACACACAAAGTCACGCCGATACCCAGCCCATCGACCGACTTCACAGCGCTAGAGCTGCTCCACAAGGCGACGCCAACCTAACACTTAGCACTGCTCACGGACAATCACGGCGGTTGGCGATGGCAACTTGCATTGTTGGATTCGCTGAGCACGTTCCTCCTCGGGCCCGGTATTGACACCACGGCGGGCGGCGGGCAGCGAGCGGCGGGCGGCGAGCGGGGCACGGGCTACGCCTCGTCGTCCTCGGGTCAGTCACACTGACAACAGTCTTGTAAGCAGCAGCTGCTCAGCAGTTGGCGACTAACCTCATTTTTTGTGTGTTGGTGCTATGTTGAGCTACTCCCACCACCAACACCGCCACCGCCGCCGCCGCTGCTGCTGCTGTAGACATCGCTTTCACTTCCATGAGCTGCTCGTTCACGAGTGGCACAATGCACACACCCCTCCCTCCCACCTATACCATGTCAGAGCCGCGACTGCAGGCCTCCCCTCCACACACATAACCCCCCCCCCCCCCCACCCACCCCCACTCACCCCACACCCGACCCACCCCTCAACGAGTGTCAATCGTATGCATGCAGCGCGTCCGTCAGAACTTAGCCGCCGACCAATCAGATCCCGCCCAGCCCTCCCGCGCTGGGCACGCGCCGTTACTAAGCATGACATCACCGGCGGGCGCGCTCAGTGGTCGGCGCCGCGCGAGCCTCCGCCGCACGCGCCTGACGTCGCCGACGATGACACGCGCGTATCCACCTCGCCGCTGTTGTTATTGTTGTTATTCAGCACTGAGGCCGCATTTTCAAATATCGATTTCAGTAATCAGAAGCGTAAACAAATGGGCAGTCTTGAGTAGATCCGTTTTTATTTAAGACATAGATATGATATGTGACGGGCTGGGTTGGGGAGTTGGGAGAGGCACTCAGTACATCATTATAAATATACGCCGAGCAGCTCAGTGCGTAGGCGTGAATCGCTCAGGTGATGAGGTCCCGCGCCCACGTCACTTAGCCCTCCGCCCATCAACGCAAGCCTGTATCCAGGTGAGATTGGGAGTGTGGGGGGGGGGGGGGGGGGGTAGGGGCGGGGTCGCACATCAAGCTCCACTCCTACCAACACAGCCGTTTCCACCCATTGCAGAATCAATGCGATAAAAATGGCATAGGGTCGTATTTCAAACACCCCATGGTATGTGATATTCGTGTATCAGATCGTCTCATCACCCTGACTATAGCTGACCTATCTAGCGACAGATCAATGCAGATACCTCTGTTTCTAAAGCCATATACCGACCGTTTATTCCAATCAACCACAAACATTGGCAACCTTTCAATCATTCATCCATCTCCACCTATCCATCGATACATTTCAGTCCATGGATCAAGGACAACTGGTTTGCTGGTTTGGCAAGTGAGGGAATTAAGGGGCCATCCATAAAGTACGTACGCAGAACATTGACCCCCCCCCCCCCCCCCCCACACACACATCCCGCTCTCCCAATCTTGTACGCAATAGAACAAAGCGGGAGCAGAATTTACAAAATTTTTACCCCCACCCCTCCCACCTCCACCCCGCCCCCTCAGTTCGTACGTATTTTTGGATGGCCACTAATTGGCCAAGAGTAATTAGACCACGCCATACAGCAGGTCACTCCGGGACACCGATATATATGTGGTGGACGTGAGAGCAGCACGGGTGCCATGGACTTGGGCCCAAGCGGTCAACCGATTATACAAGGACTATAGTCCGCCATGACGATTGGTAGCCTGAATAATGACCGAACGGTCTGCCAAGGGGACTATCAGCCCTCTCAACCCTGGTACAGAGAACATCACTAATCTATACAATCAGAAAAGATACACGACTATTCGTGTAGGCCTTATAGTGGCCCAAAAAGACGATATCAGACACACACTGGTCTGTTATCTGATGGTTGAGGGCCTTGTAGTTCTATGGGAATCACAGGTTAGCAGTTCCCTGCCAAAATATAAACTAACGGAGACACATAGTGCCAGCCAGTAAGACCTGGTCAGGCGCCAGCTGTCAACTCCCACCCTATTCACGATGGGTTCATGCTGCCTGTGTGATCATATTAATTTTAGAGGAGTTGATAGAAATAAAATGGTGACTGTCTGACTCAATTCACAGCCAACTGGAAGCAGCTAACAGCTTATCTCGTGACTTTCAGTATCTACAAAACATTACACTAGCGTTAATTAAGAAGACCAGGAACTACCGTTAATAAGGATGGCATAAATACACAGAGGATGTAATCTACCTAACCCTCTGATGAGGAATATAACATCATATTGTTACAATATTGTGTTCACACAGTACTCTTATAAAGGATCGCACTGCACACTTATGAAACGCGCGCTGAAACACAGTAATGCAACGAGATGAAAGGAGATCTGGTGTTTTTACCCTCTACGCAACTCATGTCTGAAATAATCTCCTTTTATGAGCTAAAATGGCAAGTTATTTATCAATACTGCACCTTATAAAATAGAAGTAAAGTGCATAATCTTCTCTTTTTTTCTATTTTTTTGGGGGGGGGGGGGGTTGTGCTCTTTTGGTACATTATCTTCAGGACCTCGTCTGATATTTAATGACTCGAGGTCTATTTCTAAGTAGGCCCAGTCATACGTTAAAATGGAGCTGGCGTTGCTATGGTGCGCCTCCCGCAGTATGACGTACCCGGCAGACCATCTTCTCGGGTAACACCTGGGAACTCAGGTGTACCTCAAGCTGGGCGCCTGACAAGCTCGTGTGATATTTCAAAGTAAAATTATCTAAAATGAAATCCAAGCATTCGACTTTCATTCAATTACTGGGATTTCATTGTAACATCCTATCTCCATCGTGTCGGTTTAAAAGTAACCAAGTCATATTATAGATACTGGAGATGATACGTGAAAACCACAGTAAATAAATCCTTTTGTTCGTTCTGGAAAAAAAGACATTGGGGGGTGATATCTCTTTTTATGGGTTCTTCGAAAGGCATAGCAATATTTCTCATATTTCTGAGAATCTGCTGCACCTTCTTCAACCAACTTATCTCATCCAGCTAAATTGTAAGCTCTCAAGTTTCCTTTCTACGAATCATTTTGATAATACTGTACAGATATCCTCAGTGAATTTCATGAAGATATAATGGCAGACTGTCTTTGCTCGGTATTGGGTACCCACAAGTCATTTCCTGGATAGCTAGCAATACCTAGAAGATAAGTGGCGTACATATGACGGGTACCTGGAGAATTTCTGGAAGCCGAGCCTTCAAAAGTTTCACCGAGACATATCTGACATAAGAATTACATCAATTCAATCGGAACTTCAATATTTCCTTTCTCACTGTAGCAACTACCAGCGCCAATAGCTCGAGGGCAAGGTCTAAGATGAACCGAGGCTAGCGTGGCCTCTACTGAACCCCGTGAGGTATTTAGATAGGAACGATAATTCGTCACAGTGGGTAGGGATGGGGGTGGGGGTTAGATAAAGTGAGGTTCGACTGAACATGTGTTGCCTTTCTTATTCCACATATGTAGGCTAGCTCCAATTGCACAAATATATTTGTGGCAGAGTAGTAGGTCAGTCATTGACCGATTTGTTTGTTCTTGATGTTTGATGTTGAGGCATTTCATTGGGAGGTCTCATCTGTGAAATAGGATACACGGAAAACTGCAGTGCTCGACTTTTAAAAGGTATTTTTTTCCTCTTTTCTGTCCGATTTTGTATAAGGTGTATGTCATTCTCTTATACAATCTCTCATAATCCAATGTTACCAGGTCCAAAAAATACAGATACTGGCTTTAATTTCCAAACTGTGCATACATATTGTCATCCGTTTCTAGGATATAATTGTTGAGCACTGGAAAGCATATTGGTCAACGTTTCATAACTAACTAAATAAAGTTACATTCTCTTGCATTGAAGATAACGAACGTAGCCTGGTCTATCAACAGGCAGCAAACCGTCCCTGACCAAACACTGACGACCAGGTTCACGGACCACCACCGTACTGTTGTGAAGAGATCCATGGAGAATCAGTGTGGCCGAACTTACTGCTATCATCAAGTGCCACACGCCCACTGGAGATGCCGCTTACTCCTGGGTTTTACATGACGCCCCACGTATACACCGTAACTAGTGTTAACGTCCTGTGCTGACAGTTATATTATTATATACCGGTACACGAATGTCTCACTTTTACGCGATAGCAGAAAAGATTCCGTTCGGCCGCACCGTGGCGTAAAATATTTTTACGCCACACCGTACCACATGACTTGTTGACAAGCAGAGAGACTAACATTCGGAGGTTGAAATAGGTTGATAATGTAAATACAAAAATGACATTTAAATCGAATATCGGTATATAATAATAAAAAGACATAGTGAGTGTGTCTGAATTCCATCTGTTCCTCGATATTTTGGTCAGAAATATTCACCTCAGTTTTTATATTTTGGTCAGAAATATTCACTTCAGTCTTCGACTTCGGTGAATATTTCTGACCAAAATATCGAGGAACAGATTCCATTCGGCCACACTAACCATGTCTTTCTATATTCCGGAATGAGGATGGAAAAGCGCTGGTGGTGTCCAATAGTCGGACTGTACCTTCAGTTTTAATGAAATGATGACAGCTAGATATACTCCAACAGTCCACCTCAATGGACGAGATATTATTTTGGTGGACCTTAGCAGTGATGCAGCACTTATCAAGGCTTGTTCACTCCAATTGGTATTTCAAATGGTATTTTGGTTGTCCCTGATTAAAAATCAACATTTCTCTTTCCCTTCAGTGGTGCTATAACATTTAGACTGAGTTCTGAACACAGAACAGTTCAATCCTCTCACACACCAGTATCAACTCTTGCATTATTCAGACAGCCAAAGCTTTTCATTCATAATTCTTTTTTTAATGTGATCCGTTTTGCATTTCAGAAGTACCAAGATTGTCTTGTGTTGGTAGACGCGGCGTAGCATGTAGTAAGTCTTCCTCCCACCGCTACTACGCAGTCCTTACTGACTACATTGGAACGAAAAAATTAAAACACAGGTACCAAGATTGTCTTGCCCATCTGTTTGCAAAAAAGTCTGTTGTACAAGCTAATGAGTTTATAGATGGGTTTTCTGCGTGATAATGAAATAGAGATATTTCGAAACAATAAATTTAAATAGAGTGTACAATTCTGATTAGATGACAACAAATCACAATATGCCATAACGAAAATGTACTTTATTGGTGATAATTTACATGATTCTAATATTCTGCCACATGTGATGTATTCTATTACGTTTCATTTAAGCATGTCAACTATAGACATCACCTGATCTGTTTTGGAGGATAAATATTATTAACTTGTACACCTGAAGAGGAGGTAAATCCTCGAAATGTTTCTTTTAATTATCATTTATAAAATTGAAAAAAGACCAAATAAACCAAATCATGTGATGTGTTTTTGGTTGCTCTATTCAGCTAATATCATATTTAACGGAAGATCTGCGTCATGAGTAGTTCTGTGTTAGCTGCCTCAGAACTGAGTTTGTCGCGTCTGACATGTGTTGCACACCCCTACGAATGTAGCTAACTCTACACAACCTGATAAACCTAACCCAATCTCCAAGTCACACTCCGTGGAGCATGTAACTCATAGGGCTTCGTCGTCCTAGACGGCTTTGACTGAATTAACGATCATCTACCCGTCTGACCACCAGTGTTGGACATAAGCCACGGCCACCAATCGAGTGAAGCAGACTCGCGCGGTGTTAGTCACGGTCGACTTAGCACCATTTAATACGTTTACCACACGGCGAGATAATGTGGCGATTAATATCACACACAGGCTGACCTGACTGGGAACACTGCCCGGAGTTTGTCCAGTATGCAGGTCAATAACCTCATTTTTATACTTCTCGTTTATTTAAGTTGTCTAAAGGGCAGGATATTCTCAGCAGGTCAGTAGATAAATTCCACCGAGGGGAACACAAAAGGTCACCCGAGAAGACCGCGAGTTTAGCATACTTTAGTTTACATGTTGAGGTGCACAAAGATAGCCTGACCCTAACAAGGATACGTGTTTTAAGCCGTAAGTAACTTCATATGTCATAGATCCAAAATGTCATTGATTATTTTAGTGACAATATTACCATTTTATAGGTACACAATAAAAACGATACATTATTAGTTGGAGTTCATTTATCGTAGTAAATCAAAATGTAAGCAATGCATATGAATACCCAATGCCATAATGGAATCATAAAGATGATGATAGGTCTACAAAAATTGCTCCATGTAACTGTAAAGAGCGATCTTCTATACCTTGTGGAAAATACCTTGTAAAGAACCCACTTACGTCTCCGAATTCAAAGTAGATAAAATATTGTAGTGGGACGGGAATCCAGCAGTGTTCGTTTGTTTCACGGAAGGTGGCGCGATATGCCGATCCTTACTGTGTAGTTATTCCGGGCAACGCCGCACACGAGAGTGGCGCGGGGGAGACCGGGATTACGTAACGCTTAGTATATATACTCAGCGTTCACAGTAGGTCGACAGGCTGTCCTCGCGCGTCCCTTCTACGGAACGGATCCTTGGGCCCTCACTTTGCAGGCGGGTTCTTGTAACCTTCCTGGTGGTTAGGCGAATCTTCCGGATTAGCCTATCCAGCGTTACCTAGCACCCATGTGCTAGGGTACTGTACTTGTGGGGAAGATCTTCCAGATCTTTCCGGGAAGTAAGTGATTAATAAACATCCCTGTTTATTAAATGACGTTGTTGTGTTGTGTGTGATTAGGTCTGTGCAAACTAACCGAAAACCGAACCAACCTACGTGAGTGCGTAGGGTGGGATCCTGCCTGGAACTAGTGTTCTGGATTGGGGTCATCCAACCTGCTAGACAGGCGGCGACCACCACAATATTATGAGGAAATTTAGTTATTGAGCCCGGAGAGGTGGTTGTTCCAGGTGTTTCGTCCTTGAAATACAGACCGAAGCCGAGGAAAGGCATCACTCTGAACTCAGTTACTACATTTACTTATCATAAAACTGATAATCACGAAAAAAAACAACAACACCTTCTTAACCTTGCATGCTAGCGGCCATTCACTATGGCCGTAGGGCGTGAACATTATACGTCTTTCCCGCAAGAAGAAACTGTTTTATATAATTTCATGCACAGGTATAGACAGTAATCTTTTAAATATTATGATTAACAAAACGACCAACAGCGCTTGTTTGTTTTGTCACTTTTGTTTATTAATTATATAGTTAACAAGTTAGGTGCCTATTCTTCTTGACGATAGTTGGGATGCGAGAAACTATTCTAACAGTTCCGTGAGTGGGGGCTCCCGAAGTTTCAGTTCTTAGGCCATGTTTACCGAGCAACATTTTGTATCCACAAAAAACATGATGAAATACTGATTTTATAAATTTGCACCTACCCACCCCGATGTGAGGAAACAGAGCACCTACCTGCATACTCGCCGTGCAAGTTATCCAGCATGAATGTGAGTAGTTTTTGTGTCCCTTGAGGTTCTGTGTAAATGCTTAGGATTTCTGGTGAGAGTGGATTGCCTTTTAGTCCTGCAAATATATATAGGAAAGATGAGTATGAGTGTACGAGTTTATGGGTATTTCTGGATAGTTATGGTTGTGTCAAAGTCAGGATGACATGGACGTAGTGGGAATTAGCAAATATGTTTTATATTCTGAGTTCAAAGACCCAAATTAGATACTATTTTTCTGTAATTGGTAATTCAGCATCAACAGAAATCGCTAGACGTATATGATTTCAAATTAAACCAGATCCAATATTCAATTGAAGTGAGTACACTTCCTTTAAAAGCGAATCGTTCTAGTCAATGCCGTGCACATAGCCCCCCCCCCCATCTGTAAATACAGAATATAACTGGTTAGAGTTAGCAGATGCCATGGCAGGCGTTGGGCTAGCCGCGACGTAATTGTTTTCAAATTTTATGAGCCGCATCTAAATAGAGACCAATGAACTCTATAAACTCAAAACTTTTCACAAAATATTTGAATTTGTTGCTGGAAATGTTTTTCTACGAATGATCTTTGTCTAACACATTTGCAATGAACAGAAAATTATCAACATCGCAATTTAAAGAATAGCCTGTCCAACTAGCCGCGTTTCTCATCACACCAAGGGTAAATGGGTTAATCAAACAAGAGCTAAGTGTGCATTTTCAAATAGAATCATTGGCCTTTAAAAGACCAATGAGCAGGTGGACATATTTAAAACTCACTAGCTTAACACATGTTTAAAATTGTTGACTGAAAATATTTTGATATCTTAATTCTAACGAATAACGGGAGGGAGGGAGGGAGGGAGGGAGGGAGGGAGGGAGGGAGGGAGGGAGGGAGGGAGGGAGGGAGGGAGGGAGGGAGGGAGGGAGGGAGGGAGGGAGGGAGGGAGGGAGGGAACCATGAATAGGGAAAGACCTGCATTGATTGGCTATTTAAAGGCCTATTCCACAGTAGTTCATGGATCAGTGGACACATATATTTAGCTACCTGTAGGGGATTCAATTGGCAATCAGTAATGCCTACATACAAAAGGTTTTTGCCTCATGGATGAGTGCACACAGACCTGTCTGCGTGCTGCCTGCCCAAGTGGTCCAACAAAAACTTTGTTCCTATATACACCAACTAGGAGCAAATATTATTTCCATTTATAATGGAAGAGCGTGGTGTACCTAAATCATTTCATTAAATAAAAGTAAGAATGTTTCAATAAACTCAGAGAATAGATTTGATAGTTATTCTCAAGTATCACCAACAGGAATATTTATCATGCTATAGAAATCTACATGTGCCAACAGATGGCAACTGATTATTTAATCAAAATAGGTGTATCTTAATACATTGAAAATGTTTCTTAATCAAGTGATATATGGATCTAAGTATCACATTCAACTCGCCACAGTTGTGACTGAATTTTTCATTGAGGGTCTTGGTCAACTGCCCTATTTCTATGGCTAACAGGTCAGCTATGCCACTCAGTTCGCTCTCTGATAGCCCCTTAGCGCTTGATGCACTTATGGCAGCGCATCACAAGGTCACTCAGCCATGAAAGTTCTATTAAAAGGAACCAAGTCAGTAGTGGGGCAGGGGGTATAGTAAGACTTGATACTGGACCCCTGCTCATCTAACCAGGCCTTGGTAGTTGGAACATGGATAGTGAAGTGTTAGATTCTCTGCAGTAAGCTGAAACCCTGTGTGAGCATTCTAACCTCTAGATGACGTATATATGAGCACGATTTCCCACGCTCAATCAAGTAGATCAAGCCAATATCTGGTGGTAAATGACATTACAAATGATTTTACAAAACAATTTCATTTGACTGGGTCTTGACTGATTCCTAAAACAAAGTTATGAACCATTTTGTCTTGTTTGTGTGTAAATATGATGAATAAAATATCTTCTCATACACCTTCTGCCTCCCCCCCTCCCATTATGAGATTTGGCAAAAATACATGAATAGCACAACAAATATACATTTCACCTTAATAATGACACTTCCTAGGGTGTAAGCAACTGTCAGTGCCATATATGGAGATGGTAGATGTTACACTAATGCTGAATGTAAATCAATATTGAGTAAACATGTGTTTGAGTATGCCAATTTCACCACAAATACCTCCTCTTTTAACAAATACTTGAATATCTCAGTAAATATATAATTTACCTTAAAAAATTTCACTTCCTAACACCTACTGTTTTTTTATTCTCTTTCAAATGAGGCATATCATATCATGATTGAACCAGTTTAATGTCCATAAAAGAGTTCTCAAAAATGGACCTGTGACTCAAAAGTCCCCCCAAAACTGAAATCTCTTTTTTTCTAAAAATCCATGTCAATATCCCAAAAATCAAAACTGTCAGATATGGTATGACTATAAAACCTTCTGTTCAAAACAAAAATCATATTCCTATCTGTACTTAGTGAGCTATAAAAAGGAAAAATGTGACCAGTTCGCCTAGTGACTCTACAAGCATGTGTACTACCGTAGGCTATAGCCATAACTTAAAGACCAACTGTCCACCTGCTAATAAACACTTGTGTTTCACAAAGGGGTGGGACCTCAACGTGAGTATTGCACTTCAGTGTTCTATATCTCTACTGCTATCTTCCATTTCACTTTTCACTTTGCACATACTCGCTAAAATTTGAGAATTTAATCTTCCCTCTAGAGAAATACTGATAGGGTACAAACATAAATATAAGATCTTTTATAGGTCGAAGTTATATCAAATAAATTAGGATGTGGCTAGATCTTGATCTGCATCATTGATGTAGCAGCCATCGCAGAAAGGGTGGCAGTTTGAACCATCACGCCTTTTATAGTTTTCTACCATGTGACCCCTCTCGACCTATCGTTCCGTCGATCTTTGGGTGGCAGTGCGTTGTTTATTCTGTGGATAAGATTTGGAATCTTCAGTTGGCAAAAGTGTCAACAAATTATCTGGGTCCCTAGCTGTTAGATAATCCAAATGGGTGGGCTATCAGTGGGAAGCGGTTTCATCTATGAGAATCTTCAGGTTACAATAACCAGTTAGAGTTATCAGATAGCATTATTCAGGAGCAGCATTTGCGACTGAGACCACTGTGGTTGTCAAGTGACAACCTGGAAGTTGTTCCTGTCGGTTTAGTGGTAATTCCCAATGATTGAGTTTATTCATATGGTGTGTGTAAAAAACTGTGATTTGGGGTTTGTAAAAACCTGGGGTTTCAACTTTTTCAAGACATGATACTGGGGCTTTTAAAGGGAGTCCACTTGCTATAAATGGGATGTATGGTCCCACCGGGGACATTTCCTCTAGCATAAAAATAGTTATATCCAATACATACCAAAGAAAGAATTCACTTTGTAAAAACTCAAAAACCATTTTTTCACATGAGCCAGACATGCATAATGATAATTAACTGGCATACATTTGCTTCAGTCGTTCAACGACTCTATAACTACGCACGTGGATACTATTGATGATCGACGTGCAGCATGTGTGTTGTTGTTTAAACATCCCCTCTCTGACTCACCAAGCCACGTCTGATAAAAAAAGTTCGATAATCACACGAAGCGTTATGCGCTCGTTACCAGAGTCCCGGCCAAACAAGGCAAAGAGGCTTCATCTTATTTGCAGAATTAGGTAGAACAACGTAAGCCACGAGTGCACGGATAAGAGTCTGGGACAAAGAGAACTGCCCTAATTGCACCCGCAGAAGTGAAGGCGGAACGGCGAGGTCCACCAGAAAAAGCCTCGACTTCGCTAATGACATAAAACGAATTGATACATAGACTGGGTTATCACCTATGATAAATGGTTTTACACAATAACTTGGTTTAGCAACAGCAAGTCATGAAAGATGTCTATGCTTTTGCAAATCGTCTTGTTTGCTGAAGTAAACGCATTCTAATGATACAAGCTTGTGCATCGATTGAGGGCAGACAACACATCACTGCATTTCCGTGAAAACGTCGGGTCTGGCACTTTTTCTTTTCTTTTTTTTGTGTTAATTTTCGTCCGTTCCTTAGGAGTGTATACTCTTAGGTTGGGAAAAAAAATTTACGTGGTAGCAAGCGGTGGGAAGAGGAAAAGATTTGTGATACGCCCCGTCTTCATACACTTTTTGTTTTCTTTCTTTGATTATATGATATGGTATCAATATACTCCTGTCAGAAGGCTGGCAGTAATTCGTAAATAAATTATTTCACATAGAACACTTTTCACACAAAATATACATATATATGCCTTTATCTTATTCTTCAACAAATTTTTAGAAAGACTATGTAGTAAGTAATAAAATTAAAATAAACACTATGATCTAAACACAGGTACTGCCAAACATGACTTGTAACTGCAGGAGGCCTTACAATTCCGGTCCACACATTCACAAGCTACTCTAGCATGAAATTGTGACCAGCCTAAACATTTATTATCATTGCATTATAGATATAGGAGGTATGAAACTTAGTTGGTAAATTGTGGAAGTGAATCACACCTTCGAAGTTAGCTTACCGTGTTTTAAGACATTAAATCACTGACAGTAATGAATTTTTACAAAACATCTTCTTTTAAGACGAGAGACCGAGTTACCTGGTCTGTGTGATCTACTTCTGAGGTATTTGTTCCAAGGGATAGTGGCACTGATAGTAAATGCTAGTGAAAGATCCAAGAATCAGAAGGCTAACATACCATACATGTATCTAGACTCTGTTATAGTAGTTTGTTTTCATGCACCAAAAGTTCGCCAAATTTATGCATTGTCTCATTGATTAGAAGCCAGTGTAATTAATACAAACAAGGACCACAAATAACTCACGATGTGCATAAGTCCTCTAGATGTAAATATGGTAACCCTGATAAAGAAGAATACCGTTTAAAACGTCTGTTCAAAATAAAGCACCTACTATCTAGGTCTCTCATAAGTTTGCTGTCCTTCAACCAACATAAAAAAGAAAAGATTAGGTGACTGGGTAACTCCAAATCCCTGCCTTTTGCATGAACTACTTTATATTGTGTATGTACATTTTTAAGAAGTTACCTAGCAGCTGTTTTGCTTATACACAAGTTTGTGTCAACGTATGCAGGGCAACCTGCCAATAGAAGCGCCTATCTATGGAACAATCCATCAAGTGGATTTCATTGATTCCACAGAGCTGACCAGCTTTTTTTTATGCCTGTCCGTATTTCTACAGTGACTTCACACAATATGAAGCCTAAATCCTCCAAACAGCTTATTTTTTTCGTACTAAATATATTTCTAAATTCCACAATATCCATTGCAGAATTCACCGCAGACAATTTGGGTCCATTGACCTATCTGTTGCTTTGGTCTATAAGGTGAAGATCACATTTATAAGATAAACAACAGGATGTTTTTGCCATAACAATTGGCCGTGCATATAAACCAGCTATAATAAAAAGCTGCCCGGCATAGATAAGTCTTTACAAAATTTCAATAGAAGAGATCAAAGATACGAGACGAATAACACTTCTAGTTAAAAAAAATATTCAATAGGGTAATTTGGTAACGTTGTGTAAACATAATGATGGAGTCATAAAATGCCCAATAAAACTGAATTTCTAAAATCCCACTGCCCTATCCTCCCTGACACTCTCCCCTTATCGAGTGTCAATGCTGTATAATGGGACATCTATTCATCATCTATCTACTAGTACACTAATGTTGGGAAAGAGGGGAAATCTACCAACCTCAAATGTAATACTCAAACAAAATTATTCATAACATCTACTAATGAATCTTCTAGTATGAATTTGACAATTAGCAACATTGCTGTGGCTAAGTGGGAAGTACTCGACTCTGATCGCTGTGAACAAGAGGAGCAGGCAGCACAGGAGACCAGCGTATGATCGTGTCACAGTATCAGTGGCGGCATCTGGTGGGTAAAGTGAGCACTACGCCAGTTTGAGTTGAAGTCCTTGTCTTGTATACATGAGTAATACATGTTTATGGGATGCAGCCCACAAGCTATAGTCCACGTCAAAAAAACCTATGCTGAAAATATAGTTTTCCCCCTTTTGCTATCTACTTATTTGTGCTTATAAGAGTTTAAGTCGATTGTATTACTCTTTCATCTAGAAGAAAACTGCTTGAAAAGCGAAAAAAAAAGTTCAAGTAAAATAGTTACATAAATTTCATTTAGTAAAGGCTGCTAAAAATTTAGATTATCTGTAGTCTGGATAGATAGCCATTCTCAAATGCAAATTATTCATCCAGTCATACAAACTGGTGTTTCATTCGTAAAAACAATCCTCTTGACTAAAAATATCATGGTGAATAATTCTGGGACCATATGGAATATATATCTATGGCTCTGCAGTGTTATAGGCCATCTCTTCACATTGTAGTTTTTATACAATATAAAAATACTAATACAATGTATTAGACACCAGGGATTGGTTTAGAGAAATAATTTGTGAATATCATATAAAATCGAAAAATATTTCCCCATTCTAAATGTTGAATCGTCTAACGTGATGTGGGATCTATCTGCATGAAACCAAAAATGCCTCAATTCTATTCAAACATCTTCATTATAGATCTTCATCTATCAATATTTTTCATCCTTATTGTAGATTAGTTTATTTCTAATAACTTAAGAGGTTTTGACATTGATGCTCATCGAACAGTATATCAGTATACCGACTATAATTGTAACTGAAAAACTCGCACTGGTGAATGATTGCAACAAATTAACAAAGAAAAAGAAAAAAAAAAGGGCGGTGAATGAATCAAGCTCCCGTTACTAGTGGATACGGGCCTCCTGACAGAAGTTAACGGCGTATTTGCATACGAGATACACAAACAGCGAAGCCTCTCACATGGCTAGTTGCTGTGTCATCAGCTCTGTTTAACATCACCATCGGATCATAAAGTCCAACCTGCGAGCATAGTATAGCGAATATTAAGGGATAATATTCAACAGAATCCTCTTGTGCGTTGCCTTAGATTCATTCAAAGATTTGGTATTCTGTATGAAAAAGGCAAGTTATTTCATGCAAATGCACCATAATAAATCTATTTCTTTTATTACTTTCACAGTCAGGTATAATAGTTCGAAGTACTGGAGCTTGGTTAGCACTAGTCTGTCGTTCTACTAAACTGGAGCAGTCTGTTTACTCCTGTGTGGACCCATATCATTATAAACCTGTAGCCGAATTCTCCATAGTTACATACTGCTTCTCGGTATGCAATAGTTCTGGTACACATCATCACACCATACTTGTGAACCCCCCTCTAGAACTGATAACCCTAGCCACTTACCTTTCAACTTAATAGAAATACATCTCATAGGTATCGCACCCTGTTATTCACACTGATTAAAACCTCAACATAGGCATCGCCTATTGTCTATGTAAAGCAGTTCCTATAATGCCTGTCAGGTAGAGGCTTTATTATATATTCTCCTATGAGAATACGGCTTTTCTACTCCTACCGATCTTGAAGAAAATAAAGGTTTAAATCCCCCTTTATGAATATCATAAATAGTATGCCATTTAACTTTTTTATTCAACATTCCTCTTTTTGTGGGTTTTAGATTTTGTTCTATTGATTTCAAGGAAGACAGATTTCATTTTATAAAAGTAAAAAAAAACCAGACTCCGTTGCTAACTTTTTAAAGTCATTTTGGCAATTTTGAATCTTCTGATTCAAATTAATGGAAGGCATCATCTTGAGACAAATTCAAATTTTACCATATTAAAATGTATCTTGTGGTTTTCTTTACGATAACAACATGGGAAACAAACAACCGAATATCTGTGAATTTCACCATATTTGTATATCATAACTGTCTGTAATGTAAATTTGCAGGGTGTAAAATTACCAGTTTTGCAGGTCTAACACTGAAATCACAGACTATTTCACAGAATTTGAAAATACCCCTGACATTCCCATGAGTTTTCCAGGTTCATCTTATTTACGGGTTTTCCAGGTGCATTGGGAAACCAGGAAGTGCGTGCAGCTCCACCAAACAAAATTCAAATATTGAAGCGCACGAGTTCATTGTGCTGAATGTAAGCCTGACTGTAAACGCAAACCAAAGTTTGATGAGGTTAACTCGGCTCAGAATTCTGTTTGGTGGAACCACCACTTTAATACTTAACTTTCTATTGTTCTCTATGGGGAATTGCGAAAGGTAGGCTATAGACGGCTCTAATCCTGCGGCAAGTCGAGGGTGACATAGCTCTGGCTGGAATATGAGCTCCTGCTCTGGCGGAGACGTGGCGACGAACGGACACTCACCTAACGTTTGCAGCTGGAAGAGGCGGCCGAGCTCGAGCGGCAGGACGCGCAGGTAGTTGTTGTTGAGAAGCAGCTCCCGGAGGTGGATCATGTCCCCCAGCTCAGAGGGTAGACTCCGCAGCTTGTTGGACGACAGGTCCAGGTACAGCAGGTGCCGGAGACATGAGATGTCGGGCGGTAACCGCGACAAGTTGTTGTCGTTCAGGTATAATGACGTCAGGTGTTGTAGGTCCCATAACTGTGGGCTGAGGTTCCGTATGGTCCCTGGAGAAGGATGCACATTTAATAGTCTCAATTTTATTCTTCTTTCCCTAAGTATTCCTTTTTTTTTGGTTATCATTCTCAAAAGTAAAGTCCAGTCACATGGAGTCTAAATCATCTTTTTATGATAAAAAAAAAAGCCAATTGTAATAGCTAATATAATTATCTGAATTTGTTTTGCTTAATTTTCGAATGACTGTTTCGCTTCTGTCGTAACTTTTGTGGGTAAATTCTTGAGTCGAGTAAGACGGTTATTTGTAGAAAACATTTTCAAAAGGGAGAACCACTTAAACCAGGAAATTGTCTTAAACGATGTTGACTAACAATTGTGCCATGATAGAACATTTCAGAAGCCATGATAATAACCATCTGTCAAACTTTAGTGTCATTCGGTTCGTTGTTATTCATTATAAAAGGCATCTAACTTCCTCAGAGTTTACAAAAATTAAAACAATTTTTTTAATTCCACATATTTCGGTTTTGTTTCAGATTGCATATCTTATTGTTTCGTCAGAGGCTACATATCATACTACAATATTTAGTTAGTGGTGTTTTGAATTCATTTAGCGATAATGGTTGGCAGTATGCGAAAGTCACAATATGAAATTTGTAATACTGGATTACTCACCTGTAATTTCCAACTCATACCAAGTTGAACGCTTTCCTGAAGCTGCGTCCTCCATGGACATGAGAGTGTGTGACCGGCGAGGATTTGGAGATTCATATTTATCTTTGGACATTTTATTTGGGGTACCTGAAACAAAAAAAAAATCATTTATATAAATATAGTGGCACGAACATAGGAAACGATTCACTAATCACAATTGCATCTAGTTTAAATTCGCCTTGGTGACATGATGAGGGTATTCAGCATTTAGTTCCTATGTAAAAACCCTGGAGTGTGGGGCGGGGGATTGGAAATAGGAAATGTGAACTTATTAGTTTGAAAAAACCCAAACGCAAAGCTTGTTAGGCTAAACTGGATCACTTAAAAAGAAAACAAATAACAGGTCTCAATCATCAATCGACAAAACATGAGTAAAAGAAAGGAAAAAT
Source organism: Alentia gelatinosa (assembly GCA_950022655.1). NCBI lineage: Eukaryota > Metazoa > Annelida > Polychaeta > Phyllodocida > Polynoidae > Alentia > Alentia gelatinosa. Next base: position 24,687,258 of record OX465579.1, read on the forward strand.
TCACACACTTGATATAACAAATCAGATCAAAGCGCTGGCACTCAGGGTGGTGTTTCACAGAGGCTTGTTAGTCTGGGATAAGAAAATAGAAGTCTCACTTTAAGGGAGCTTCAAGATTGCTCGCAATTCACAAAAGTCTGGAGCTCAGATCCCGAGTTTCAATTCAACAAAGAAAACACTTGGATGATAAATACATATGTACATAGACTACCCACTCCGTACGGCCATCTTAAAAAGGTATATGCTATCTATCATAATAGTAATTATAATACAGAACCGAAGCGATGCTGTCTCTTTCAGCTATCCAAACGATATGTGGACTATTTACATTTTGTACTTTATATTGCAGCAAAGGCAATAAGCTATGGGCATCATGGGTGACAGTCAAACCGAGATCTCCCCATCCACAGACGAGAGCACAACCAACTGCGTGTGGAATGTGGTATACCTAACTAGGCTTGGAAATATTCGAAGGAAACTTGACGATCTAGGGAATAAACATAAGGCATTCTAGACAGATTAAACTCTGATTAAATCTCAAGGTTAGTCTACGTTTCTTTTGTGTTGAAAAACACTGGAATAAGTCAGGGAACAAACTGTTCAATGCAAAGCTCCATCCACATATTCTCATCTTTAAGGACCACACTCGGGAGGTTCATGTGAGAGACGGAATTCGATCTTATTAGATGTTTATCATATAGCATGCTATTCTGTTGCATCCTGTATATCGCACATACAAATGAAATGATTATAAAAAAACACCTTAGTCATATTAAAAAAGCTTGAATAATATAAGTTTCTGATATGTATGCCTCACATTTTTGCTTGACCTGTGCAACACCTACATACAACCTAAACTCTCTGATCGCCTTTTTACTTCGATCACAGCAGCGTCAAATAGTATTTCAGGTTATAGAATTAAAGAACGTCTAGATAAGATTTTCTAGATGCAATTCCCACAGCTGCCCCATTCACAGTGAGTACCGTGATTTGGTGAGTGTTATGCTAAATAGTCTACCAAATAGTCACCGTTGTGGTTATAACGAAGCCTAATGCATGACAAACTGCAGCATCCAGACGATAAACAACACTGGACTGCTTATGTCGTTGCCATTGCTTATATCGTTCACGATAGGCTCTCGTGCCTAAAGATACCAAAGATAAAATGAACAATTAGTTATATTTTTCATTTTAAAGTCGTTTTAAACCGCCAGGCAACAGCCAGGGTCACAACACAGTTCACTCGATGTGGCTGTGTTGCTGAGCTATGTCTGTATGTACCTCATAACAATGTTAAAACCCATGTCAATTTCTTGAAATTTTCACAGAATGTAGTAATTGAGGTGTCCTACACATCTAAGTGCAAAGAACTATAGGCCACTATCCTTGTTTTGAAAATTGAAGAGGAACATTCTCCGTTACATTTCCTCTATAAATCAGGCAAATGTAATTAGGTATGTTTTACTTATTGGGTTGAGTAAACTGGTCAAATGGTTAGATTATTCTTTTAGTATCAGAATAAATCACAATGAACCAGTTTGAATGGGCAATCATCAAAATTGTGAAATCATGGGGTTAGCGCCACTGCGAATCGTAAGATATGCCTTTAAAAAGAAGTTATTGTTGGGATTATATCTCCAGGTCGACTTTTCAAAGATCACTAATAAATAATAGATTGGAACATGTAGGATAACACTACTTAACATCTAATGACAGATGTTAGTTGGGTTCAGAAGGAGCAACAATTATTTGGAGTCTGCTGCCTCACAGGGACTGAGAAAACATGTCGGAATTGAATTTTAGGTCTATGGGGAGGTTCAAAAATGAGGCTTAATTACTGGTATCTTTGTTCATTATCTTTGTTTTACACAATTGGGGAAAAAATAATGAAACTCAGTTACTTGGGTTTTCTTGTTATATCATTCAGATCACAGATAAGTATTATCATCAAAGACGACCTATGATGTTAGAAATTATAACAACATTGGTTGATGAATATTGCGAAAAGGTGGTCAGTCTTCTTATCACTTCCAGGCACGAAGGCAATTCAGAAAACTAAAATTGGAATGTGCGACTTCAGTCGGTTAGCCCTATCAATAACCTCCAAATCATTACTTGCCATTGGGTATTAATCAGTCCAGTGCCATAGTGAACAATACGCTTAGTTATTGCTGTGATTTGAATTTCATATTCCTGCAGTGAAGTTCTGCCAATCCCGAGTTACTCGGGTTAGAATCTTGAATCTACGAGTAGAATTAATTACCCCCATGATTATCAACCCCTATAAGCTTCTTATCATCTGATAGATCCATTATACTCATAACATTACGAATTGACTTGTCTCACTTTAGTTGTACAGGTCTAGTCCCAAATGTAGAAAAAGTAAGATACTATAAGGATAAATCTTGTGGATTTAATCAATCTAATAATAATATATACATCTAAAGGGTATCAAATAATAAGAGAAAGTTTAATTTACAGATGTCGAGTCTCAAGACGTGTAGTAGTCACCAAGTCGGGTTTAAACTGACAAAGCCAGGAATACTTCTTATGAATTAATTTTCGGTTAAATACTTATAACAATAGGAGAAAGAAATATTTGAAATATTGTGAATTGAAAGTGGATATTATAAATTGTTATTCATTTTAACATTTAATGAAATTTACATGTTCGATTACTTTATCTCCGTGATCGTCTTCTTAATGCGAAATCATAGAAGCGTCAAGTACATGTCATCATATCTTAATGAGAATACTGTTAACAGATTTCATTAAACACTGAATGCACGAGAAGAAAGGAAATCTATTTATATAAGGAATTAAATCTATTGAAAAAACAAACCAAGAGAAGACCATATTTAGTGATTTGGTATTTAGATACATCCAGTTAACCTTAACCTCTATGGCATTGAATCATTTCCTCATGCTGCACATAACAATTTGAATTAAATCACAATCTCTTGTCGACAAGGTAGGCAATGTAATTTTGATCAGTAAGTATGGTCAATTCTGAGACTTGGGTAGGGATATCGGTTTAACGTGATCAAATCTTAACGAACAATTAGCCTCTAAAAGTCTTTTTACCTCTACAGTAAGTAGCAATGTTTCCCCATTACATTAAAGAGGCGTTCATCTCATCGTTAAGGCATTTGATTTGAAAAAAGACACATTATTTGTGACGGAGCATTGCAACATTTACAGATAGCCTTGTAAAATTGTAATCTACGAAGTAAAAAAAAAAAAGAAGGAAAAGAACCCACACACAAAAAAAACACGATGTTAATCTGTCAATCATGATCAGAGTTTAAGTAATCATCAACAAGCCTATTCTAGAAAAAAAAAAGTATTGTCCCTTTAGTATCGTTCACACAGCTGGGAACTTCTTAAGATTAATAGACTTGAGGCCGATGAATTTGGCTTTTTCTGCGTGAGACAACTTAGCAAGTGTAATCATTCGTACAGAATCTGTTATTTCAGGAAATGCAAACCGACGGACTACAAAAGAAAGGGGAAATATTCAAACACGGAACTAAAAATACCCATGAATTACAGAATCATGTCATTGAAAACTGCAAACTTGGAAGCCACATCATGCAAGCTCGAGACTGGCGCCTCCCACTGTGCGTGAAGCAGCAGGGAGTCGAGCCGAGCCGCGCGCTTTACAAGGGCGAGGAAACCCGTACCACAGTTAGAGAGCCGGGCATCGTCACTGTCCGACATGGAGAACGGAGATTTGCTGTTGACTTCGATCCTGCAAGAGATCAGGGTCAGATTCAGAAACTAATTTTCCGTGCATTCCTTTCTAGCCTATTCTCTAGTTATATTTTGGTGGTGGTGGTTGTATCAATCAGGGATGTCAGTTGGGGTCATGAAAAAAATAGGTAATATTTTTCATGTGGAATTAACTGCCTCAGAGAGACTCAGAGAAAACATGGAAACAGATTGGTGTTGGGCATGGAATGGGACTGGGGTGATCATTGGTGTGATTGAAGCCAAATTTATTCTCTCTTCGTTTTACACAAGAAAACAGAATCTTATAAACTGAAAATGAAGACAAGGATTTCCTTGGAAAAAGGGTTAACTGCCATCTCTGAGATTCAATTCTGGTTTATTAAATCGGCACCGGCAACAACACAGATTCGTGCGTTGTGGTTCTTTTAATAATAACTTGAATTTTACTAAAAGGATATGTGTTAACCATCTAGCATACCAAGTCAACCCAAAGTTCAAAATCCCGTAGCTATTAGACAAGTAAGATTTTACTGTAGCTCTAAACGCCTCAATCACACAAAATACTCATTGTAGCATTAATTGTGTCTTTTCTGCAATTACCTATTGCAGTAATGGCTGATGAGAATTTTAATGTGTTGTGCTTTTGATATCTGTAGATCTATGAAATTTTTACATGAAATAGGCACATGGCACTTTTGCTATCCGTATATGTATATTAACTCTCTAAGATAACCGTCACTATTATCTTACCAGACTGCTTTATTGAGTATCCCCTCCTCCCAATTTTATTTTTGTCGTGAAGTTATTTGCTCGTTTCATTTTTCTTATACCTGTACCTACCTTAATAAATATATGTCTTAAGTCGTGTCGTATGTTGTGTATCAAAGCTCGAGGACAGACATGTTTTCTGTACATCTAGGCTCAGACAACTGACCACTACAATAGAATTAGTCCTGACACACTTAGTCCAGAGTGTCTTTCAATTCCTGATCATAGGTGACCTTAGTATGCATGGCAGACAGAGCACACACATACTAGACAGTATGGCAAGATTAAAGGGATTATCAGTATTTGTTTTCACGTATATAAGTTTATAATGGTTCACAGCGAATGGTAACACATTCTTCTAATCACCTTCGGAATTATGTCTGGTAAATATTGTTTTAATTGAGGTGCTTGTGCAGCTGGTGTCTCCAGAAACACTGAATTGTAAACCGCCACCAGCTTAAGTAAACATGCAGGCATCCAATATATTATCATCACACTGAGACTGCGCTAAATTTACTAACAACTTATCTTGGTTGATACATTGTACGTGGCACATCGCATATGTCTTACCTTGTATACACAGATAATATCCTATATCATCATTGTTATTTTTCTGTACCATTTGCGCTGTATTTTCATAGAATGACCTGACTATGCAGTACAAGCTACACAATGAGATGATAATTTACGATTTGAACTTAACAAGGCGTTTACGCTGAGTTCTATATAAAACCTAAATCATTATAGAGTTTGAAGCTTGTACAAGCATGGTGGGTTGTTCCATACCCGAAATTAATGAAATAATCAACTGTTTTAGTTGACGTGTAGGGAACATGTTCCATATTTTGCCATACAGAAGACTTTTATAGGCCCTATTGAGGTATCCCGTAATCCAGTCTGTTTACAAGTTCCGGTGTTCGCTGGTTGCCGACGTTGTATGATGATAGACCCTTGAACCGTAACCCACAATTATCGCAGTTTAACGGTTTTTATAAATATTCAAATCGGAAATCCAATATCAGAAATGGAAATTTCAGCTTTTTCTACATACAGATCCGAAATGATATTCAGGTTCTCCAAATATAACCGGGAGAACGATAGTTTATGTGGTCGTGGTCTGCCCAGTCAGCCGCGAGCGGAACTTGTATTTACCCTGACCGATAATAGAGAGTTTAATAACCTCTGAAGGGCGTATGTGATATGGCGTAACATTACATATTTACAGTATATACTGCATGGGTATATAGTAAATGAAGTGGCAATATGTCTCCCCATATTGTATTCATCCTGTTATCAATGCTATACACTTGGGAACATATACAGATTAATATTAGGGATGTAACGCAAAGGGGCATATACTTGTACAAGGTGTCAACACACAGACTACAACCAGAACTTGGTTCAAGCATCAAATGTCACTTGACGATATAATGGGTGGGGTATGCAGATATTGATTCTGCGAATGGCATTGAGAATGATACAGCTTTCTCAGCACTACCCTGTACAATTATATCCAGAACGCCATTAGGACGTTTTGGGGTGACATTTCAGCATACAAACCAGTCGACACTTTGAATGATCGATGCTTTATGGTCACTGTTTTAAACAGCCCTAGAGTTCATACTGGACCCGGTATAAGGTTTGTACTCACACCACAGAGTAGTCCTATTCAGGTTAGGCAATGTTTACCCTTATGTTTGTCATACATAACGGCAGCATACATTTACACTGGCAGTCTACTTGCAGTGAGACTCGATCGTGCAATCTTTCAATTACCACCCGTCTTTTCAGAGGTATTTCAATGAGTTTTCCTTTTTGCAATTTCTGGTGGAATACCTATTGAAAAAACTACTGCAGGGTGGGTTGTCATTATGTTTGCAATAAAGTATATGTCTCTGAGGCCACTCAAAAAAAGACTTGTTTTTCAATATGACGTACATACTTCTTTAGGTCCTATCTTGCACCCTCACTCTAAACTCAAAATATCTCACTCAATTTACTGTCTGCAATGTGAAAAGATATTACAAGTGCAATGACTAGTAAAATAGTTTGACAATAGGTGACAGCACAGAACTTTCGGTTGTGTAGGCAGCCTGAAGAGAGTTATGAATACTACAGTTTTGGATACACATAATACCACATTCAATGCATCCCTGACATCAGAAGCTTTAATTTAATACCAAAGCAGATCTTTCATAGTTTCTATCAAGGTCCATATATAAATCTAAAACCGTTTTTGCTGATGTGCGCAATGATGAGATCTTTAAAAAAAGAAGAGAAACAAGTTTTTTTGAGTGGCCCTATGCACATGCTCTGAGACCATATTCCTTAAACTAAACACCCATATACGAATTGCTACCAGAAAGATCAGATATAAAACTTTACTTTGTAATTTCTTGCATCAAGTAATCATACTGTTCAAAACAGTACTATTCTACCGACAAACGTCCAGGAAATTTTAACCGAACTGATTTCAATACACACCAGAACCCAGTGGATTAAATATGTATTATAGCAAAAGACAGTGACGGTCCATTAATCCATTAAACATACTAATTTAAGAAGGATTGAAATAGCGTATTGAATAACCACTGCTACTAAGGCTATATCATATACATGGATTACTCAGAGTGTGCCATGCATATGGCAGTCGGGTAAGTTGTCACTGATTATCAAATAACAATAAATAAACGCGACATGTGCATGGATAATAGTACTACTTAGAACTTTAATACAGCAGTCCGCATGGACGTACCGAACCGTTTTCCATTCTTCAGTCTTCGTTCCAAGTTTGGGGTTTATCTAAATCTTACCTTACTTAGAATTTTGGGAAACATACCTTGGTGCGTAGGACAGAAAAGTAAACGAATTCACTAAATTCAGGGCATGCCTTTCAGCTCAGTATATGAAAATGCACGGGGACGATTTTTCAATGCAAGTATCTATATTCAAATTGGTGTGGAGCATACCGATAAAGGAATGTCACAAGAGTAATCCTGGTCGCTATATCTAGCAATACTACAAAACTTTACGAAAGTATCACACAATTCAGTAAGCATGTTTTCAACTAATGCCTACATTTGGATATAGTTTTAACAATCGTTTTAATAACGAGTGCCTACACTCAACAAGTAGCTGAAGGTAAACACGAATCTAGTATGTACATCTCATTCAATTGCAATTCCAGATATTTTGAGAAATTGCATGAACGCAAAGTATAATACAGAAAATTAGATCCTAGAACATTACTTACCTATGACTGTTCTGCAGGTCCCTTGCCATTCTGCTGCAGATGACTGTAAAAGAATAATAATCAATTTAGAAAAAAAGACTAGATACAGACATTGTTAACATACAGACATTGTAAGGTGATGTAAATTCGACGGCACGTGCCAAGGTCTTTTCCAGGGTGATTGCTAATATAACATAAACTATAAATATTTCCAGCAAATTGAATATGTATATATAAAAAATTATATTGAGGCCATAACTAGGGATGGGAAGCAGGAAGATATTCTGATGTTTGGACCATGCTTTAGTGCATCGACTACTGGAAGACACTGATGAACACGGCCACTCGGATGTTAGTATAATTTGGCAATACCGTTATTGAAGTATCTATGTTGAAAATCAAATTACACAACTACACCACTTTCTCTCCAAAAGGCATCTCTCCCACTTTTTGCTGAAGGACATCTAGTTTCATTGTCTCTGTCTCTGCAATATGCTGCATTCCCGGTGACATATGCCAGGTTTTTTTTAGCTTTCCATGTTCAGCGAGTGTGTCCAGTTGTGTGTTCTGCATTGCTTATCAGAGACCCATCTTACTAAAGCCAACTGCTGCAGAGGATGTTGCAGTCGCTGGACGCTAGCAATCATTTTACTAACACAGCTTAAATTCTCGTAGGAACTCTTGCAGTGCCCGTGAGTGGTTTACAGGTGCAGCTGGGTTTACTGCTGTCCCAGATACCAGCTGCACAGACTATGATATGATGGCCATTTTGCCATTTTCTGTGAATGAGACATTCAAACAGTCTTTATCACACTTGGTGCTGTGTGGGACCTCAACTAGAAGAATGAGTGCCATGTCATAAGTAATCAAGACTTGTGTGGTTTTATCTCAACATTACATACATAAATAGCTGTGATTGGTCCGCTATAGTGCTGCGATTGATTTTATTTTATCGAAATAGCCTTACAATATTGCTGCTTTGTTAAATATGACGGCTGCTAGAAAACACTGTTTTCACAGAATAATGCAAGCACAGGCAGTCACTAAATATGTTAGTAAAACGGCCCCCTTTCCTGCTGTCTCTTGCATGCCCTCAAATTTTAGGACATTATCCCTCTTTCTGGGGCGGGGCAAACTATTTTGTCACCAGTAAAGATCACCTTTCCACCTATTTTAGGAACATTTTGGGGAATATTTGTGGGAATTGTACAAAGGAGGTATAGGAAAACATTACACCTGGGAGTACCAGGTCTCGGCTGTTCTATGGGTTCACAGTGAAGAGAGTAACGAATAGTTAGGGTAGGGTTAGGTTAGGGATAGGGTTAGGGAATGTCCCCTATCTACTACATTAACATTTCTCAGATAAAACCAGTTTCAGTATATACCACTAAATGCGTCTATATCATGTATATGATATTATTATGGTTAAAAGATACACACATACACACCAGAAAAGTTAAATTGCAAGGTATTGGGTAATGTCAATTTAATGATATCAAAGATTGATATCGGCCTTTAATGATCGGTGAACATAAGGTCGCACTGAATGGCGCGTTGACTGGGCACCAACACTCACGCTTTCGTGGTCAGATATAATCATTACAAATCTCCTCGAAGATGTGTTTACTTGGCCAGTTCCCAAAAGAAAAGTCTGTTATCACATCTGCAACGACATAAGGTTCGTGCACAATCTGGACGAACTGTGAGACATCTCTTGACAGCTCGATCGTCCTTCTACTCTATATGGTAGCACTGCAACTTTTGATTCCGACGCACCGATCCTTTTGTTAACATCAACCCTGATACTAGAATACTAGCTTAATATATCACACTTTTCGGGTTGGAATATTACTCGAGGAACCTTAGCCGGTGTAAAAGTAGTGCCCGGAGGCTGAAACCAAATGCCTTCAGTATATCGATATTGAAGCTGAAATCATGATTACAAAAGCAGCACATTCCGTAATTTTAAGTGTTGATAAGCAGACAGTGGGTTGGGTATTCTAGATAGTCGAAATTGAAAGACATAGGGGTTTGTGAAGAGGAACCGTGAAGAGAACAGAAGCTCACCCAAGGCCAAGCCAGTGCCAGTTGTCTAACAAAAGAAAACATGAACACCTGTCATAGCAAAATGGCAAAATGATCACATTCAGAACATATATTCACACTAGAAAAAATACCAAATATTTACCTTCATCGAACTTAGTTGAAAACCAAAGTGATAACGTATCTATTATCCAATATTTAGCTGTTTTCGGGTTTACTTCATGTAGCAGATTTACATTCTAACGAAGTAAACATGGCGGCTTCAGCAAGGATATCGAGCAGAGGTGAATACATGACTAAATGTTGATTGCCTGAAATACAAATCAGCATCCAGGCATGTATTTTATTGACTGATTATTAGAAATATTTTACATTCTCACGACGTGAATTTTCAAATTACGTTTCTTACTTATTGTGACTAATAGAATCATGATTAATTATATTCTCGATGTAATAACAGTGCTGCAGCACACTACACTGGTTCCCTGCTAGTCATCCGCCAGGTACCAGCCAGTCAACAAAATGGCTGCGCCCTGCAGACTTTGTGGAGGTAAGCATTTTAGTAGTGCGTTAACTGTAATATTAGGCATATTTCTCAACGGTCAACTCTGTATTTTCAAATTAATAGAAGATTACACACAAGCGCTACAATATGATGCCATAGACGATCATTTTGGACACCAATTGTCATTGTATTCACGAGCCGATGATTTGAAATGTGATGCCAGAATTGTCCTTCAACTTCAAGGCTTCATCGAAGTCTTGGGAGCTGAGCTATGATTTTGGTAGTGACACTGACAGTAACACGCACAACAAACTCACTTGGTTGAATTTTGGATATAAGTACCAGACTAACTCAAACGTAGGGGATAGATTATGATGAATGATATAAACAGACGGCATTAATCATACATTTTTGTTTTTGGGATGGTGAGTGGGAAATTGTAAATGGCTCCATTCTATCATTTTCTTTTTAAATTTTATTAGCATTTGATGATTTATTCATTTTTGTCCATAAGGTAGTTCGTCAATTAACATCAATCAGACAGCATCCGTGTGCGTAGCACCAGTGTCAATCCAAGTTATATAAAGTATGAAATTGATGATGGATGAAGTAAAAAAAGGTGCAATAGTATCAATGATCTAGAACATACCTGAGATAATCATAATTCATATATACAACTTATTACAAGTAGTGTATCATGTATTATCATGAAACTGGATGACTTTTAACCTTGGCCACCATATGCCACGACTGGAGTTTGGCATAGTGACTTCATGAGGCGAAGCCGAGTGAAGTCTGGAGCCAAAACTCCAGCATCTTGCTTTCTGTAACATGCGAGTTTTATGATTGACGAACAAAATCTGTTGTTCGTTCCAGTCCTACGAATAGGCTTTCAGTTGGGCCAAATAGAGCGCCATGCGCGTGTTGCCGGGCACCAGCTGCAGCAGTACCGCTTCAAGAAAGGGGCTGGCCGATTTAAAGCACCCCCGTCTCATGGGGAAAAGGAGAATCGTTTCTTCATGAAAAGGTAATTTCAGGGATGACAGTTTTCCACTTTTCCGTGGAAATCCATTTTTTCACTACCAGTTTAAGAAGTTATTTTTCTTGTATAAAACAAAGATAATGTAAATTGAGCCTCATTCACGCCAATAAAACAGTGGGTTGAACTTCCCAACAGACTATCAGCCCATTCCTTGGCAAAAGCGAGGTGCTTTCTATGTTTTCTCAGTCTCTCTGAGGCAGTAAATAAACATGAAAAATATTTCCACTTTTATTCCTGACCCCAACTGACATCTCGGCAATTTAGAAGAAATTACATTGAAAACAAATCACTATCCTAAAGGTATAAAACTAGTTCTTACTCGATTAGATGCTGTATGTCAAATAAAAAAACTAATGCCCTAATGCAATACCCTGGCAATCTACTGTATTTAAGAATGCCTAACGCTTAGTTACTTGTATATTCTATTGTGTCGGTTGAGTTTGCACATCCGTAATTATGAAAAAATGCGGCATATTTGTTTCCTTTAGACCATTTGCTTTATTTCACAATGTTGATATTCGTCCTATGGTAAGAAAAATATATACGTCTCCTAGAAGCCAAATAGCTACCTTTATATAATATATATCAAGTATTATTTTACTTTGCACCTTCATCATTTTGTCCATAGAAAATCCAAAGTGATTGTTCAGGAAGTTGAAAGGAAAGATTTGAAGCCCGCTGCAGAAGATGATGTCTGGATCGAGAAATACTACGAACCCCTTAAGCATGATATTTCTAAGGCAATACAAATGCACCGGGACTTCTGCCAGCCTGCAATGCTCAACGACCCGTCTGCCAAACTCCAGCTGAGTATGCTACTGGACCTCCGCACCAAAAAGAAGGTAGATGTTCCAAGAGGACATGACGGCGATATGAACACACTATTTTTGCTTTTCGACTTTGTATTGAGCTAAAAAATTTGTCTAGCGTTTCTGGCTACCGTCCTAAAAGGAGCTCGATACCTAGCACGCACAACGCTTTAACTAACACCTCTTTTATACCAATAAAGCAGTTAATCGAGTAGAGAGGCCTGTTTAACTCAACATTACCGAAAAAATATGACGGATGTACACCCTTTATTGATTTTTTAAAACACCTTATTTCCAATTCGCCAACGTCTCAATTGTTCATCACCCTCCTCAGGACAGGAATAAATGAAGAACGTCCAAACTCTAAATCTTGACCAGTCAATACTCTCCGGGGTTCTTTCCGTGACAAGGGCGCCTATTTCCTGTTATAAGTTCATCATATATCGACGTTTAATCATCTCAGGGTCGTTGGGGCTAATCCCAACATGGGAGTCTAAAAGTTGGCTTGACTCATCCGAAAACTCTGACCTAACATCATGGATGAGGTAGTTATCGACTTTCTAATAGACTGGTAATGGAGTTGTCGCCCAGGATTTGGATGTATATGGCCCGTAGAAACATTAAAAGACACAACAAATGTATTGCTCACATTGATAAAAGAGTACTTTGATCTTTCCCACAGACCCTCAGCCTCACGCCATGACTGGTCCGATTTGTTTTCCACATTTCCTAGCTTTCCATGTGGCAGCAAATTGTACGCAAACATGGATAGATAATCCATTGATGGTCATTGGCTGTGATTGGTAAAAATCCCCATGCCCCGCAGAGCTCATTCAGTTGTATGAACTTTTTCCCAACCCCAACTGACTTCCCGGGAAAATACAGAAATTAGGTACTTCTATTACTCTACTAAATATGACTATATACTACTGCTAATTTGATCCTGATATATTGCAGACAAAATTCATGAATGTCATCAAAAAGACTGTTCTGCTGCCTCATGACTTTGAAGACGGACCTCCAAACCAAGTGATGGTGTTTGTGAAGGTAAGGTTCTCAATTAAATAAGTAACCCTCTATAACCCTGACAGACCATCAGTTACCCTGTGGTGCTCTTCCCATGTTCAGTACCTTAGATCATTTCTTCCATGATTCTGATTTCCAGTTTCAGAAAAAAATGAGATATAGGTTTAAAATCACACATACCCGAAATTAAGCACGTCATATCACATGTACATCTTTATGTATTCACAGGGATATGTGGGTATTATAATACACTACGCATTATTATACTATTCCCTATTTGTGTAAATATTATTGCAGATACCCTTTCCATAATACTTCTATGAACCAGTCAAAACCGATTGCAATCATCTGAGCAATACGTTAAAGTAGAATTCATAGTGTTGCAATCTTTAATGATACCGTTAATTGGGTTCCTGTAGACACTGTATTCTTTTTTAGTGAGTCATTATCTATTGTTAAACAACGATTTTCAGTATATACTAACCATCATATGTGCTGTGTATTGTAATTCAATAACTTTCAGTTTTAATGTCCCTTAACGTAAAAACGCGTCAGTTATTTACTCCAAGCATATTACCTTTTTCACAGGACCCGGATGCGCAGAAGATAGCACAAGACCTAGGTGCGGCTTTTGTGGGTGGCATGGACTTGGTGAAAATGGTAAATACGTTTTCAAATCACTTAAGATCGAAATTCTACCAACCTGAAATAAATATCTTTTCATGTCAGTCTCAAATTTGATACACGACAAATCCCAAGTATTTTCTGAAGCGATTAAATCCATTTGTATGTCAAATAATGAAGAAGCTCTAAAACATATTGTAGCCATTTCCTGATAAATATTCATTCTCTGTTAATTCGCTGTGATACAAAAGTGACAGTCGGCAGTAAAACACCAGTCCTGTGGATGAAAGTGATACAAATTTTATTTACAACACCTTTTTTTTCATGGATTACAATGGTAAATATTTCTAGTTGTCACTGCAATGTGAAACTTGAATGCCTTTGCTACATACTTTCCTTTAGTAAATACATGTTTGTTTTATTGTAAACTTACATTCGAGTGCATGTTATAAGCGAAAGCTGTCTTACCAAGTCTGCTACTATTTTTACGGAAAATCTGATATATATTACTAGCTGTTCTGTAATGCCTTATTTTTTCCTCTTTCAAGATTGAAAAAGGCGAGATTCGACACGACGACTTCGACCATGTTGTGTGTCACGTCGATATGATGTCAGAAATCACAAGTGTTAGAAAGTTTCTCCGTGATATATTTCCGAATAAAGCCAAAGGTAAAGATTCATTTTCTTGTTTGACAAAGAACCAAATTATAGCAATAGTTAATACTAGTTCCTCGTTGTATTACCCCAGTGATGCCTTGAACCACCTTTATCGCAAGTAGGCAAGTATTCTGATGAATTACGTATCCGAAAATTCAAGATTTCATTGATAATGGTCAAAATCCCGCAATGCCATGGCTGAACCTAAGTGGCACCAGGCCACCGAAAGGCTGACAAAAGGTATTGTCCGGCCCCCACAATATGTTGATTCTTTGAAGTTCGGAAAGAAAGTGAGTCTCCTGATCTATATTTTTCCTTTTAAATGTTAGTTGTATATTTTTGACTGGTATCCACATTTATATCTCTGGAGAGTTATTATCACAAATGCGTATAGATAGTTCCTCTAGTTCCAATATAATGGCTTACGAGCATTAAGTAGTAGAACTAAGGATACATCTATTTTTACTGATGTTTTTCTTTGGAGGATGAACACAAGGTGTGTTCAAGAATGTGATATTGCCTAATTTCCAGATGTTATCCTGGCTGTCTGACCCCAAATTTATAGCCGTTGAATTGCATTCATTAAGTTCATCATTCCATTATATCCATATTTGAATTTTGTCCCAGGTAATCTTGGTGGTGATATACGAAAAATGGTGTCGTACTTCCTTTCGGGGAAAACCTACGAGTCTGAAAAATTGGACGAGGCACTAGGAAGAGTCCGAGTCACTCTAGGCACGGTAAGTTATGACACAGAGGTAAAATTTTAACCATCGTTATTTCTATGCTTTCGCGTCTCCATCACTACCAAATAGAAATTTGCAAAGGTTAGCAAATCGTATACGTAGCAAGGGCCTCATCTCTGTCCATTTTTATTTGGAACAAGAATAGAAAATGGAGATTGACTTGATTCACAGCAAGCCGTTTTCAAACCACATATATACAACTTAGTTTTGCTGTTCACCTGCCTTTGGGTCATATGATGAAAACATATTGTACATTAAAAAAAGCCTTTCAGAAGGCTATCAATTGAGATCTCTTTCAAACATATTGTATCAATTATATTATGTTTTGGCAAATACACTTCTTTTGAATAACACTATTAGAGAAGGCGGCTTCGCGACCAACGTGCAAACGACTGTCTGGACGGTGGGTGTCCAGGGTCTTGTACAACAAATCCCCACCGAATTTGACCGTCATTGGCTCAGATGATCACCTGGTCATTTTCTCGCCTTTGCATTGCCCGAGAGAGATCAGATAAACAGCGGCGGGACACCCTCTATGCCAATTAACCCTTTAACAGCAGGAAGATGCCTCCAGGCATTCCCCTGGCTATGGCAGGAAGATGCCTCCAGGCATTCCCCTGGCTACGGCAGGAAGATGCCTCAAGGCATCTTAGAGGAATCATTGATACTTATATACAAAATTCAATAGATAAAAAGATAATTGTTTTATTTAAAAGAAAGTTTGACAATTTATAAGAGCCATATTGACCTTTGATTTGGTATGATAAAATATGATCAGTCACAAAGGTAAATTACTTAAATCACATTACACTTCACATGACATTGCTATTTCCCCAAAAAGGTGCCTGCCGTAGCAGGGTCATTTGGGGAGGCAATGCCTGACGTGTAATGGTGTGCAGGGGAACTGGGTGCTGCAGGGAAAGGGTTAAAATTGGGTTTATCACTTGTGTACTTCCTGTCACCTCCCACTGCAGTGCAATACGACTAAATTGAGGATAGTTTAGGGCTGCCGACTGGTGGCAGTTGTTGTAACTAAGCTGCTTCTACTGCTCGATCTGCAATCTAGTGGAGAATTGGTAAACTCGCGTTCTGTGTTAAAGTTACACTGGCAACCAGAGCTACACAAAATTAGCTCTGGTCGGGTTGAATAAGCGGCCACCTTGACCCAGTAGCGGGACCTGTTTGTAACTCTCCTTCCAGATTTTTCGTACTGCTTGAAGAGTGGGTTTAGTCATAACCTCGGAGCCAATTTTCCATTTTGTTATTTCCTTTTATGTGTATATATAGAATAGAACCACCATGAAGCTAGATTCTATTATCAATTCGTTAAGCTATGAATTTTATCTATTCAGTATTTCTGCCCTTAGAGCTACCATAGAACAGAACTACCTGGGTCGAGGCGCACCCCAACTGATCCCGTGTGTGATTTAACCCGACCAACCCCTATATCGTAGAAGGGGCTGGTTGCCAAACTGTGTTAAAGTGTAGGCACGCTGGTTCCTAATCTGGACACCAGAGCATATTGAAGTTAGCTCTGGTAGAATCCGATCTGAACTACCTTGACTTACACTTGCCTAGCTTATCTTCTTCCGACCAGAGTCAGAATCTCTGTCTGGAGAGTGGATCGTTCTTCCAGCAGATCTGTTGTCTGGTAGTCTCTGTAACAACAGGATATTGTCGTGGTTGGAGATTGTAGTATTCTCGAATAGATTATATCACACATTGTCCCAAAAGTGTACTTGGCCTCGCGATATTTGTATCGAGCTCTCTGGCCAGAAAGCGACTAGGCCAGGCCAACCCCAAAGTCGGAGACAGGGGTTGGTTGCCAATCTAGCTGGTTCCCTTCGTTATCTTTATGCCTATGATTAGCACAGGTACAATGCTCTGCGAGTTTCGAGTCCCGTAGTTGCTGGGATCTCAATATCCCAAATGGCGATGGGCTAGCATCCACTAGTCAAGCACACTAGCGGATCACCAATGTACACTTAGGCACGTAGATATCGAGGGGAACCAGCGTGTAGTATAGGGGACAGAGCTAATAATAGTTCACAAAGTAGTCACCAGGCGGCCGACCGTAGTATCTGCGAGATGGCACCATCATTTGGTGGTCAATCATAGAACTCTTTGTTCTTCCGATATTCGGCTGACTTTAAAACTATTCCAATGGTGCCTTCATTTCTTAACAACCATCCCACGTAAAGGCCAAAAGATGATGTCCAGGACATATTTGTCAAGACCCAGAAGGCTCTATACACATTTGCGAGAAAGGCTAGATTTGTGACAGTGGCCTATTATCACTCACATAGTTTTAAACCTCTAGTAGTGAAGAGAATCTACTTTTTCAACTCCAATGTGAAGATCATCTACTTGGAGGCAAAATGGCGCCGCCCAGGGAATATTTGCTATCTGCCCAATAATAACCGCTTTCTCCTGGGTTGTGGCCCCGCTTGCTCGATAGTTTCGACATTAATGGTCTCCTCAGGCGAGAAGTGGCCTCTCTGCTTGTCTGTGTGTGTTATAGACTAAAACACTAGTCTGTAATACCTTAAGCTATGGGCGAAGTAGCCTCTAATCCTCAGAATTTATGAATTAGCAACCAAAGAGTCACCAGTGAGTCGCTTATAGAGAGAGCACTTTTTCTGTTATATAGACACTCATTTCTTCACAGATGTATCCATAAAATTCATTTTTTAAATGCCCCTTACTTAACAAAGTTGAATATTTTTTCAGCTTGACATGGCGGATGAACAACTGGTGGAGAACCACAACGCTTTCATTCAGGCCATCTGCTCACACCGGAGCGCACAGTTAGGTCAGTATTCTATTTCTAAAGATCTGTGCAATGAAAAACCCGTTTAACTATTTCTTGACTTATACATGTACAAGTATACAAAGAAGAATCCGTTGTCTACAAGAGCTAGTGATATACCCGTGAGAAGGGAGTCTTAGAGCGGCTAGACGGATGTAGAATTCTGGAACTGTTAGAAAATTATGAATAATCTGTATATATTGACCAAGATATCTGTTAAAGATTTGTTTATGTTTGCTTACAATAATCATCTCATTTCATTATCATTACCAATAATATTTCTCAAATTGTAATTTACTTGTACAAAATACTAGTTATTGTGATGACGATATATTGCTGTATCCTGTTATTTAAATTTCAAGTGGAAGATCTGTCCGATTGTGACAGAACTGGTCGGAATAAAGAAAAAAAAGAAAAAAAAAGAAAAGATAACACATATCAAATAGATAATTGAATAATTCAACACCTACGCATACCAGTTCCCTACTGGGCCTTTATTGTGAAGTATCAGTTATGCACACTGATCTGCAGTGTTCCCCTGTTAAATAGAATCTTGCAGACATTTACATGATCATCTGTACAATCTGTTGCGTTTGTAAAATAATAATTTTTGGTATTGAAGGACCTTTCATCACTAAGGGCACGCTGTCCTGTCCCCCGTCACCGGAGAGCCTCCTCATCGACCCAAATCAGCTTCGTCCTGTGTCAGAACGAGCTTCTCAGGTGAAGCAACTGGAACAAGAAGAGGAAGTCGTCAAGAAGGAGGACGATGACGATGAGGATGAACCTCAAGCGATCGAGAAAACAAATAGCTAAATTATTCATCTCGAGGAGAATTGATCACTGAAAGTATAGTGAACGAATCAGTTAAACGCTGTGTTTGGAGAGAAGGTGTATGCTAGAGACAGAATTGGCTTGTAAATAAACATGAAATGAATAAATAGGTTTGTTCACACATGCGCCGAATATAAAACAAGGATACCATAGAAATACATGTACCCTGGTATTATTGTGAAAGTGGGTGGTGTTGATGGCTTTTACATCGTAGTATAGACTGACGCCAGTCCCTGCATCATATGGCTACCCTCCTCGATGGGATACAGGGACTGGTACAATCGGTAATGGTGTTGGATTTCTGGCGCTGTTTAGCTCCAGTATTTCAAACACTCTCCATACAGATATCCTGGCTACTGGTCAGGATATCTGCAGGGAGATTGATACCCTCTCACTTTAATCTCAATTGGGTCACAGTCAGGAGCAGGCGAAATTTATTGCTATGACAACACAGGGGGCCAGAGAACTGGAGGAGGGGGAGGAGGAAGTGTAGGGTTACAGGGAGTGGCCATAAACAGGAGATTCTGTTCATAGTGGACAAGTCTTTGGTTCATGGGCCAGTTAGAGAAGAATATATACTATAATGAACTTTATTCTGATTGTGTTTTAAATCATTTAATGAATGTTCATAATCAAAGACTTGAGCAAGTCTAATCGTAGTATTAAATGCTGGGTAGTCACACATAGATACCAAGATCAGAGAAACCCCTACCCCAAGTAAACTTGCCCAAACAGAATATGATGTAAAATCTTAAATGCTTTATCTACAGCAATGACTCTTAATAATACGCCAACTATAGTTTGGTCGTGTATAGATGAACTTTTTTTCGAAGGAATATTAGATTTGATATATATTGCATTATATATTATATTGTGTGAAATGAGGTTCATAAGATCCCAGTCATGAACATATTTATAGAAAGATTCCTTCTTGAATGGCGTAAGAGAACTTTTAAGAACAGAATAGCAAGCCACGGACAGCATAGAGTGTATTAATTTTAGTTCTAAGATTTCCCGTAAGGGAACGAAAACTACATCAAAGTCTTAGTTCTCGTCGCTGCCACAGGGTGGCAATACTACTCCGATAAGGAAATGCGACCGAAGGATGCCTTCTGGGGTATTTTATGGTCAGACAATGTATAGATCCTAAAATCTTGCTATTTCTATTTTTTTTCTAGAAAAAAAGAAAAAATCTTTTCCGGAAGTTGAGATATCTGAGAGTTTGAGGCTATACACACGAAGAAAAGAATTTATAATCAGGTATTGGCATTCTGCCTGCGAACCAAACGATAGGCGAACCAAAGATATTAAACCACCACATGATATGTTAGATACCTGAAAGATAAGCTTTCTGGGTGTCGGAATACCTCTTTCTCTGGGGATATATCAAATGCGTGGGTCGGGCTTTGTAAAGAAACTAGCATTGTTGGAAAACACCTATACTGTAAATGCCTACCATTCAAATCCCGAACAAAGGGTGTTTTCGACATTAAATCGCACCAATGCATGGCGTTTGGCCTCGTCCTGATATACAATATCACTCGCGAATGAATTTATGTGGAACTTCTATATTTACCTTTCAAAACATGCTAGACTGGTTAGCCGGCCACTCCCCTTTCCTTTTAGTATGTCATATATATATACTAAATTAGGTACTAATGCCCAATTTATTATGACTGCAATGCCTGTGAAGTGACCAAAAGAATAATGAAGACAACGGAAAACGGGATAAATGTGTTCTCTTTGTCAAATTGTCAAAATATCAACGGAAGGAAAATGAAATATATGACAAAGGAACTAACAGAACTGAACCTACTACGAAAAAACAAATGTGTGATACTATCAAAACCACTGCCACACACCAGAACAAAATCACAATGATAATAGCTCTTGGATGTATAAAAAATACTCAAAGGTACACCCACTAGGAAAAGATCTACCCAAACTTGTGAGGAGGGGGTGGAGAAGAAGGGGGTGTTAATCAAGCTAATAGATTCGAAGGCCCTCGGGTCTTATTCTAATGATCTTCGGAAATTAGAGGCTTCTTAAGATTACCCCAATAGAGGCTTAGACACGCCAAGTCTCTCCCACATCCGGAAGACTTGTCCAGTTTTCTATACCTAACTAATATGTTCAAGTTGGAATTTCCATCGACTTTAAAGATATTACTTAGTTTTCCTTTTTTATTTGATGCAGTTAAAACAAGAAAGCAAGGATAAAGTCAAAACAACAATGGAAACGAGAATTTCATTATAATAACTTCCTAATTCACGATTAAGGTTTTAAAAGACTGTCCACCAGAACACAGTTATTGTCGGGTATTAGATTAATGGACATATAGCCTAATGAACCTTCAGATTAATAAAGCTTTGGACTAACGTACACCTTACTAACGCAGATCTGAACTATTGACCCTTCGGAGTCTGCAATAACGGACATTTGAACCATTTATTGCGCTCGGCTGCCATGCATTGATAAGGCATTCAGCCGCACTTCTATTAGGACCTTCTTTCTGGACTAACTCTAATTCCATATCTCTGACATTCGATTTCTTCTTTCCTATTCTGAACTGTCTTCTCGCCGTGTTCTGTAGTCTCGTGTACCACGATGCTGAGGCCCACTTTGGTGTCGCCTGCACTATCCTTGCTCCAGTAGCTCCTTGCGTAGGGTCCCCAGAATGAGACAGGGTGGTAGGAAAACATAAGTAATAAGTTCTTTCCAGGACACAGTAAACATAAAATTTGATGGGAAGCTGTTGCCAGTTGGATACATATACGTTTTCAAAAACCTCCATCAAGCTCTATAGCTCATCTTTTGTGTTCTTCTTCCAGAACAACGTTTGAGATTCAAAGATCATGACAATTTCTAAATACAGAACTGCTTGGTTATACATATTGTAGCTTATGCTGTATGTCGTATGCTGCCATGTCTCTTTGCTGGTAAGGTAAGTTAGTCAGCTCTTTTCTTCTTGTAGGATATGGCAGTAGGCTAATATGATACAAAAAGCCTTACAGAAAACTTAGTGGTCTCTATTTACTGGATTTAGGCAGATTGACATAAAGCGCCACAATTGTGTTGAAACGGCAATGCTGCAAAGGGTTATATATTTCAAACCTTGGGTTAAGTCTATGGTTTTGAAACGGCTCCCTGCAGGTCTATGCCATCACTAGGACAAAACCACTATGTCAGAACCCAATTATCATGAAGAATACACTATGTTTAAGATAACTTATCATAGGCTTATGCACAGAGTCTAAGTTACCTTTACAGTGGAATATATTTCATAACAAAGAAGATATAAGAAGTAATTACTTACCTATTTCATTATATTATATACATGACTGAATAACATTTCTAGAGCCGACTGATGGCAATGTGGTCGCCATGTGATAATCGGCGACAATTGTCGGCACAAAATGCCTGTTATCTGGAATTATCTCCTTGGTGCATCAACAAATAAAACAGCCAACCGACCGTCAACCCACCGTCGTGTCTCTCAAGGCCTGTTACCCGAAAGGATTTGGCTTGTCTATTGGTCGTTGCCGACTGTCTGTCAGGTTCAAATGCCCTTGTTTTGCTGATCCACCTAACAGTCTGGCCGACTGACGATTATTTCTTGAGCTTCGGCCCAACCTAATTTGCATAATTGTGTATTACAAGGCGGCTTCGTGACTTACGAGCAAGTGACTGGATCTATTAGGCTGCCCAGGCTCTGGGTTTTAATTTATTCCTCAAAAATCTACAGAACACATCTGTGATTGGTCCAGACGATCATGTGATCATTTTTCTCACTTTTCATATGCCGCAAAAAAAAACAGACAAAGAGCAGCACGAAAATATTCCGGCCTACCTGTGAGACGTTTGTAAACCCTACCTGTGGCGCATTGCCTCAGTGTCCACCCCTGGTGGATATGTATGGTAACAATTTCTCCTTGTCCCATTCTGGAAATTGGATATTGGAACTTGTTCTGTATATATACGTTGGGTGCCTTACTCTCTAATTTGCATAATTGTTTGATTCCAAGTCGTGTCGGCTGTAATTTCTGTCAGCTTTATTTGATTTACAGCTGTCAACATGGAGCAGGCATCAGCCTGTGAGCGCAGAATGGAAGTTTGGACAGTTGCGGCAGTTTTGGCAGGATTCTTGTGCCAGAGTTGGCTATATACATTCATAACATCAAGGCTTATCTTTATTTACCTCCATTGTTTCATTTAACGGAGAATTCTGCGGATATTTGATGAGCTCTCATCATTCCCGTACAAATCCCACTGGGCAGCACACTGCTCCACTCAATACATGGCTTTTGCAGATCCAGAGTGGCGTAGTGTATGGAGAACCACTCGGCGCCCCTCCTAACGTATGAACGAGAAACTCGGCTTGTGCGTTAGTGCGGCCAACGTCCACTAGACGGCAGCAGCAAACCTGTGCCATCTTCATCGACTCGCTGAAAGCCGAGCGCCACGTCTCCATCATGTGTGGCCGGCTGGCTAGGATCAGGGTCTTGGGTGGATAAGCTCAGACACTCTGCTGAGTTTGGGCCTTCCAGCCGACAGACATCGGCGAGGATCGTCGGCTAGATGTTAAAATCCTGTCTGCCGAGCGTCTGTTGAGTCAGTTTTGGTGGATCAGCCGCTTTATACACCCTCATAGGGTAAACATAATCAACATCAGGTCACGGATTTGTATGGTTATCTCAATCCATGATCAAATCAATATTTTTTAAATTCTCTACTTGTATCTATTTTTTCATGAATACCAAATTATGCGATATATATATATATATATATATATATATATATATATATATATATATATATATATATATATATATATGTATGTATGTATGTATGTATGTATGTATGTATGTATGTATGTATGTATATATATATATATATATATATATATATATATATATATATACATATATATATATATATACATGTATATATGTGATATGTGTTGGATCTATATATTTGTACTTGCATTATCTAAATATTTCTCACATTCTTGGGTGACCCAGATAGTAGATAATCATTGAACATAGACTAGTGATATAAAGACAACTGCACTGGATGAAAATAGAATACCTACCAGAATCATTACGAATTATGCGTTTCACTATTCAAAATACCACGAACAGATCTATGGTCATTTGAGGATACCTAAATAATTATTTCGTCTCATGACCGTCCTAGTTATTCTCCTCTACGAACCAAAAACGCGTCTAGTTCGTGTTTCCCACAAGAAGGCCTGAAACGGGCATTAACCCCAGAGACAGACCCTCTTACAGAGGCCAGGAGACAACAAACAAATGAGAAACAAATGAGCACTAATGACCTTGTTTGCATCACTTTTTAATGATGATTGTAATGGCCTCGAACGCGCTTCATCCAGGAAACTCGTCCGCATGCGTCCGAACAGAGAAGATGCACACGATACGATTTAAACAAAAAATACACCACATGCACCGAATTGCCTCAGCTTTTAGCCACTTTATGATACACACGAAAATACAACATAAATGGAAACACCATGTAGCCGATTTCAATGGGATGCACTGTCATTGCCAGGTACATTAGATTTAAGAAAATACATTATTATTATATTTTTTGTAGCAAGTTTTTATTTCCATGATACTTCCATTACATCAACTCTATCATGTACACTGTATCATGTTCAAAAGCGGAGTATCACAATGTTAAGCGTAGTATCATACATCAATTCATGTTCTCGTGGTCTTTTGTCATGCTGCAAAGATTCCCCCCCCCCTTTTTTTCAGATATTTACTCTATACTTGTATCATATATTGAAGGTATGAGTTCGTATCTATGTTTTCATTTGCTCTTAAATATTAGTCGGTTACCACCAATGTTCTGTATCCTGAAAGTTGTTGTCATTTTAAGTTATGTTCATGCTGTTGTATTGGATTATCACTTTCTTTTTTCTTGAATCCCTCTATTTTACAGTAGTATATACTCTGGGTGCTAGAAACTGAACATTATTTATGCCACAGAGCTGTAAAGGTTTACGAACATACACTTATTCGCTATACATCAGCTACACAATACAACAAACAAACAACAACAAAATGACAAGGAATAAAATTATGATAATTATATGTATGTACACAATGTAAACAGACAGATGTTGACTGTAGTGGCATACCCGCTTTGTAGAAAATTTAAAAGGTGCTTAGTAGTATAGGATTTTAGCTCTGAACCAGGGGTCGTTTTATTTTCCACAGCAACGAGAGTATAATGGCCGAGGAGAGGTCGTACGAGGGTTTGGGTTTGATTGGCTGATTTATCATGGAGAAGGACAGTTGTAGCTAATAGCCTGTTTCACCTTGGGGGGGGGGGGGGGGGGCACTAGGGGTATCGTGGGTGATTCATGATATCAAATAAAAGCTTATTTGTTGATTTAAACTAGCAGGAATATGTTTTTATTATCCACCTAATACAAAGTGTCCATAGAAAAGACATAAGGAGTTTGTATGGACATACCAAGCGCATACGGATATGTTGTATGCTCCGGGTGGCGCATACGGAAAAATAGTGCATACGGAAAGATAGTGCATAACTTAAATGAACTGATACCGACATGCCACTTGCCCAGAAAAGGTGGATAATAAATACAATATAGACTCGTTTCAGATAAAAGCGTTTGTATGTTCCTCGGACTTGACTCTGCGCAATATTCTCGCTCACGCTCGGATATTACTACGCGGCAACTCCTCGGCGCATACGGCCGCTTGTATCTGAAACCAATCAATATTGTGTATATCACGACTGAAATCCAGACTTGTAGTGTTAGAGGGAAGATGTCTGGGGTCGTTGGAGACAACAGGCCCGATGAAGGAGACCTCCACGGATGACTGTCCATGGAGGTCTCCTTCCTCAGGCCTGTCATCACCAACGAGAGTTAAAAATAAAATGGGCCCCAGGATGGGCCCCAGGGGCTCGTTTTGTTATATACGCCAATGAGAATATAAGGTTCAACAACCTGCTTGTACGATGGTTCCGGTTTGATAATTCAATTTATTATCCACCTAAAACAGATCACTGCTTCATCATGATTCCTCCACCAACCACCTCTCATTAGCTAAATGGTCAGCATGTTCTTTGAAGAATCCTTAAGTTGAGAAGGGGCCTTCTTTCAGTTTAAAGTTACTTGAAAGTTTCACTGGCCTGTGTGGCCTGATTCCCAGCCTCCATCTCCAGTGGTGAAGAGACGTTCTGCCTGGGTTATGCTTGGAGAGTGACCAAGTGAGTGGATGATACTACACCTAATGGACTAGCTGGGTACTAACATTGAAGGGGATGCTTTCACAGCTTACATCCACCCCTGTTTTTGTGTGAAGCACCCTTGCAAACCACTTATGTCTACCCCACCATCATTTGCAACATTAACAAATGAGCCTGGGCCATCTGTCCCAGCATCTCTGCTGTGTGATCTTCAATCATCCCCTGCTGTTTATTGGAAATCAGTGATCGGGGCAAGTTTTGTGGGTTAGGATGGTGCCCTGCCCCTTTCCTACTTGATATCCTTGGGGCCTCTTGCTACACTGGGTGCTCAGCATCAGTTGCACTGTCACTGTCCTCCTGGTCTGATATTTGATGGTTTTCCATATTATCGGTTGGAATGGCTGCAGCAATTACCAATTCATCTCCACTGCTGGATGCACTGTCCTCCTCACCATTGGGTGGTGAACAGCCAGATCATAATGCTTAATCATTTCAAAAGCATCTTCTGTAGGTCTTGCCTCATGTAGACTCTTTTTTGTGCCGATCTTGAAGCCTGGCGGTGCCTATGTTCCTCCAGCCATGCATCCACTTCCCCCTCCTTTTCTTGGACATTCGGCTGCTCATCTCTGGCATTTTCCAGCAGCACGCCAAACAGGAAGTAGTAGGGTGAATAGCCAGTACTTGCATGTGGAGTTATGTTATAGGCAACACCAATTCAGGTAGATACACTGGCCATTTACGTTTTTTCTGGGGGCAGTGTCCTTAGCAAATCCTGCAGTGTTCAATTGAACCGCTCACATTGCCCATTCCCCTTGGGATGGTATGGCGTAGTTTGGGAGCATTTCACACCATAGAAACTGCATAGTTGTGAAACCACCTCTGATGTATTTCAACCGCTAAGCCTCGTCAGACTCCTACACCTCTGACTCAAAGTTACTTCCCTGGTCAGAGTGTATTCTACGAGGCACTCCAAAATTTACAAACCACTCATTGATGAAAAGCTTTGCCACTGTAGTTGCTTTTTGGTCCCTGATAGGGAATGCCACTTGCTGAAGACATCAGTCACCACCGAGACATTCTCCCTACCATCTGTTGGCATTTCAAGGATTGTGAAGTCAATGGCAACAATGTCCAATGGATGCCTGGCAATCAGGCTGCTCATAGTTAGCTTTCTGTGCATGGTATTTTTGTTATGTCGCACCGCTCACATCCCCTGATGTGTCTCTCAACATCAGCAGCCATCCCAGGCCAGAAAAATTGCTGGCGGACAAGGGCTAGTGTCCTTTCCACTGTCTGGTGTCCAGCCTTGTCATGGAGCTCCTGAAGAATATCCTGCTTCAAGGCATGTGGCAACAGAAGCAGTTTGACTTCTTCACCTTCAATAGTCACTTTCCGAAACCAAATGTGGTTTATTTGCTCCAGACTATCCCAGTCCCAAAGAACCCTCCAGACCTCCTTTGGGGACTTCCCAAACTGCCAAGCAGTAGGACGCTGACTCGATTCAGTGTTTCAGCAAAATCATTCCTCTGCATCTGCTGAAGTATTCTGCCCTGTAACACTGGCAGTGTTCTGGTTCCAACCATTTCACTCCGCAGGAACTCTCAAGCCTTGGTATCATTCGATCCTACAGTCACCAGAACTTATTGACTAGCTGCCTGGTGTAAGGCTAATGGGATCCATGTGTGACTTGTAACAGCATCTTAACCATCTGTGGTTTACGACTGAGGGCATCTGCACTCTGATTTTCCCTGCCAGAGCGGTACTTGATGCTGAAATTGTAGTGGCCCAAATCATCTGCCCAGCACTGCTATACAGCTCCAAGTGTGGCAGTCCCAAGATGAGCCAATGAGTCAAAACAGTGAGTGGTGCCCCAATGAGGTAGTCACTGAACTTAGCGGTTACTGCCCACTTCAGCGCTAGCATCTCTAGCTTCAAGGAACTATAATTTTCCATATTCCGCTCTGATCGCCAAAGACCTCTTGAAGCATAGGTAATCACCACTTGCTTCCCATTCTGTTCCTGGCTGTCCCAAGCACTGTCCAAAGCACCTGATGAATTGCATCTGTCTCAACAGTGAAGGGCTGCTTGAAGTCAAGGTACCCCAGTACTGGGGGTTGGTCAGCCTTTGCTTCAAGGTCTCAAATGCTTGGTCACACTCCACCAGCTTCTTAACTCCTCATCAGTCAAAGGGATATGTTTTTCTTCCCTTTCTTCCTTGATCTGCCACCTAACAGGTCATGTAATGGAGTGGCAATCTTGGCAAAGCCCTCCATGAATCTATGGTAATAGGAGGCCAGACCCAGAAAAGAGCAAAGTTCACACAGATTCGTAGCTTCCCATCCTTCTTCCAGACAACTACAATCTGCGATCCATAGGGGCTAGTTGATTCCCTAATGACTTCCTTCTCCAACCAGTCATGGAGAACACCCCTCACTTCCTCTTGCAGATGAGGTGGAATACTGCAGTAAGCCAGTCGAACTGGAGTCTTGTCTTCCAGTGGGATCTCATGCTCCACAATCATTGCACACCCCAGGTCATTTTCTTCTTGGCTAAACATGTGGGAATGATTGTTTAGTGTTTCCCACAACTTAGCCTGCTCTTCAACATTAAGATTGGAAGACAAGTTGAAAGGAAGTTTGTCCACACCAGTCTTTGGTCTTTCCTCCTGTCCCTGCCATGCCTCCTGCCTCAGGAGCTTACATTGCTCCTCAATGTCACCACCAATGACAGTAACCTCATGGATCTCTGCCAAGCCAGACTCGCCTGGTATCCATACAGCTTCCCTGCCATGGTTGACAACAGTGACATGCAGTGTCCCTTGCTCACACACTGGACTAAGGCTTTCCTGTATACTTACATTCACAGGAAGGCCAGCAGTTTCACTTGGCTGGACAAGTCCTCTTCTTCACAAAGAAGCCCACATCATCAATAGATCATCCCAGTACACCCAAAGTCATCTGGAAATACCCGACATAGGGGATCCCATAGGCTGTTGGTTGCTGTTATGCTTAGCTAACTGCTTGGATCCACTAATGCAGATCCTTTGCCCTTCAGGTGCTGCCTGTAGAAGAATTCTGTGATGGTTGAAACATTGGACCCAGTATCTAGGAGACATGGGGTAATCATGTCCTCGGAATCGAAAGTGCCATCTCCTCTGATGACACACCCTCTGAGCCAGAAGAGCCCCCTCCCACTGCCTGCCTCTTGACAGTGGAGGGTTCTAGTTTTCCACCTTTGATGGTTCAGAGTCCTGGCCCTTGGGGGTCGAACTCTTTTTCTTAGGGCAATCACGTTTGAAATGTCCGTGCTCATTACACTTAAAGTAGCGGGGTTCCCACTTCTTCTTTGATTGAGCTGAGTTTTCTGGCTGGATTGCCAATTCACTCATCACCTTTTGTGTGATCTGTTGATGAGATCTGCACTCACCTCTACCTTCTCTTTTGCAGTGCACAAGACACTACCACTACACTCCCCCGATGACCACTGGAGGGCCTTGTCCCGAAGTTCTAGATAGCCCACATTTGGGTGAGCCTCCAGATATCGGAGTAGGTCCCTGTTCAGGTGTTTGTCCATGACACCCAGGGCTAGCCTTTCATTAAGCTCAACATCAGCCAGTTCACAAATATGTTGCAATGTAGATTGTTTGGATTAATGATATATTTCGGTGATGATATAATTAGGTAATTTTCCTTAGAAAAAGGGTAACTTGTCAAAAGAGTTTAAAAAAATACTGCCGGAATCAGAAATGTTCATTTGTATGTAAAAACCTATTTTATGATGTTGCTATCATGTAAAATGCCTCGTTTTCTCCAAAACCTAAAATATTCATCATATCTTCCTTTCTACATTCATAAAGATGTCGCAATTTTCGCCAGGATACTAAGAAGGAACTGCATCGAGATCTGTAGCCGCTGAAAATCTGAAAATACACCAAAAGTTTGGGTTGTTGAGTTATTTCACAAGATGATGCCAAGTGAGGTAATGCAGCATACCAAAATATGGTTTCAGAAGCTACTGATCGAGTGGTTTTCAGATTTTATCTCACCCCTATCATTGACTGATTGACTAATGACTTTTGATGTCATCGCCCACTGAGCTTCTGCTTTCTTAACAATACCCTTTGGGCATTGAGTTCTCAGTGTAAAGTCTATGGGGGAGAAATACCAGGGGTGAGATAATCATATAGACGCGTTATGTCTTATGCAGTGTTTATCGCGGGTGGTAGTCATTGAACTACAGCAAACCTTTTATACGAAAATACTAATGGATTCCAAAGTATCTGCAGGGATTAATGCTATTACTACTAATATGACTATTCACCTCCAAGACATATATCCTTCCAATAAAAGTTAGAGGGACTGAGAAGAAATGGCGAAGTGATAATTAACTTGTCTCTCCCCGATTTTGTCCCACAAGAGACGAGTAATGCATTATGACAGGTAATTTTGTTAGGCTAATGCATGTCTTATATAACACTCTTCTGCTCTGTCAAGGCATCTGGTATGTAGAGCTTCTCCTGCCATCAAACCCTCAACATCAGTCACATCAAACCGACATTGGGGATTATCACTTTACTATACCCATGCCGTATACTCTAAATACGCACCGTTTCGGCATATGACGTAAAAATACTGTACGGACCGCCGGTCCGTACACTATTATACGGACTACCTACCCATACTCGTTTATTAAAATATTGATTGTTAAGCCAAATGAATTTTTTTTTTAAATTTCAGGTATATAGTAAATATAGAACGACTTACCATGCTTGTACAAGCCACAAAACTCGATGATAATTCACGGTTTGTACGGAACTCGGCGTAAATGCCTCGTTCCGTACGAACCATGAATTATCATCTCGTTTTGTAGCTTGTACAGCATGGTCAGGACGTTCTATATAATTAATCCCACAGAAAGTGGAGCGAGAAAGATAAAACTAATACCGGCAATTTCATAGAAAACGTACAAAAGTGTGTGTCATTTTGTATTCTACTTCATCATATTTGGAAAATTAAGTGAATCTCCCAACTCGATAACCTTTTGTACAATACCCAACACTTCTGTGAGCTACTCTTAATCTTTATGTTGAGCTATTTTCCATAAGGCTTTGATATTGGTAATTCTACCTAAATAACACATGACCATACCCTATATTCATTCATACACGTCTAACCCTACATATATACAGCTCTCAGGGATATCAGCAATCCCATCATTTATAAATACATCCTTCCATGCATATATGATATGCATAGGGATAGGCCTACATATATGTTCAACCGAGCTATTATGTCTGTTATGCTCCACACTTGTTGTACTCCAGACATATATAATACGTACCCTGAACCCCTCGTCCAGCCAAAGGAAATTCCCATATGTCATGTGTAGTAAATTCATGAGCCTGTTATTGATGCACTGCCATTAGACACAATGTCGATTACATCTTTATAATTCTTTATCATTTTCTATGCTGACGTAGTCACGAAGGCGATCCTCCAATGCAGCCACCTCTCCGGCTAATTCCTCCTCCTCCGTAATGAAATAAGAAGCCGTAACATGAATGTCCACTCTCCGGGTACACTGTTGGTAGTAAAGCAAGCACTCTTAAAGTAACAAACCTATTAAGTATGGGCAGTGAGAGAGCTGAATCCCGTTACATGTCACCCAAAGTGACTTGAACCTTGTCTTGTCCCATTAAATTAATATTGTTGAAAACATTTTATCTTTGAATATTATATTTTTCAGCAACACAGTTTAACGACAAACTATTTGCCTCCGTCATGTGGCTCCATGATGGAGTCACAAACAATAACAATTCCGGACAGCTACATAGACAAATATAACTATCATGATACTTTTATACAGTCAACATGGATTACAGGCTTTTGTTCTCTCTTATGAGATCTTGTTACTTTATAAGCTTTACACCCTTTATAGTAGGTCTTCTTGATCTATTATACCTGGCACCACCTCCTTTTTTATATGGTCATCTGGAGGTATTTCAAAAACATGAAGATATTTACCTTAGTTAAGCAGTCTGAGCCATTGCCAATCTAACTTGGGCACAAAATGGTCATATATATAGCCTCATGTGAGCTTTGAAAAACAAGTTTTGAACTCAAGCATGAAGCTTTTCCAGCTGTTACTTCTGGGATTCTCCCCCCTCCATGTTCAAAGCAAGACTGGTGTATGATATCATTCAACTCTCCCACCTCATAGTATTGTTATCGGGTTATGCAAACAGGCACATTCCAAAGATTGAAGAGGGATATCATGAAGCATAATACCAACTGTTTGAAATTGGCTGTACTACTATAAGATACTACAATAACGGTGTGAGTTGGTGCTCCAAGTATCTCTTGCTTAAAGATTCTGCTTATAATTCAACCCTAAATCAGGGATGCAACTTTTCCAATAAATGACTGAAATCTGACATTTTCATGAAGCTGGACTGCAAGGGTGTGGTAGCTAGCAGGCTGTAGATTCTCACCGCTAGTGAGCTCATTCATTCTTTTTGAATGGCACCCTATTGGGTACACTGGCTACCAGAGCAGATGCTTACTACGGTCAGGGTTAGAATGTTCAATTTCCAACTTTTTCCACAGTCCAAAATTTCATCCCTGCTAAATACAGTTGTTTTATTAATGGAATATACCTATAAATATGATTACTATTCATATTTAGAGAAGAGAAGTGATAATAAGAAACATCGGTTCTTTCTAAAACAGTAAGACATCAATCTTCGGTCTTCCAGTCGTTAGGGGAGCACATTTATTTACATGTAATATTAGAAGCATAAGAAAAAACCCACAATCAGATCTGAAGGTAAAAAGCCCACATCAAAAGCACCCTTCGTTCTGGATGGCATGGGCTCTCTGACAATCTTCTGCCAGAAACGAACATGAGAGTCGGTATGTATGAATGGGAAGAAAACATATATGCATACGGAGTGGCCAGCAATTTGTTGCTGACATGTAGCTAACACATTTTAATGGTGTGGGGAGAAATTGCGTCGACCGCCGACGTTGGCGCTGTGGAGAGAAGAGGAAAGTAAAATAACACGAAGGCCTCTCGTTTCTTTTGCTGCTCACAAAGACGTAGCCAAGAGCATCGTCTGCTATCTATAACAATGGCAATCCTATAATCATGTATGAGAGACCCAAGTGTAACTCATTGGTGGTCGACCTACAGCAGCATGTTTATAGTACACTGGCTGTAAAGTGAATATTTTAAACGAAGTTCGTACATTCTGAGTTAAACTGATTAGGCTAATGAAAATTGAAAAATGACTTAGGATATCGGAACTTAACTTACTGACACTTTGAAAAGAAATTAGATAGACACGGGAATTCAAGTGATTCCTACCAACTTGGAATACATACAAGACATTTCAAACTGTATAAATCTGAGTACAGATATAAGCTATCTTTATTAATAGGCCCTATTGCTCATCTAAGTTCAAAAGATAGACCTAAGCGTAATTTTGAATATAAAGAAATCCTTTTGGAAGACCCCGCATAATTCGAAATTCGAATTTGGAATGGAGAAATCTGAAATGCTGATTTGAGCGTGGAGCATGTAAAAGAATGCAATTCGCTCATCTCAAAAATTACATTTCAATTACAACTACCTGTGTGATGGCAATTATCGCAGACATTTTACACATGTTAGTTACGCCTTGGCAGCATCGGAGGAAAAATAGGATCCGGATTGTCTTCGAATCTCTCTGGGATTTCTTACAGACAGCATTCATTCACCGAAATAATGAATGCTAATTTCCTGCGGTCGATGTTGTTCGTCGATCTCGTGTCCAATATTAAGTGCTCTTAGCCCGCGCCTCAAATCAATCTCTCTACTCTCCCTTCCTCGAGGTTTCTGCAGCAACGAGCAATGAAATGTACGGCTTAAACATGTTGGTAAACATACTCTTACTCTCGGTAAATAATCTCATGTACAGGAAACCGGTGCTCATTTGTGAGACTTCCCTTGCGGAGGTGATGTTTACGGCTTTCTTAGAGGGTTTAGGTAGGGAGCTAACCCAGTGCCCTGACCTTACAGGCTGTGCAGTCTCAGGTATGGGCCTTCCCCATGGGAGGCCCACCTCTGCGCATGCACCGTCCATCACATCAGCGGAACCATTTCCGGTCTATGAGCGAACACGCTCCCTGGCCAAGAAAAGGGGCAAGTCTCGTTATAGGGCGAGAATTGGGCTCTAAACACAGGGCAGCGACAGCCATTCATCAGCTGCTCTCCATTCCTCCACCCACCACCCACCACCCACTCCACACGCCAACCTTACTACTACTCGTTACCCGTACCCATGCACCCACACACACACACATAGCAACGGGAGGTGGTGGGTAGAGTCGAACCTCGCTACTTCGAATTGTTGTTGTCCATCGAAAAATTTACGAGAAGTGTGTGTAGCCAGTCACAGGATCATTTAGTGGCTGCTCCGTTGGGTAATTTTCACACTATTACAAAAGGAACATGGATATTTTCTCTCTCATGCTCAAATAGCGAAAAAGTACCAGTATCATTTTCAATAGAACGTTGAATTAAGTACAGTAAAAACCCGCTTAAGGGTCACCCTCCCTTCAGAGCAGAGTGACCCCTTAAGCGGGGTGCCCCCTAAGTGGGGTCAAAATAAACTAAATGAAAATTTCTGTTCCTATCAAACTGTCCCCTTAAGCGGTGTCCCAGAGGCGGGGTCTTTCTGTATATCAAATACCAGTGTTCATTCGGATATCAGCACTGGTATAAGGTGTAACGCCACCCCGCGTTTAGTGTTGCTGGAATGCTTGTAGCTGAAGGTGCGACTTTATTATCACTCCGCCTCCTATGAGGATGCCTATAACGAGGGCCAGTTTGACCAAGGAGGCAGGGGTTTGCCGAGATGTCGTGTTTTGGATGGGAGAGGGGGGTTTGGGGTTTTGAGAGTGGGTTAGGGAGGGGTGCTGAGTGAGAGGTTGGTCGTGCATACACGTGTGGTGCGTGTCCTGCAGATATTGGTCAGGCCTGAGGTTTGTAATTACTGCTTCTGTTGTGGTATCCAGCAATTACTATGGCTGTCTTTTGGTGGTCTTCGCCATGCACGGACAGGTGGTGCGGTGATAGAGTGTTATCATGGCAATCTGGAGGAACGATCTCAGTCCCCCTCTTTGGTAAGTAGCCGTAGCTGCCAAAATAACAACGCATTCGTATGGAGGTAAATTGTCATGGGTCAGAGTTCTCTATAATCCCCGTAATCTCTGTCTGGTGAATTACACACCCTCTATAGGTTTTCTATGGAATGTTCTATATAAGGTGGATAATAATTATACACATACCAATATGATTAACTGAATATATTACTTTAGTTTCTTTTCATATTGAATATAGCATACTTGATAATAAAACGAAGGTATGAGCATTGTTTAAACGTGAATGTTGTAAAAAGCATTTGGGTTCATGTGGGTTCATGCTAAAAATAAACCAACCCCTTCTCTAAATTGTAAGCTTAATAAGTGTACATTGAAAACGGAAATTAAGGCCGCTTTTGAATGAGAAAGCTGCGTGTGCTATAGTCAAACAAATGATTATCCCCAAAAATAGAGCATGTGGGATTTATTGTTCATCTAGTGAGGAAATGCGATTGAGGTCGACAACAGGTACAAATGAATAGCTTGTTGTGATCTGTTGCCTCGTTACATGAAAGATGCAATATTCGACCACTGCATTATCACTGAAGTATACACTTGCTTATGTTGATGCACTGGTGGCGCTTATATCAAGAAAATACTGTAACCACACCGAATCGCAGTACTAGACAAAGTATGAAAATCGTTATAAAACGGCAATGCCCAAGTCTTGAAAAGTATATCCTTTTATATCTAGGCCTAACCCTATGGAACTTACTTTCAGCCGACATTCAGGCATTGCGTAGCAGGGATAAATTGAAAATGGCGATAAAAACTTAGTTTCTGCAGCCCGAAGTATGTGATGCCCTAATCATATGATGATCTACTAACCCGCGTCAAATGACCGGTATGTCATACAATACTATGCTAACACACAGCTTTACCTAGCTTAAAAAGTTTCAAAATGTTGCAAACTGGTCAAGGTTTAGAACATATGGATTCGATAAATTGAGTTTTGCGATGTCATGATGTATCATTCACTCAACCACTTATAACTGTTTTGTTCCTGTATTGCCTTGTATTGTTGTATATCGCCCATTTTTAGCTAATAAGCGATCTATCAAATATTTTACGAACACGTTAACTGAGCAGACTAAAATAACCTGCGGCAATCTTGATATGGCCCAGTTTGATCAAACTTTGTATTATTTGCACCTAAAATTCATTATGTTATGTGGATTGTGTATAGAAGAACGCCTGTATAGGCGAATGTATACTGTATATCAAACCTGAATGAAAAAAAAACCCCACAAAAAACAAAACTATCAACCTAACCCATGCAGACTGTCGCCGTGGTCTAGGGTAAATCCAACTGGTTCAATGAAAAAAACAACAACCCAACTTCAAAATCATAAACCTCGATTATATTCCAAAAATGAATTTCATTGGCGTGAGGTGGACTACCAAATTAACAACCTTCAGTCATATACAAATGTATAAGTAACATTAAAAAATCCTTAATGGCCTTCACAATAGCTGCTCTTGATTCAGCCCCTAATAATACCATACCATATCCGCACTATGGCCTACTGTGGTGGCGAATCACCTTGGCGTTAAATGATTAAATCCTTCAAGTTACATGTGTAATAAACCTTCTTTTTTCTCTCCAAATTGCCTTGGATCAATACACTCTACCCTCACAGACACTACTACCCTTTGGACCGTGACCCTTCCCCCTCTTACCAACGACAGCATCACAAAGCTAGCTTCACAGCGTGGCAGAGTTAACTTGGTTGCTTATTGACTCGGAGACATTTTCAAGTAGCATAGATTCTAGTTATATGTATGGGGTTGGGGATTGCCTCACGCACTACCATTTTAGGGATTTCTGAATCCGTTCATCAGAAGAATGATATTACCAGATTCATTAAGAACAGAATCAACACTGTCTCGAGTACCAGTCAAGTGTTATAGCGGACATAAATTTGTGTTATCTGCCCTGATTGTGTTAGCACAATTGTAGCAAGCAGGAGTGTGGCCGGTCCTCTTTGGGCGGAAGTCTTTTCACCAAACTCTTTTGTGAGGCCCTCAAGTCAAATCCTTAAGATCAAGCTTTCTAAGGATATCTGAGTTGTCGGTAAACGTTTGATCTCGTGATTGCGGGTTGGAACCCATAGGGTTATGCAAACTTTAATCATAATCACTGTCGCAAAACGGGGAGCCCTTATCGAATACCAATCTCCCTGCTCAGACGATATCCCTTCTATTATTACAATAGGCAAGGGGAATGGTCTTCTTTGATCTCTCTATAATATTGTAGTGTTTATTTGAAGTATTTATTTGCAGTTTCCGAAACATATCGTACACCTGTATGTATTTATGAATCTTAACAGTAGTTTGTCAATCGTTACATAGTGATTTCTGTGGTCCTAATGGATTTTCCACCCATAGTTTATAACTAATGTTTATAACCTAGTTTTTAGGATCTAGTATTATCATGTTTAGGGAACGAGGCATAGAATCGTATATGATAACTAACTGGATGGTATTGAATGTACAGATTATCCTACTGGTTTCAACAACTTAAATTCAATAGGGTATGCATCCACCTATAAATGAATGAAAGTAGTATTAGAAGGTTTGTAATAGCACAACTACCAAAGTATCTCACGTTGAATATGCCTTTATTACAGAAACTTTGTTTAAATGAAAGTGAAAGCATGAACGTATCAGTAGAATGAGACACTAGACTTTGACAAAGTGTGGGTTCCAGAATCACTGCAGCTAGCATTCTCCTTCATCCCAAGCAGTACTAAATTGCTGCTATATCAAAGGCCAGTCCTTCTCATACCGTGCCTACATGGAGTGGGAAGTAAAAGAACTCTTGCCTCTGTAAATGTGTATCTATAGGATGAAATTTCTACCTAAATTTACTTAGATTTGATGACCACCCATGTGGTGTTAAAGTAGTGAAAAGAATTGAACCTCCTGGAAAGAGCCTGTAGAAGACTAGTTGCAAAGTTAATGAAACAAACAAATGCAAAGATCTTCTTTGTTTCTGTTATACATACATTATCTCTAACCGGCGGGTTGGGGGTAATGCGATGCGGAACCGGTCTCGGCCACTAGGGACGCTTCACGGTGTAAAGTTTCTAGGCTATACCCATTAGCGGTTCTGCTCCTAGCGGTCAGATACGTTAAATAAGGTTGGAGTCAACGCATAGATGTTGTAGGTAACAGAATCCAGGTAAGACTGAATGGTTCTTTAATTTGGGCCCGGGTTTATATACAATCGTAGCGCCTTTGTCTCCAGGTGGGGGACGCTTATACGGGCGGTCGTGTTAGGCGCCAGTTAGCGTCACCTTTGTAACAACGAGCGCGCCCGCATCTCCAGGAAGTTGGGTTAACAAACAACCGCCGGCCAAAGCCGGGTTCAAAGGGGGGATTATAGCTACAGCAGGAAGGACCAATTAGCCTGGCCAGTGTCGGCCATCTTGGATTCGGAGGAAAGAATTTAGAATAGATTGAATATATATATTATAATTAATAATGCTGCTTTTTCAACGCAAAAATACCACAAAGTTAGAATTATCGACTGCAGATCTTTACAAACGTCCCTCACTCTGAGTTCGAAGAGCAACGGAGAACTTTAAAAGAAAAGAAAAAGATGTGCAGTCGCTAAAACCAACCTAACCGCCTTGCTCCGTCTCAGAGCAGTCGTGCGGCTGCTGAGACCAGCGCGGGAACGGTTAGTTCGTCGAGCGAACGCGGAGGCGCCACCAGTGCGCGCTCACGATCTCTCGACCAATGAAAAGGCAGCAAGTCCCAACTTCCGGTCACCACCCAGAAACAACAAAAATGGCAGCGCCCACATCTCGGCGTGCTAAACAAACGGGTCTTACGCAAACAATGGCGGCCATCGGGTCTTCAAATAAGGTAGGTTCAATCATTAACACATATAGATCACACGGGTAAAGAGTAACAGAGATGATAACAGAAATACAGGTTATATTTTGAAAAAATGTCACTGCGGCCCGCTCGGCGTCAGAGCTCCGACCGTGTCCGGGTTATGGGTACTCGGCTGTACAACCAGTCGCGAGTGTAGAAAATGGCCAGCGAATGTCTTTATAAAATATAAAAGCGTAGTCCATTTTGATATAAAGCTGGGATACGAGTGTCTGTATCCTGTTGCTTCAGGAGGGTGGTTATGAATTTAAAAAAGATAGATCACAGGGATCTCACAGGGTATGGCGAGCGGTCTTCGGCGTCAGTGTCTCTTGGTTGACTCGCTCGCCAATCGTAGGGGTGGAGTCAATCGCGCTAAAACACACTTTAGCACGATTGACACGATTGTTACTCTTTGTAGAGGTATATACACGTAGGAACGGCCTGCCAAGTGCAGAACACACCTTTGTTCGTTGTTGACAGGCCGCCGCGACGGAACTCCGCGTCCCGGGCTACCGAAGTGCGACAGCTGGCGGTCCGAGCGTAGGCGCCAGCCCGAGACCGCCGCCCACGCGAAGCACTTCGCGGGAGGATCGGAGCCCGTAATGTCACAATCAGGTCGTAAAAGGTTACAGAAAAATAGATGTGAGTCACACGTACTCAGTTGACACGTAGATTACACGTTTTCCTCAATAAAAACGGTAATTCAAACAATTTTACACATCTCAGGCTCCTCACCAGCGCACATCCTGGCAGCCATTTTGATAGTACACAAAGAAAAGAAGATAATATCGCCGTGAAAGGCATGACATATAAGTAGCAGCGGGGTGCTTAACGATAAAAAAATAGACAATTTGGTCGCCGCTGAGGACGGTAAATCTTACGATAAAATTGATAAGGCGGTAAATGACACCAAAAAAGGGGACGAGCTCCCGTAATCTTGATCAAGATTGTAGAAAATATGCTGTGGCCGTATTATAAACATATATGTACATGGTGATAAAACATAATATTGGCGTTTTCAGCGTGGATCTGAGCACTACGTTAAGGCCTGGACATCGCCATTCTCTACTCAACGACTGCAGCTAGCGCCCGGCTTCTGGTGACTACGGGGGATCCAGTCCGCGCCACTCGCTACCCACCTGACGTTCGCTATACAGTCTTCATCCCTACCCAAGTCTACTCAAGTTACCGAGGAGTGGTGAGATAACACTGTGGCCTAAACAAATAAATCGTAGAGCCCTCCCGATTAACCCCGATTTATAGAAATTTTCAGCGGCCTAAAATATCGGCCCATCTCCAGCTATTGCATACCTAACCGATAGTAACTCACTGTATCACTACTTGTTGCCTAATTTCAGAGTCTAGAGATCAATATAAACGATATTTCTCGTTATTTAATTAAATTTTACGGTTAATTTCCGAGTAATACTTACTATTCGCACGCGGCTGGTATGCACTAGATGATTATAATTTCTTAAATTTTTGGTTTGTAACTAATATTTCTACCTGTCTCAGATCCACCTTGATACTAACCATGTCGCCTCGTTGGGCTATTCCAAAGAACATAATATAACATTTGAAATTACATAATAATATTAAACAATTCTGGCCGATAGATTAAGGAACCGACATTAATTAAGAGAATCATTTTAGAGTTAAGTAATACTTAGCGCAGGGCTGTGATTGTAGTATGGTCGGTTCCTTATAAAATATAAAGCATAGCATATTATATATAGGCAGGAGCTCGTCAATATCAATAAATAGGTGTCATTGATATGCATTGTAAATTGAAAGAATATAATATCTTGCTGCGTGGCCACGTTAAGTATAGGAAAAACCCAGACATATAGTCGTGCAGCGTGGCCACTTTTAAGTATATAAGACTCGTGCAGCGTGGTTATTAAGAAATAGGGGGTTGTGAAGCAGCTGAGAGTGGTTCTTTCCAGAAAATTGCCAAAAATTTCAACCGGTGCCAGGGGATACGTAGGCATCATACGTACTTCACTCCCCCAGCACTCTAAATTTTTGCAATACTCAAATTACTCTAAAAATAACTCAACCACTCTCGGCGTGCCCACCCAAGAAGAAAAATTAGCGCGGCAAAGCACGGTAAGTAACATGTTTGATATATGTAAAAAAATTGTTTTCAGACTAGTAGGGCAGGTCCCATCATGGACTCCTCCCTGGGCGCATAGGCCCTTAAAATCGTTCCTACGATAAACGATAAAAAACACAAAACGATATCGTACACACACGATATTTAGACAAACACACACAGACGATTTAGGCTGAGCTAGGCTGCAGACCTCTCGTGCTCCTCGTGCCTCTTCAAAATCGTCGTTTCTCCACATAAGCATCCTTCGGCCAAAGGGTCTGGGGCGAAGGGGCTGGCCGAGTGGCCGCAAGGCCAGCCTTTGACCGCCAAACACAGGGCCAAGGTCACTTCGAATAACCAAGGCCCTTACCGATGGCCGAGCACATAAAACAAAAACTCGTGGGTCTCAGCGAGGCTGCAAGCACCCCACGGGTTTCACCATGCTATCGGTCATAATCATTCCAGTTTCACAATCGTGGGTCAATTCTTTATCGTCAACGTGTCATTCATAAAAAAAAAGGTTTTACACGGGGGGGAGTCGGGGATATATATCTTGGGGGCGTAAGTCCGCGAAGGAGCCTGCTAACCGCTCCAGGGTTGGGCGTAAGCGGAGAGGGGGTATGGGGGCGGTCGCGGTTTCTGATCGTATAGGAATTACGGGTAGGGATTGGGGGAAGGGTTCAGTGGGGGGATCCTCGGTAACGATGGTGGGGGCAGGGAGGGACAGAAAGGGGGATGCTGGTGCTGCCTGTAGGCTCTGTAGGCTGATCTCCTCGCGTGGGCGGTCCTCTTCAGCCGACCTCGGCGGACTCCGCACGCAGATCAACCTACAACACCAGCGAGTGACGGGGATACAACAAAGCTTTTTGTATCGCACGCAACAGACCGTCAGGAGGATAAGGACTATTAGCAGGGTCACAGAGGAGGTGGACACAAAGGGGACCGAGGAAAAAATAGAGGTCGGGGAGCGTAAGCCCTGTAGGCGGCCTACTTCCATTACGGGAAGGACTACGCGGGGGAGGAGTTTGAGTGGTTCGGAGAAGGTGGGAGGTAGGGTGCGGGGCCAGGATATGTTGAGGGGGGAAAGCTGAAGGGGGCGCCGGAAGTGGAAGTTGAGGGTATGGTGCCCAGCCGCGATGCCGTGTAGGCGCCACCCACGCGACTCCAGCGAACATCCTGGGGGTAGGTCGACGAGGGTGGGGCCGTTGATTAGCAGGTTCACGGGTGGGCGGCCGGTGCAGAGGCGTAGCACGGAGGTCGACTGGTAGGCGACTACCACAGCTTGTCGGCCTCCGGCCTCGGGCCTCGACACTACGGCCGTCGCGTTGTTCCGGGCGGTGATGGCGATGTGGCACGAGGTCGGCTTGGTCCCGCGCACGAGTGCCGACTCGCAGGACCGTTCGGTGTACACTACCGTAGGCCTACACACTCGTGGCTGCCGACCTACGCAGACATCAGGGACGAAGGACGTGGAGGACGACGAGCTCACGGCCAAACGGGGCCTACCCTGGACCGTCCGCAGGTGGGACGCGTCCAACTGCACGGGGAAGTACTGCAGCTTGTACACCAGGTAGGCCTCGCTCGTGAGCCCGGGAACAACAACACGGTAGATCAACTCCCGTCCCTCCTCCCAGATGGGGTCGATGTCCACGTAGTTGTAGTACCACATCGCCGGGAGGGTGTGGTATCCGGCGTCTCGGAGGCGGCGGAGGACCTGGAGCAGGTGTTCTCGGGGGAGAACGTCCTCGGTCAGTTGGCCCCGCTCCAGCTCCATCCGTTGATTATGGAACTGTACTCGCCGAAGTTCGTGTTGGCGCACCGTCTCCTCCAAGATCCGTAGGCCCAGCTCGATCTGCCGGGCCATCCAGACCTTGTTCACCTTTTCGTCGGCCCCGACCGCGATCGTACCTCCGGCTTCCGCGAGGTGGATCGCGCGGGCGGCCTGCTCATTTATTGTGGCGATGTTATCGGCATTCTGTAGAACGCCTCCACGAGTGGCGTTTACTACCGATACCATCTGCTCCAGGTGGTGGGCTATTTGCTGCTGCTGGACCAGCGTGTCGCGTGCGACTCCTCGCAATGATGCGACGTCGCGGTCAGTCGCCAGTCCAAACAGAGCCTTTCCAGCCCACCCCACAATATTAAGCAGGCCCCGACGCCGTCGGCCGGCCTCCGGCCTGCCGTCGGTTACTATCCGACTTGCCCTGGGTAGTTCGGACAAGCGGGTTAGCAAACGCGACAGATGCCGGCGCCAGTAGGGGACGTGATTCGGCTCCATCACGTCCGCGACAGCGTCAATGGCGACAGTTAGGTTGTGTACGAGGTCATCTACACAGGGAGGGGACGGTGGTCGGATCGTGACGGCGACAGTCCAGGCGGCCGCGACCGCACGCGCACGACCGTCCGTGTAGACCAACACGCCATCGTCCGAGAACAGGTCCGCGTCGAGGAAGGGGGCGTATAAGCAGAGCAGAAATACGGGCATCCACATGATGAAAAAGGCACAGTTGGATCTACTCACTGGTTTTTAGACGTGTCGGGGGCGACAATGCTGGGCGACGGCTGCAATGCACAGTCGCTTCTCCGCTTGTATCT
Source organism: Alentia gelatinosa (assembly GCA_950022655.1). Lineage (NCBI taxonomy): Eukaryota > Metazoa > Annelida > Polychaeta > Phyllodocida > Polynoidae > Alentia > Alentia gelatinosa. The sequence goes on from OX465579.1 coordinate 24,731,087, forward strand.
CGGCCTCGTCCGGTGGCTGGAGGGTTTGGCGTTTTGCAGTCTCTGCTTCCAACGACCGGGTGAATGAGCGCGTGATACGGGTGAAGTGACTGAGCGGGGCCGCCGCCCGCCTTTTAAGATCGTCCCGCGTCGCGTGGGTGGGTCGGCCCGAGAGCGGGAGGGAAGTGACCGGACCACGCACCAGTGGGGGGGGAGGGGGTGTCTCAGGTTCAGCCGCACGTTTACGATCTCGGCGGACATCAGGGGGATTAGGGACATGTGGGACGGGCGTGTTGGGGTGGATTACCGGGATGGGGGTGTTTGCTCGAGGAGTGGGGGCGGCCGAGGGCGCAAGGGAGTTTGGACCTGTAGGAGGAAGTGGGGGCAGATCGATGGCCATGTTGTTGGAGGAGTTAGGCCGGGCCGGGACATCTGTGGGAGTTGATTGCATGGGAGTTGCAGAGGGGGGACGGGATGCGTCGTTGCCGGGGATTAGCTGCATGGGGGACGCGGGCCGGGTTGGTGGGATAATTGGGGTTTGAGGATTAGCGTTTACAGCTGGCACGCTGGGGTTGGGTATCCAAGCAACGCGCGTCTGGGGCGGGCGGCCGCGTGGCCGTGGTGTGGGTGGAGGCATCGCAGTCGGGGGGCGCGTCCGCTGGGCTCGGGTTAGGCGTGGGCGTAAGCCCTCCCAGTCGAGGCCCGGGTCGGCCGCCTTGACATGACTGCGATTAACCGTCCGCCGTTTGTTTGTTGGGCCCACCACGTGTACCACGTTGCCGGATGCCCGCGTCACGAGGTATCCGGGGTCCCAGCGAGGGTCCAGCGGTCCGGGCTCGTGGACTCGTAGGAACACCTTGGTACCGGGTTCTAGGGGGAGGGCGTTGGCTTGTTTGCTTAGGCGATTAACGTTAGCCTGCCTCGCTATTTCCGCGTTGTGGGCGGCCTCCTTCAAAGCACGCGAGTGCTCGTCCACACGGAGGGCGAGGCGGGCCGACGAATCCCCTAGCGGGCGATCTCGGAGGTGGGAAAAGGGGGGAGGAGGGCAACGACCAAAAAGAAGGTAGTAGGGGGAAAAGCCTGTGACGTCACTGGGGGTCGTCCGGTGGGCGAGGAGTACATCCCCGAGGTGGTCCTCCCACTCGCAAGCACGGGCGTTTACCACCTTACGCAACATATCCTTTAGCGTGCGGTGAAAACGCTCTACGCGTCCGTTGGCCTGCGGGTGGTAGGGGGTGGTGTGTCGCACCTCGGTCCCGAGCTGTCGCAGGTATCCCTCCACTGTCGCGTTTTTGAACTCTAATCCGTTGTCCGTTAACACGACAGAGGGGGGGCCGTAGCGGGGGATGTACTCCCGGGATAGGGAGGTATAAACCGACTCAGCGGACTTATCTTTGAGGGGAAAACAATCTACATAGCCAGTGGCGTGGTCTATGATTGATAATAGATAACGAGCGCCGCTGCGACTCAGGGGGAGGGGGCCGGTCAGATCCATTGCGACGACTTCTCCCGGGTTTTCGGCGACAGGCATAGGGGCGGGGGTTGGACGTTCTGCACGGACGCGATTGGCTCCGCAGGGGACGCATCGTGCGAGAACGGAAAATACCTGTCGCTTCATTCCTGGCCATTTAAAATGGTCGTGAAGTCGTCGCAAAGTTTTCCTCATACCTTGGTGGCAGACCTGTAGATGGGCGGTCTGGACCAAGTTGGCGCGAATTTCCGACGGGGGGACGAGGCGAGGGTAAGCCGCGAGACCCGAGGGCGGTTTGAGGGTAAAGAGGAGGCCATTACTGACCAGATAATCCTCCTGTTCCTCGAGACCGTACCGGAACTCAGGCATCGCTGCTTGTCGCACTTTCACCTCTGCTTCCGTCAGCCCGTACGCTTCCCACGGCAACTCCCGCTCTTCCTGGACCGAGGCGATCTGTGCGACCTCCAGCGGCAGCTCGGCCGGTGAATCGGACCGGAGGCGCGAGAGCATATCCGCCCACACATTTTTGGCACCAGCGAAGTACACGATGGGTGCGGCGTATTCCGCAAGGAGTACGGCCCATCGTTGTACTCACGTATTTTTCATTTCGGCCAAAAATAAGCTTTTGAGGGGCTTGTGGTCGCACAGAATCTGGAAGGTCGCACCGTACAAATACGCCCGTAAGCGCGTAAGCGCAAAGACTATCGCGTAGGCCTCCTTCTCGATGACAGGGTATCGGCGTTGCACCTCCGTAAACTGACGTGAGAGAAAGTGTACGGGTCGCTCGATACCCTGGTCATCCTCTTGTACCAAGATGGCGCCGAGGCAATAATCTGAGGCGTCGGTGTATAGTTTGTACGGGCGACCGGGGTCCGGGTAAGCGAGGGTCACCGTGTTCACGAGGGCGTCGCGCAACTCCTGCCACGCGGTCTGGCACTCGGAATCCCAATGAAAGAGGGCGTATTTCTTTGTCAGTGCGACGAGGGGTCGGACAATATCGGCATATCTGGGTATGAGCTGCCGATAATAATTGGCCGACCCTAGCAGCCGTCGCACCGCCTTTACGTCCTCGGGTGGCACCATGTCACGTATGGCTTCCACTTTGTCGGGATCCGAGGAGACGCCGTCCGCGCTGACCACATAGCCAAGGAGTTTCACGCGGTCGACCCCGAAGTGGCACTTCGATTCTTTGACCACGAGCCCGTAGGAGCGCAGGGCCTCGAGGACGGCCGCGATGTGGTGGTGGTGTTCTTCCTCGGTCCGGCTGTAGATTACGAGGTCGTCGAGATATACCATAACGAACTTACGCAGCGGGGTGATAACCTTATTCATAAGCCTCTGGAATGCAGCCGGCGCATTGCACAGGCCGAACTGCATCCGCTTAAACTGAAAAAGGCCCCGATGCGTCGCTACGGCCGTCTTCTCGACGCTGTCGGGATGCATCGGTACCTGCCAGTATCCGGACTTTAAATCTAGGGTCGAGAACACTTTCGCACCACCTAGATTATCAACAATGTCCTGGATACGAGGCAGGGGGTATGCATCGCGACGAGTAACTGCGTTCAGTCCTCGGTAATCCACACAGAACCGGACCGAGCCGTCTTTCTTGGGGACGAGGGTGAGGGGCGAGGCCCAGGGGGAGGAACTGGGCTCGATTATGCCTTCCGCGAGCATCTTGTCCAGCTCGCGGTCGACGACCTCGCGCTTGGCGAGGGGAAGTCTGTACGGCCGTTGATTGATGGGGGGGTGATCACCCGTCTCGATCCTCATGTAGACCTCGGTGGTGCATGTGAGGGGGCGGCCGGTGACCGGGAACACATCGGGGTATTGCCGTTTCCAATACTCGGCCTCGTATACCAACTGACCGATGTGTCCCTCGCGTCGCACCGACCGTCGCACCGCATGGCGACGACCACAGAGGGTTACAGATTTATCAGGGGAAGCATAGTCTACGATCGCGTGAGTAGCCTCCAACGCGTCGTCCCCTAATAAAAGATCGTGGGACATATCACCCACCACATTAAAGTCGCACGGCCGGCCGTACAGCTTCAGGTTAACCGCCTCGCGGACGGAGATGCCGTGGCCGGTGAGGGACTTAAGTCGCGCCGGGGGTCTTGTACTCCTACCCACCGCGCCCACCTGTCGCAGGGCATCCGCCGCGGGGACGGACACCAGGGAGCAACACGCACCCGAGTCGACGAGGGCCTGCAGTGCCACGCCTCGAAGCTCGAGGTCAATGCAGGGTCGTCGGTCGGACGCGCGTTTTAGTTTCCCTGGGTCGCGGCGGCTACGACTTGATCCTGGGAGTGGGCTAACGACCGTGCCGCGTCCCTGGAGGCCTTCAGACTGGGGCATCCAGCCACATAATGGCCTCGTTGATTGCACGCGTAGCAGATGATGTCGTTTATGGGCGTCATCCGCCGGCCGGAGTTACGCTGCCCCGGCGCGACGGCTGCTACAGTGGAGGCGACGGCTGGGGGCGGCGGAGCTGGGACGGTCGCAAACAGCGGCTGGGGAGCGGGAACGGGCGCGGGGGTCGGCGCGAACACAATCGTGGATTGTGGTGGCGCGGCCGCGGGCATCACAGCCGCGACCGTGTGGCCCTTGTTCCCCTTTTTCGCCTTCAATTCCCCTTGGATGGACTTTATCGCCTGCTGCATCTCCTCCATCTGTCGCTGGTGGGCGGTTTGCGCGGGGTGGTTGGCGGAACGGGCGGCCGTGGTCCTCGAGCCGACCGCGCCCACCTCCATGGCCTCCTCGACGCGAGTGTCGTCAGAGTGCGCCTCCTTCTCGACCGCCTTCGCCAACGCGTCGACCCTCGAGAGAGCCTCGGCGATTGTTTGGGGCGTGTTGAGATTGAGGTCCCACCGCAGAGGGCCTCGCGACAGAGTACTCACGAACTGTCGCATCGTCGGCCGCAGCACAAAGGGCGAGGCGAGTTCAAGGGGCGAGTAGGCTTTCTTGGCCGCCAGCCAGAAGCGCTGCGCGTACTCGGGGGCGGTCTCGTGGGCCGTCTGGGAGAAGTGCCCGAGTGCAGCGCGCAGACTCTCCATTTCCTCCATGCCGAGAAGCGTCGATGTTATTTTGCGTTCGACGGCCTCGAAGTCGGTGACGCCGTCCTCGAAGCAATCGTAGATTATCGACTTGAGGCGCCCCGCCGAGTAGGCCAGGGCCTCCGATATCAGCTTCTCGTCGGGGGCCTTGGAGACAAAGCGCGCCTGTCGCACATCGTTTAACCACGTGCGGAGGGCGGCCTTATCCTGACCGTCGACGGTCGGCAGCGCCCGAAACAGCCGGATGAGCTGTTTGACCGAGGCCAACTCATGGGTCTCGGGCCGCGACCGGGGGGCGGAGTCAATAATGATCGCACGGGCCTCGGCGAGCTGTCGCGCCGCCTCGGCGAGTTCCATGGCCTGCTGCTGGGATTCCAGAGCGTGTTGTTGAGCCCGGAGGTCGGCCTGTCGCGTAAACTCGGCGCGAAGTCGCTGCTCCAACTCGTAGATAGCGACATCTTTCACTTCCTTACAGGTCTGGGCCAGGTACTGCTTCCACAGTTTGCCCAGCAGCTCTGTGTTGGCGACAGTAAAGTCGGTCGGAATGGTCCCCGCCAACTTCCCAGCGTAAGCCACACCTGGAAATCCTCAGGCAACACACTGGGTTCGGCCATCCTTCCGAATTGCGTAAATAACCACACACGTTATATATACGTCAATCACCTATATGGCACGAACCTGTTGCGATTCCCACGTGCGACAGCTGCTGGTCCGCTCGGTCCGACTGTCGCCAACACAGAACTACCGGCATGCAAGTACCTTCCACGCCCACATCAAAACGTTATATCATAGCAGAATGTCACTTCCCTGCTCGAGTCCGTGTCTATGGAGTCGGTCCTTCCGTGGTCATTCGTAACTCGACCGGCAATCTGTCCTCGAATCACACTAAAGCGTCTCGTCGTGGTCGCCAATGTAAAGTTTCTAGGCTATACCCATTAGCGGTTCTGCTCCTAGCGGTCAGATACGTTAAATAAGGTTGGAGTCAACGCATAGATGTTGTAGGTAACAGAATCCAGGTAAGACTGAATGGTTCTTTAATTTGGGCCCGGGTTTATATACAATCGTAGCGCCTTTGTCTCCAGGTGGGGGACGCTTATACGGGCGGTCGTGTTAGGCGCCAGTTAGCGTCACCTTTGTAACAACGAGCGCGCCCGCATCTCCAGGAAGTTGGGTTAACAAACAACCGCCGGCCAAAGCCGGGTTCAAAGGGGGGATTATAGCTACAGCAGGAAGGACCAATTAGCCTGGCCAGTGTCGGCCATCTTGGATTCGGAGGAAAGAATTTAGAATAGATTGAATATATATATTATAATTAATAATGCTGCTTTTTCAACGCAAAAATACCACAAAGTTAGAATTATCGACTGCAGATCTTTACAACGGGTCCCCCTTCCGGGCCCACCGGGGGATCACGTGACCCTCTGACCGCCTCCTGCTCACCCTCACTCTCCCTCAACTCGTCAGACGGTCAACCTACAAACAATAACTTTTCCCTCCTTGCCTCCTCTACTCGGCGAGTAGGGCTCTAATCCTATTATCGACCAATTGCTCCGGGCAATTGCCTTAGAAGGACTTTCTATTTTACGTTATTCTGGATATTTCAATAAACTTCTCAATATCCATACTCCGGGTCCGTTTAGTCATTACACAGTATTTGTTAATATGAGAACAAGTAATTATATTGTAGAACTATAGTTCTCATTCCAATGATGATTTTTCAGCATTTCCCCCATAATGTGAGATATCATATGGCTAAAAGGGTATGACGTGGTAATACAAATTTCTCAGAAGTCAAGAGACTAGGAGCACAGCAATATCCATTTATCCGGATATATATATGTACATACACACATAGTATTGAATCTCCTTACTCAGCCGCATTAGTCGTCAATCCAAGAATATCCTCAAGCATTTACACTTTTTATTAATGCACAGAAGTCTAGCCATTGACAGTTGAAAGTCGCCAGGTGGTGCAAAATACAAAAATCGCCGCCTATAATCGTCTACTATAAACCCCGGGTAAGGTTAAACGACAAGTCCCCACACGGTTTTACAAATTGTACACGGTCACAAGAGCCGCACAGAGTTACCATCGCTAAGGACTTACCATTGCCATAGTCTCAACGTTAGCTGAAACACCTGCTGGAGCTCAGGGGTCGGCCAGTGATTGATGGCTTTGATACCAGGTACATGAGACGTGTAGGGGAGGGGGTTGGGAGGTGTAGCGTTACAAGAGACGGCCGGTGGAGAACTTATATAGAACTGCATAGAGAATCGTATAAATACACAATACTCCACGAGTTTGGAAGGGCCGCAATCTTCATCGAGGCGAAGCCGAGTGACGATTACGGCACTTTCAAACGAGTGGAGTATTGTGTTTATTTTATGATTCGAGTGCGGTTCTGGATTTATCTCACCCCTTTCAAGGTTAGGAGAGTTGAAATTTCTTGTCTTGTCTTGTCATCTCTCTGAAATCCTGGCCGCTGATTGGTCAATCGCCTATGACGTCATCTCGTATTCACTACGCCACGACCATGGCGTAGTGTTGTCACTTTACCGGGGTGATCGTTCAGTATTTTTTTCTAATGTTATTCCTATGGCTACACTTGTACCAGGGGTGAGATAAACTGGGATACTAGTCTCCTAGGCATTTTTAGACAGAGGAAGGATCTGCGCGCAGTGCTAGCAAACGATGTAAGATGGTACACTGGTTCCCTGACCTTCATTGATTCATGGATAAGAAAACCCACATGCAGTGCTGACAGAATGTCCTTTCTCTTCAAACCGAAACGTTGGAATGAACATGGCTATTCCTCACTTCTTTTCTGTCAGCTGTTATTATGATATATCTGAGCGCAATACATTAAACCAAAGTTCTTTGATTAAACCGTTCTCAATAATTGCAGGTTAAGAATAATACAAACCATCAATTATACTCCTTTGGTTTTAGAATGGAAATGCCGGGATGTAATATTGCTTTTTAGTTGACCATACTGGAAGTTATTTATAGGCCGCCTTCAGAAAATGCCTCGAGGCATTGTTTAGGGTTTCCCATGTGATACATGCAAGAGCATAGACACTGTAAAGTTTGATAACTATTGCATTAATCAGAAAACTAACAGCCTCTGTAGATTCTGGGTATAAAAAAGCTAAAGGCACTATGTAAAACTCATAATGACCTCCATAAAATCCCCAAAGAACCCTTACCACTGATTTCTATAATCCCACCCAAGAAGTGAGATTAAAAAATGGGCAGTTTTATTAGAAGTTGAACCGATGCTGCGTCAGTACTGGTCAGGACGGTTTTATTATGGTTTAGTTAGGCCAATCTTCCAGAGTGTTCAGTCATTAGGCAAGAGGTACTTTGTGTAATGGATCTGCGATGCTTTTTACCACTTCTCCTATTACTGTAAATGAAAATTAATCTGCGCGTCAGTGAAGGACAGTCGGCAGGTTGACCTTTCGGATTAGTGACGGCCATGTGCAGTATGGCCCTGAATCGGAATCTGCGCTGGTATGTGAAATAATTTTGGAATTATATTCCATAACACGACATCTATTACAGTAGTTTAAGACATGTATACTTTACCTTACACATACCTAGGACCAAATGGTATGTTCATCATTAACGAATGTGCGTGCGATCATAAATGAACAAAAGGTTTGTGATATATTTAGTATATACCCAGCAAACACAAATACGTTCTAGGAACGAAAATGTACATATTTATTTGGGAGAATTCAAGTGCATTTTTACGTAGAAGGAACGTGGAAATGCCAAGGGTTTCTTACGTCTGTCGAACGTTTGCATAAATTTACGTAGGTTACATAGTTACATTTCTAAACTAATTAAATTTATGTAAATATACCGACAGGGAAATACATAATTTTATTTTATTTAATCTCTGGTTGCTTTATCTACATGGAAGTGAGTATAATAAGCCTGAAGGTGTGACCATGTACTATACTTAGCTGTACTCAGTTATAGTTAATTCTGTATATTTTTTATTATTATAGGCGTCATCACTTGCCTACAAAAATATTTCTCTGATGAAGAAAGATTAACGTAAATTAATGTCAACACCACATACCTTTAGAAAGGTGTGGTCCAACCAAACTGCCAAGATTACCAAAATTAGGATAACTGCAGTGACAAAAAGATCAGCCAATTATAGCCTGAATGACATTAATGATAATTGAAACTGCTCGTTTGGTAAATTTGGTAAATAAACCAACTTTACAGGCTATACCCTCCACAAGAAATACAAAATAAATTCACAGAAACTACTGCCATGCCATCTAGTGAATTCATCTAGTGAATTATGTGAATTTACTAAAGTTACCTGAAATAACCACACATTATACAGATGTAAGTAAACCTTAACATTTGTATGTTTTTATACATAGGGAATCTACCTGTGAGCCACGTAAATCTACGTCTTGTCTTTACTGGGGAGACACTAAACCTCTGCCCCTTTCACAATAGCACAATGAATAGCACACATATAGTGAAGGGATAGCTTTTTCGGAGCAACCTGGATGTTCATATGAGCACCCTAACCTTTGGGCACAGTATATACAGCGTGCAAGGACGCTCTAAAAACTGAAGATTACTCTTCTGATAGGTCACCTGTAAGCTGCCAATGTACTAAGGCGATACTAACTTTGATTGGATGTCCAAAATGAAATATGATGCGGTTATAAATTAATTGCAGATCCATTTCAAATAATGTTTTTTTTTAAAATTGAAATTTCTATCATTGACTTTGACATCAAGAGTAGACATATCCTGTCGAGTGAACAACAGGTAGAATGGCCGCAGTCTCTTTGTTGAAGCCTATTGAATGGTGATTGTTCTTAAAGGAGCCCTGCATTGAAGTTCACTGTGACCTTATCCATGTTAAATCAGCATCTTGTAATTGAGCATTTACAAATATTGCTATCCCTGATGAATTGATTATTGGGGAAACTTATTCTGCTGAAACAATTTCTAAACCCAAGCGGTTTGATGTCCAAATCAATATTTGGTGCACCATGACCAATAATAACAGGTCCGAGTAGGTTGCAAAAATCACGATGGGAGAATTCGTTTACTTCCAAATTGGGTGAACGGAACTAGTCACATTTGAGCAGCGCTCTCTCTAATCATGCTACTTTATTTCACGGTATCAATCTGGCTATGTTAAAGACTAGTTCCTCTACCTCTGTAATATCATATCCCATGGGTTCTTCACAGTCCTCAGAAGTAACGCCATAAATACCATACATTATCCTACCCCTAATAAAAAACCGCCATAGACTTAACATAGGGAAATTTTATGTGGCAGGCCGTGACATTAAGTGTTTTTTTATGCCACTAGAGTAATAACAATATTGACCAATCAGAGAGCAGGATGTCAGCTACTATGAAAATGAGTTCTGTTGGTCATTGACTCAATATTTATATTTTAGTACCGGGGTAATACAAAAGCATAGACGAGGTAGGATAAATACGAAACCGAACTCGAGTTAGACTTGTCAATGTCTATATGCCACTCTGGTCAGGTCTGCTCCTCACTACACTCGGCTACGCCTCGTGTAGTAATATGCGACCTTCCCGTCGTGGCATAAACATTGTCAAGTCTAACTCTCGTTCGGTTTCTACTAATTGTCCGTCACACTCTATAAACAAACATCGGTGTTAGGGCAACTACCTCCAGGAAAGTTGTCCCCTGATCACTTCCCCCTAGGACGATTACTCCAAAATGATCTTCATCCACACAATTGTACTGGGTACTAACCTACTCTCTCATGCTATATTACAGCTCAGATCTAGTATGTCATGCATGCATCAACCATCCTGTTGCAATTCTAGGACCAACCACTGAAGACGATCGTATAGAAACTCATCCGTATCCTAGGCGGAATAAATCTTCAAACAGATTTAAACATGATATATCTTATAACATTAGTTTTTGATTTTTAGAGAATCTCTTATTCTAAGCAACTTTTATTTTCACTTTGAACCATATTCTTTGTTGAAACACAATCTCTTGAATAGATGTGTAATTGAAGACGCCTCTTTCTTTTTTCCTTTTTCATACTTTGGGAGCCTTTACAGGAAATGGCATCACCTACAAATTAACAAATAGAGCACTGATCGGGAGCGAATGTGACATTAAGTACAGGGTAGTATTCTTGGCCTTCATCCTTTTAACTGCTATATTAAGGCTATTAGAAATATAGCTTTTAACTGCCCAAATATTTCTTACATACGTCAGATAAACAATACTCATCCTCCGCAAACCGACTCAAGTTATGTACTTTTGGATCTAAGTCAAGACTTAATCAAATAAATCATAAACAACTCGAAAACCGGACAAAATTAGAGGATGCTCCCCTAACCCCACTGCAAAAGCTATAACTATGCCGGTATTGTACTAGACGAAACTCTAAACTGGGACAAATGCATTGTTGCTTCAACTTTTAATTACCTGGGATGTTTTGTGTGTGGCTAGAATAGTACTGGATAGTAGACGGCAACGTGAGTTTACTCTAAACGCGTAAAAATGCTGTATACACAAAACCGGATAATAACCCTATTTCTCGAGGTAATTTAAGTAAAGAAACAGTTAAATTATGAAAACCACGAACCTCTAAATCAACAAGCTACTTGTGAGGAGGAATCTTAAGACGCCGATCACCCAGGCGAATTGATGGGGATTTCCTCTGATCCTCATTCATTTGAAGACAAATGTTGTCTCTTTCATCTCTCCATTGTCACATTATATACTCTTTTCCACATTTATTATACAACATAATAATGAGATTCTTTCCGTCATTTTTGTACGCTGTTTATACGATTGGCCAGAACACCTGCCCTGGCAAAGACCAGGGATGTACTCTTTTTGTGCAATGAAAAAGACAGAAGAAGATAGTCCGGGCTGTGTACAAAGAAGAGGGATGGTGCAGAGGGTATTATCTTTAGTGAAGGGGTGAACCCCCCCCCCCGAGTCTTTGATAAATGGTTTCCAATGGACGTGGACTACCATGATAAGTAAGGGGAGGATGGAATCGGGTATGAAAAGGGTCAAGATAATATGTTTCCCGTTGCCTAACTGGAAGAGCAATTTAGTGTTGTATGTAAGTCATTGATTATCCGTTAAATTACGGGGAAGCAATGTTTCAAGATGGGGGAAAGTAGAGCTGGGATATCTTTTGCTCTTCCAACTTGATTTTCTCATTTATTTTGCATGTATTGTTCAATTTGGAAGGACACTCAGAAGCCTGTGCTCCATTGTTATAAACAGTACTGATCCTTAAAGAAGGAGCTATTGACAGTAAAGACTATGAATGGATGACAATATAGTTGTTTATGCATGCTGGAGCTGATAGACCCAGAGTTCTAATACTGGACTCGTTTCTAATACTGGACTCGTTTCTTTCTTGTTTCTTCTTTCTTGCTCTATCCTGGGCCCCCTACTATTCTTAATTTACATTAACGACTTAAATAACATCCTCATCAATGCCAAATCAATCCTTTACGCTGACAACACTGTCATCTACCATACCTCTAACAATATTCACACTGCTACTAACATTGTACAACAGGACCTGAACAAGTTCAGTTCCTGGGCTACCAAAAACCGACTCACAGTCAATACCAAAAAAAACAAAACCATGATTTTCTCTACTAGAAATAACCTTCGGAATCTACATAATCTTGATAAACTAATACTAAATAATGAAGACATCAACTATGTGACACATTTCGATTATCTAGGAATCAAACTTGATCAGAAACTAACATACAAACTACATAAAAAAGAAATGGCCCGGAAACTGGCTCACAAACTCTACATCTTTGCCAAAATCAGACAGTACCTTAATAAACAACAAGCAGTTACACTATACAAAACTAAACTACTCCCTTATGCGGAGTATGGTAATATCCTCATTGATGAGTCTAATCAAAAATCCCTTGACAGATTACAAAAACTACAGAACAAAGCCCTACGGATTGCCTTAAAGAAACCACCTCGCACACACATACTTGAACTACACACCGATGCCGGCATCAATTTTCTAAGTGAAAGAAGAGTCTCTGCCATCAGAAAACTAGCTTTTAATAGGTGTAAACTACAGACATACCTGGAATTACCCAACAGACCAACCCGCTTACATGATGCACCTGTTATGAAAGTTATCCCGACCAAATTATCTTTATTCAAGAGAAGCTTGCTACACAAATGTCCCTTTTACTGGAACCGCCTACCAAGCGATTACAGGTCAATACCTGCCTTCCCCCTATCTAAACGTAAGGAAAAGAACTTTTTATTAAATAGCCGTCTCAACTACTAAAACTATTACCAAAGCTCACGAAGCTTTCTTTCCTGTTGGGTTACTCCCTCCCTTTTATTCGCATTGGCATGACATTATATTGTAATGTATTGTGTTACTGAAAACTTGAATTACTCTACCATACATATTCATCAATTGATGTTGCATGTTTTAACAATTACAAATCATGTATACCTTCCACCTGCTTGAATTCGTTACTAGAGGGAGGAAGCACGAAAGAACCTCCCTCGGCACACTCACTATGGGCGAGTACTTCTTCGGTTTCCTCCGTCTGTTTGACGACCCCGACACAACTCCGGCGGACCGCCCTTATATGAATGCCCACCTCCGAGACATCGCGGAGGACACAAAGGACTTCGCATGGGCCGGCGTCCGGAGCTTCTCGGAGGAGGTACTCACTCAAATCGCGGAACGCAGACTCCGGTGGCCGGACGAGGTCCGGATCCAGATAATGAGGGTCGGCATCGCACGAGTAGCTACCGCCCGCCTCGACTCCGGATCCTCCCATAACCCGTCAAGGCGTCCTAAACCAACTGAGGTCCCCGACACCCCCTGCCCGGCATATAACGCCGAGGCCGGGTGCGCTAAAACCGAGGGCCACGTCACTGCGGAAAACCCGTCGGGCACTTCTGCGGCTTCTGCAAAAACGACCTCGGCCTTGTACACCGCCACGCCGAGGCCGCCTGCAGAATAAAAAGCCCGCGCCGAGGCCGACCCCGCGTCCTTTCGGAAGTAGGCCAGGAACCCCTGGCCGAAAACCGGAAGTCCGCACCGCCCCTCCGCCCGAGGGATTCACGATCATCGCCACGCCCAACGACAATTCGCCCGCCCGCTGAGCACCCGATAACGCCCACGACACCACACGGGCAACCCCCCCTCTTAGGCAGGACCACGCCCCCTCGCCTACAACCTCGACCGCCAGCGACCCCCTCGCACCGGAGGTGCCCGATAGCACATCCGGACACCGCACCGCCCCGGATACCCCCGCAGAACTCACATCCCTAGCCGAGGACAGCACCCTAGTAGCCCCCCCGGCACGGAAGGAACTCGTTCCGAGAACACCCGGAGTTCACTCAAAGACCCTCGCTAAATTCTGGCCCGCGCCAGACCCCGGACTTCGCCAAGGCAACGAACTCTACTACCACACGTATGAACAAACTCGTGCCACCTGCCTGCCGAATAGACTCGGGGCGAGGATCTCGCTCCCCTCTGACCTCCATATCCATGTCTGGAGGGAACGCCTCGCCGACTACCACGACTTAGCGGTATGCGACTACCTCGAGTTCGGTTGGCCCATAGGCTTCCTCGAGGACAAACCCCCCACCCCGACTGTCCAGAACCACGCCTCAGCCCTCGCCCACATCGCCCAAATCGACGCATTCATCGAAACCGAACTCGCCCACGGGGCCCTCCTCGGCCCCTTCATACGCCCTCCCTTCGTGCCCTGGTCGCACACATCACCCCTGCTGACCAGGGACAAGAAGGACTCCTCAACCAGGCGAGTCATCATCGACCTCTCGTTCCCTCAGAACGAGAGTGTAAATGCCTACACACTACCCAACGTGAGGGAGGGTGTCCTCGTGAAATACACCCTCCCATCCATCAACGACCTCAAAACCAGACTCTCAACCCTGGGCAGGGGCGCGCTCGTCTGGAAGGCTGACCTCTCCCGAGCTTACAGACAGCTCTGGATCGACCCCCTCGACCTTCCACTACTAGGATTCCGGCACCGGAACGAGTTCTACCTCGACATCTGCCCTAGCTTCGGGGCCAGACTCTCCGGTGCCGCCTGCCAGAGATTCACCAACGCAATGGTCTACCTACACAGGTCGGAGGGGGCGTGGTCCCTCGCTTACCTAGATGATTACGCGGGGGCCGAGGCCACCAGCGCCGAGGCCGACGCCGCTTAACGCGAATTCATCTCCCTCGCCGACGATCTGGGAGTTAAACTCGCTCCAAAGAAGTGCCAGCCCCCCACCACCCGAATGGAATGGCTGGGCTATGAAATAGACACTGAGGCCATGACTATCGCGATTCCTCAGGAGAAAATGACCGACACTGCGGAACGCTTGGCCTCGTGGCTCACACGCCAAACTGCTACGAGGTCAGAGCTCTGGTCCATTGTCGGCCGCCTCGTCTACGTAGCTCAGTGCGTCCCTCACGCCAGGCGGTTCACGTCCACCTCACCCCCGAGGCCCGTCTCGACCTCACCTGGTTCCGCCAGTACGCCCACGCCTCCAACGGCGTCGCCATATACGCCCCCTCCAGGAACCGCATACATGTCACTACCGCCCTCGCCACCTCCGCGGTGGCAGTCACGCCGCCTGGCCATTTCTCAATCTCCCCGGAGGCCCTCACCGAGGCCACCGGAGCGACGGCGCGACCCCAACTCCTGGCCGCCCTCGTAGTTCTAGCGGCCGCCACTTTCGCTCCCCTCGTCCCTCGGGGCTCGGAGATCGTCGTCTCGACCACAAACGCACGGTCGCGGCAGATCTCCAAAAGGGCGCTGGAAAAGACCCCGTCACGGCCGCCTGCGGTCGTGCCCTCTGGCTTGTCGGCGCGACGAATGACATATACATCATCGTCGGCGCGGCCGCCTACACCCCAGAACACGCCGCCCCAGTCCTCGCTGACCTCCCGACTGACGCTCGCGCCCCGCTCGAAACGACCCGCCGCGAGCCGGCCGACCTCGGCGCCATCGTCAATAACTTCTTCTAATTCTTCCAGATACCCTCCTCGGCCGCCAGGCGCGGGCCTCTCTCCAAGCCTCGGTCGCCCCCTCGACCGCCTTCAACAGGACCAGACAGGCCCGCCTCTACCTCACCTTCTGCGTGGACAATGCAGTTCCTCATCTCTCGCCCTCGCCCGCGCAGGTCGCCCTCTTTCGCCAATACCTGGCAAACTGCCTCCCGGCCCCGGCCTCGCGCAGGAACTACGCCTCTGGCGCGAGAGCCTGGGTCGGCCTCGCGGGAGGCGACACTTCCTCCTTCTCGTCTCCCCTCGCCCTCGCGGTGGCAAAGGGAGCGGACAACCTCTCCGCGCACGTCCCTTCCTGCGCGCCTCCGCTCCTCCCGGCCGACATCCTCGGGATCTCGGCCTACCTCGACAGAGCGAGATCTCCTGGACTCGCTCCGAAGGCCTCCTCGGATATTTCGCCCTCTTCAGGGCCTCCAACCTGGTGCCCGCGAAGGGCCCAGGAAGACCGGGGCACCACGCCCTCAGGCGGGAGGACGTCGTTTCCTCCCCCACAGGTCTCATTGTTCTTGACACTCCACCAAGACGAGGACCTCCTCTGAGCCTCCGCTACCTCTAGCGGTCCCCGAGGTCCGAGGCTCCCCAGCTTGCCCGAAATCAGCGTGGCTCGCCTACACGCACGCCTTCCCTGCGCCGCCGACGTCCTTCGCCTTCTTGGACCCCTCCGGCGTACCTCTCAACGCCCAGGGCCTCACCTCTGTCCTCCGAGCTGCCCTGGCCTCCTTCTCCTCACCCAGGGCGACCTCGGCCTCCCTACACTCCCTCCGGAGAGGAGGCGCTCAACAAGCTGCTCTCCACGGAGCTTCGGACGAGGCCTTCCTACACCATGGAACCTGGACTAGTGTCACCTCCCTTAGGGCCTACGTCCCAGCCGACCCCTCCAAGGAAGTGGCCTTGGCCTTGACCTCGGCCTTTGGCATTTCTTATAGTTAAAGACACTCTACACCTCAACTATACATCTCCTTACTCAATAAACGTCTCATTTCCAAATCCCTCTTTGCGTCATCATTGTGCGGTAGTTAGAGCAGTATGTTTAAGTGGATTCATTCAAAATTATTTTGGTTATCAGGTAGGAGTATGGGAATTATTCCACACAGTATGTGATGAAATAAGGGAATGACTGAAGTTCTCTCTTGTGGTTTGATAGATATAATACTGCTGTTTCTCCCGGGAGATATTCTGTGGAAATAATCAACAAAGAGGTAAAGGTGATCCTGACTAGTACCGTGTAATATAACTTCTTCAATAAAGCAACTAGAAGTCCTGACGGCAAACCCACTGTGAAATGGGTACAATATTGAAGTCTAAACCTCTTAATCTCTTTATTACTTGATATAGAATGTTCTAGATTAAGTAATTTTTATCCTACTGGGCCCCGTTGCTCCAGGTTTACGACAGAGTTGCGGATCGCAGAATAGCGATCCGAGGGGCTAAACGTTGCTCCAGGAATTTTGCGGATCGTGTCGTAATCGCATAGGCGCATCGCCGCGTAAAAAACGGCTATTAGCGATCCTTTTTACGTGGACCCTCACACCAGTGCGGATCGTCTGGGGGGCGTTACATAAGTTTGTCGCCAAAACCATCGCAAACGTTTTGCGATATAAGTTTTTAGCGATCCTGTTTTTTTTCTGTTACAATTGAACGCTCAATCACGATCGTTGAGATATCGCTAGACTGTTTTTAGCTACAACTATGAATATTTTGCGATAAATTTTAGCAGGGAATTCCCTTGTGACGTCATAGGTTGGGAGGTGTTTCCCAAGTTTTCATCGCTATCTGGCCTGTTTTCAGTCACAATTATCAATTGTATTTATTGTTTTTTAAATTTTTTACACACACAGACCCCTTCTGTCACTGTATGAGGGGCGCGTCTATATTTCATCTTTGTAGCTGGTTACAAGGTTAAAGACCATCGCAAAAAAATAATTGCTGTTGCTAAACCATGAAAAATGGTCTTAATTGACTATATGATGCATAGGTAAAAAATAAATGGTATTTCACCAATATTTTTCATAATTTCTTTATTAGGTATAATGAACAACATCTTGAGGTATATTTCAGTGTGATTTTTAGGAAAAAACATAAAACGATAATATGGTTAAAAACAGGTTTTGTGGGGAATCGCTAATGAGAGACCCACCCTTTGGGTCGGGTCTGGTTTTTCATAGCTAATGATCTCCAGCGATAAAGTCAACGATCAAAAGTGTCTTTTTGTAATGGGCGTAGTTGCTAAATTTCATCGCAAAAGTTTTTGTTGTTGATTGCCAGCGAGCCATGAAAATCAATGAAAATTTGTCGCTAAATTTTCTAATCGAAACGATTCGCATCGCTAAAGTACACTTTCATAGTTGTCGTTATTTACGTAAAGGCCCCCTGCGGATCGCAAGACTTTGGTTAGAGATGGCTTTGTCTGAAATTCTGAATAACGATGGGTGGTGGCACTATGATCCCCCGCCCCTTGTTCTTCTACCTATGGAAAATGGCGATCCACACCAACAGGTGTCAGATCAGTTTTAACTCTGGTGCCATCTGTATCTAACTTTAAAAACTAATTAATCTTCCCCTGTCTCATTCAATATGTGCCCCTGAATTGTTGTATCATAATCGCATCGCAAAAATTAGCGATACCGCAGAAATATAGCGATATGATCCGATATTACTGGAGCAACGCTTTTTTAGTCGGATCGTTAAAGTAATCGTAAAAATAAAATTGCGATCCGATTATATCTAGCGATACCACAAAAACAGGAGCAACGGGGCCCTGTAGCTATAGGCTGAAAAATAGAGAGTACAAAATGGCTTACCATTCCACAAAGTCAAAAGCGCTCTGATAATCGACTGATAAGAGAAGGCCTGACAGTTTATAGACTCATTGAAATTTGAATTTTACCAAAATACAAAGCCACCACTTTACGTGCTCCCCTTCCATTGAAGTTAACAGTGCCCTCCAGCGTTCTGATATTACAAACACTACATAATTCCTTTAGGAAGACTGTTTTTCCGTCATAAATGACAGCACCCATACGTTTTTATAACCATAGAACAAGAGCTTTTAATAAGTTATCGTTAAGAAGCCTTACTGGACGTCAGTTATTTCTTTGAAAAGTGCGTTAGAAAAAGAATCTTTTTGAGAATTAATGTCATGATGTCATGTTTCGCTTGATCACTTCCAAGGCAAACAGGAAAGACCTTCCCAGAAAAATCACCAAAATTCAAAAGATCCGTATTCTTGCTCCATCCAAAACTCGCTTCTATAATAAGATGGATATTTAGCTACACATTCCTGATTCCTGATTTTTAACAATTAATCTTTTTGTCACCTATTACGTATATGATGAAATTGATTCGCATTGCTATACGATATAGTAAATGCGCTCAAGAACCCATTGACGGGCTGCAGCTCTGGTGAATCGTAGTTCCAAGCCCTCCTGCAAGTCTGACACCTTTTTAACGCTCTCTCACCTACTTTAGCTGCCTCCAGGTCCCCATGGTAACCATATCACGACCCCTTTAGTGCGCCAATCTGCCAAAGGCTACCAGCAGCGCCTGAGGTCACCTCTTCGGACCAAATAAGATAAGCGGGACACTGGTAGACTCGGGGGAAAGGGCTCTTATATCGCTGGTCCCCTGCGGGTACGGCCAGTTAGAGCTAGTAAGAACGACTGGTTCCCCGTGTGTTTGCATAGATAATCACACACTCCGCCCAGTCATCAGCTGCTATCAACCTATACCGATTGTCGTCTGCTGAACTAGCAGGCGGGCTGCTATTTTTTCCCGCCTGTTTGCGTCGTCCATACTTCTTGGTTCGCCTCCGGGTTAGACCGTGCCGTTTTCTTTCTGTTTGAGCTGCTATGCTCCCAGGACATTTTATTTTCGTCTCTTGCATGAGCAGAAGTGTTTTTAGCGTAGCCGTGCCAATAAGCGTCTAAACGCTCCGTTCTATCAGATATTGCAATAACGTTGTGAGAACTTCTTGTGCGCTGCAGGATCAAATAGTCCAGAAGAAGAAACAGGCTTCGGCGTCATTGTTTATACCTCAAGTTCACCTCGAACTGTTTTCATAGTAATCAATCTACGTGACAGATGATTGGACTTTTTGATCGGATAATTTCATTCAAAACTTTCATAACAGCAATTTGCTATACACACAGGGGAAAGCAAAACTCACTTATCTTTCATATAACTAATATATGCATATTTGGGTATATATGCTTGTTCCATTAATAGAAGGAAAATACATGAAATCCAATACCAAGATCAAGGGACCATGGGTATCGATCAATCTTAAAAGTTTCGGAATCAATTATCATCTTTAATATCGAAAGTTTGGAGAAAATTACAATGAAAAAAAAAGAGAGTTATAATAACATTGTAAGCTTGCAAATTCTGTTTTCGGATGGAACAGTGCAATCAAACTTGTTAAATAACAATCTTCCATTACCAAAGAAAGTTGCTATCTCGAATCTCGTGAGAACCTTCACCATTTCTGTGTCAATCTTGTCTGCCATCGATTCCTCTCACGAGAGTCTTCCTTCCGGCTGCGCTGGTTCCTTCAGCGTATGGGAGGTTTCTATCTGTAGTAGGCGGGACCAGCGCAGCTTTTGTTCACACTTTGATCGCTGTTCTACTTGCGGATTTCTGCCGCGTTTCACCGAATCCCTTGTGTGGGCAGCTGGTGGGGAGCCACGGGCAAACTATGGGTGGACACAAAGGATCAATGCCCAGCTACCCCACCTAAAGGTCCCGAAAATGAAACGTGAATGACGACGGAACCACGTTTATTTTTGATAGTTCTTCTTTAATAAGAATGTGTGGTGCGGTCGTATCATTTTGCCGCCACTTCTGAGGTATTCCCGGAAGTCCCAAAGCGAAATTCGTTGGCCGCTAAAATCACGTGCTACAAAAGGTTATTTGTTTCCTGCTATTCTATAACCAATTTGACTTTATTGTGTATTTTCAATGATGGATTTTTATTTTCGTAGGAGCATCCTTCTACTCAGTCCAATGTTGACTTCAAGAAACTGTATAGGACTATGTATTGTACATTGAATGGACACAATAACTAGACAATGTGCCATCGCCTCGGTACAGTATATTTAGTATATTTTCAAATAATATAATGCGGGAGCGTTTTGAACGTTTTATCGGCACATTTTTCATTTTTAGACGAACATGAACACCAAACAGCCCGCTTTAAAGTGAAAATCATATACTACTATGGGTTATGCATTTACTACTGCAGCTTCTATTTTCCATGCCTAGGCATCTTTAAGCCTGGAACCCACTAACGCCTGACGCAGAATTCAGACCTTCCGATGCAACACAACGCGCATTCGTATGCCTTATGCCTTATGATTAGAATGATGTATATCATCAGGTCATATCATCTCATTCACTGAAAACATTGCTCATATATCAACTATATATATACCTTTTGGTCTTTGTATATGTTTCTAATTTGCTCTACTGCCTCTGATGTGCGTGACAAAAGAATACCTGCCTTTGCAGATTGTCACCGTATTTCAAACCCGGATTTTTTTCTTTTCAATTCAATGCAGGGCTTTCAGAGTGTGCCGTAAGGCGCGTCGGTGTGCATCGGATGCCCAGTGGGTTTGGCCGTTAAAGCTATGATGCATCTCCTGACACAAATCGATATCGCGTTGGAAAGTCAGCTTTAATGCGTAGCCGATACACCAGAGGATGACCCCGCGACGATGCACACATCATAAGGTCAATTGTAGTACATCAGGAGCTCAGTGGACGCCGAGCCCAGGGCTAGGAACCCACTGAGTTACCGACACACTACAACAAGCGTTCCCTCACAATACGGCACAGAACTTTCAATATTCCGACGCAGAGATGATGCAGTAATTCAGTTTCGTACTCTGACATGCTGTATCACCTATTTTATCAACATTCCTAAAAGCCCTTGATGGAGTAATTTTGATTCATAGTTATGTCGTAGCGATGTCGGAACCATATCGCAAGCAGTGGGTGCCTGGCTTTATCCTAGATACGAGTCCAATAATATGAACGAGTATAGCTATCTAGTCTAGGTTAGGCCAGGCCAATGGTCAATATGCACCTGTCATCCTACTCATAAATCACTCTCATTTTGGGTAGTGATCGCGGTAAACATGCCCCTCCTTTTTGTCATCTGTGTTGGCCTAAGGCCATTCACCGCAGACCATTCTCAGGGTGCAGCCGTGGAGAAGGTATCAAAGAGGCGAGAGTGCTCACTGCCCATCCATTGCGGAAATCTAGTCGGATACGAGACCAACCCTGCTAGATATCTAGACATACGGGGGTCTATATTAGATGTGTGTTGTTGGGTAATCCTCCAAGGAAGATTTCTATTTCAACCAGGAGTTTAATTTAGGGTAGTAGAGAATCATAAAAAGAAATAAAGATTTAAGTACATTATGTACCATTAGTATTTTAAAATTCGTCTTGATGGTTGATAAAGGTGTTATTAATTACATGAAGTTGCTAAACTATAAGGGCCCCTAGAGTTAAGATATTTGGAGTGTTTGCTTAGCTGTGGTAAAACTTGCGGAGGATATGCCTAACGTGTGCATACTCAGCCCACGTTTCATTGATGGGACATTCGTCATCCGATATCTCACCCGAAACATCCCCGCTGTATAGCCAGTATAATAGTTACTTTTCATTGGTTTCTTATACCACCTGCTCCGTGCCCCAATAGATGATGGGTACTGCAGAGGATGAATACTGATAAAACAAACAACAAACCACTTATTTTATTCTGGAAAAATACACAACTCCTTTAATCACATACCACAAACTTGACATGAAATATCAGGTTCATTTTTCATTAAGGGGAAATGTACATCGAAGAATTCCCCCACTAGAATATGATAGGTAGGAGGGAACCACAAAATTCTACTATCTTGTGAATTAGACCTCGAAAGAAAAACGACAGGGAGATAATGCAACATTTAGCACCAATGTTACAGAGGCGGTACCGAGGTTCGATATAATAAAGACATCGTGGTGAAACATTCAAGCATTTGTGTACATCATTTAAAAAGACAATTTATTTACAGGGTATTACATGGTACCATACAGCCATATTCGGGTCAACAACACGGCACTCCAGTCTGTCATCATGAACCAAATACATAATTCTATTATTAGACATTAAAGTCACCAAACATAAATATCAATTTGTTATACCAAGGGAAAAGGATAATACAAAAAGGACCTCTCTATGCCTCAGAATAACTTAGGAAA
The DNA here is from genome assembly GCA_950022655.1 of Alentia gelatinosa. Taxonomy (NCBI): domain Eukaryota; kingdom Metazoa; phylum Annelida; class Polychaeta; order Phyllodocida; family Polynoidae; genus Alentia; species Alentia gelatinosa. Next base: position 24,753,938 of record OX465579.1, read on the forward strand.
TATCCCCAAAACAGAATACAAACTACATTTATTGTTTTTATTAAATCAGCGATAACAACCTCGAATAATAGAGTATTAGATAAATATGAACGTGTTCTGAAATTTTTCATTTTCTAATTGCAAAACAAAATCTGAGCAATTCAATCACTAATGGTGGATACGTAGGAAACATTAGGGGATTAAGATACTGGGTAAAGATATCGGTAAGATAAGTAATTCGGGGAAAAACAGAACCAAGCAAGTTACTGATGGAGATATATGATACTTGGAATGAGAGCACGATAAATCAGGATTCGTATTAGACTGAAAGGCGCCATAATTTCCCCTAAGACATTCATGGCAATGTGATACGAAATAGCTACTGGTCGAAAGTAATCTGTACCAGGCCAATGATTAGTTTTTGTTTAATTCCTTACCAACTGATAAATAGTCATTTTAACGTCATGCATAATTAAATGCGGCAACGTCACGTGTAGTCAAATACGACACAATATCTTAGTGGAATTCCTCGCTTTAGATAACTACAGAGTCTAAATGTTAGTTTCCCTGGGCCAAGAAATCACAACACTATTTAAAGTTCTTCTAGTTGACAACCCGTGATTAGGCTACGTTCCATGACACCCGTGTTACAATCCAATGCTCTACGAAATAAAAGTACGTGAAGGGTAACCATAGGAGCACTTACTTATTTCACCTGGGTGGCCTAACTGCATGTCTTTCCGAAAATAGATTGTGGTTGCACACAATAGATTCAGCAGGGTGGTCGTATTCGGCACCGATGTAGCGCTGGAATGACTTCCATATTCATTCAGCGCCACCAAATAAACGATACGCGATACGTGAGTGGAAATAGAAAATAAGCACTCGTCCGCTCTGTAGTATAAATAGATTCCCATAACCAGAATCAATGATATACTGCACGAGTGATTCATTAGTCATAATATGCGTTATTGGAGTTTCTCCATAGTGTAGTTGCCACAGCAAGGGGCCAGTTGCACACATTCCTTGACTAATACTACTTAATCATCAGATAGAAGTGCATGGATATGGAAGTAAATGTATACAGAACACGCACTATTTACACTATACAAAGGTATATTCCATGACACAAGGATACCATCTGTGTTTTCATTATTTTTCTCAACGTCAAATATTAAGTTCATTATCAGTGTCAGTCGCTATTAAAAGCTAAAATGATAAAATGATAAAGTATCGTAAACATATGGCTATCTTGTGTAGGTTATTGTGTATTTGGAGTAAAGGTTCAAACCCTTGCAGAACGGACAGTTAGACCAGCAGTTTGCTGTGTTTCAAATTCGTCTTCATATGGCAATGCAGGAACTCCAGTATGTCATTCTGACATTGGGTCGGAATGATTTGTGTATTAGAGACACAATGCAGTTTGGTATTGAAACCATGTATTGAGGCAAAACGATATTTGTACACCAAGCGAGTATACTGATCATTTGTATACAATTATCATACATGATATTCCAATTAGTTATACAAACTATTACGTTATAATCACCAGTGAGTGTCGATTTCTTTCCTGTTGCTAGATACCAGTGCTTACATATTTCTGATAATTACATCCAGATGTTGTAATATAAGTCATTAGCATAAAAGCTAACCTGAGATGTGTTCTCCATGCATTAGCAATACCATATGTATTACTCCTACAAGGTGAGGGATTTTGTTAAAATTCACCTACAATAGCATCAGACATGTTGTGTTTCATAATAAACCGACGGTGCACATAATTATAATTACAAAGTTGTTTTTTTTAGCTTTGTGTCTGTGATACATTACTGACGTATCATAATGTGAACATCCCTGGTTGTGTCCCATACTTCCATACCGGGGAACCTCCTTGTGGTATATTTGTGGTATGACTAAACAGAGTGGTTTGAGGCCTTTACTCCCTTAATCTAACAGCCCTAAAATGGATGAAGACACTACTCCTTTTACCACACGACGGTAGACATTTGCAGGTCGCTCATCAGCCTAGGTGAGTTATCAAATACGTATTCACAGAAAGGCCAAAAATCAACAACCGGTCCAAGACCGTAAACTTTACATTTACTAGACAGCCGCGTCGGTCCTTCAATTGTATTCGGTCCAGTATTAATAGACCGCCCCCACAAGATATATGGTTATGGAAAGTAGCAATAAAGGATGATATATAGACTCAGTATGCAGGAGCGTGGACTATATTTGTCGCAATACTTTCCCAAGCTGGAAAAGTTTAGTGACACATTTCGCACATATATTGAGGTTGGGGTATACAAAAATAACAGAGCACGTCTATATATCTCAGTTACGGGAGGCCAAGGCCCTATACCTGGAAATAAATATTGTAGTTTGTAAGAACCTTTAATGGGGCAGTTATTTAGCAAAGGGTTACTACTTTGATCATGATTGCATCAGAAAAACTCAAATATATTTCTTTCTAAATCGATATAATCGGTGTCGGCATATTCTGAGTATATTCTTTCATACATTAACTGAATGTGGTATTTACAATAGTACTTATGGCGGGAGGTCCCTATGTTATGTGTGTCAGCCTTACACATAAATGTCATCGGGATTGTTACCTCATATTATAACAATTTGCTGGTAAGGTGTTGATAGGTAAGTCGTACCACGTACATTTGCGCAGATTTCCCTAAACGTATTCAAGTGTTATACTTATTAATTGGTGACTTCAGAAAAAAGTTAATTTCATAAACTTAAGATGAGAAAGGTATTACTAAAACGCATTACGCGTTTAAGTAATAATGAAACATACAGCATAATGACATAAAAGTGCTCAATATCCTGCCACAGGGTTACTTGCCTAATTGGAGTGATAAATATAGGGGATGGTGTAAATGTTGTAGGTGGAGGGGAAAACGCAGTATGGAGGGAGAGGGGGGAGCAAGGTAGAAGCGTAAGGGTTAGATAGGCTAACTGACAAGACAGTGACTCTTTTAAAAGGATTAATAACTTTTCACCGGGTCATAATAACTTAACATTATTACCATGTAGCAGTTTCTGCGCTTTTCCCTCGCGAGCGGAAATCAAACATCTGGTTTTCACCGAGTGAAAATGATAGTTGTTTTTCGTTACCTCTCCTATGGTTTTATGCTTCTTTTGGGCATTTAGTTAATTACATCGGTTTGGAAAAAAGGATGCAAACAGCCAAAAGCTTGAAGAGCATCCCCTTAAAAGTTACCGAACACCGGTGTAGAAGGAGATTCGTACATTTTAAAAATAGAACAAAATCAGATGTAACTAGCGATAACCTTGTTCACTTAACACGGTGTTAGCAAAATATTGGGCTTTAGCTTGTCTTCATTGATAGGTCTAAAGATAGCACATTGAAGCTTTCCTATACTACGAAACACGACCCCACGGGTCGTATAATTTATGTACTTTTTGCAACATCACCATTTAAGCCAGTCAAGGTATGGCTGGGCCATGACCTTTGGAGGTTGACTTTGACCTTAACCGAGGAGTCTTATCTCTTTTATTTACAATAGGGTACAGTCACACATGTCAAACTCCAAATACACCTCTGAAGACTACACTGCTACATAGAATCTGTTATCAGGAACATAGGAGGAAATACTATCCTACACAACGATGAGGCTAACATAGGTAGGGTTCCTTGCACTAGTCTATCATCAAGAGGTACGGTAAATTATGCTCTATGTCTGCTAAGGAGAAGATGTGTCTGACGGGTAGGTTTGTGCATTGGGACAAATGTCATCTTCTGGTATCAAGCAAAAAGGAGCTGGATGAATAATCAAAAGTTCCTCTGTTTCTAGAAAAAAAATTCATATAAAACGGAATCAAATTCAGGAAAGTGACTCACAATGATAAAGCTCAGGAAAGTACTACAAGGGTATTGTAAATCAACCTCATACTCCTCGACGCTTTTGTTTACTAAATTACCTTACTACTATACTTTACTACTATATTTTACCCTACTTCGCTAATTTCTGATCATTTCACAACCATCACCATCCTACCCCCCAGTCCCCATGTTAGAGATATGAAGGGGTTCGTGTCAGGCATGTTCTTTCCTGACTGAATGTCACGCAGCAACCATTAATGTGAGGCACTTTCGTTTTTAAAAACGCGAGCCCTCTGCCTGCCTGCTCGGCCTTGGCTTTGCAGGGAGAAGGCATGTGGCGGGATAATGCAATAAGAGCCTTCCTTGAGAGGCGATCCAGGTGGCGGGATCTGAACTGGTTTTATGGCAATGGCTGCCATCACGTCGGCTTCATTCGAAAGCAGTGACCATAAACGGCATCCACTCCGGCCGGATTAAAAGCGACACCTTCCCAGGGGGCCTACAGGGTGAGGTAAAAAAGATGGCGACACCCAGAAAATCATGTCACATCAGGCATAGAGGATAAAACTGGAGAGGGAATTATCGTTCAGTCGTCTGTAAACACATCGTTCTGGAAGTTCTACAAATAATACATGGCACCTTTTTGTGATTTATTTTGAAAAGAAAGGGATGTCGTGTCTGTGATGTGAAAGTGATGACGAATAACATACAGAAGTGGTATTTGTTTCAGCATATTTGCGGGCAGACTACTTGATTTTGATAATTATTCAATCTTTCACCCTGACTGGACTATGTTTCAAGACACTTCATACGCATATCATTATATGATGATTCCGATATCAAAATATAAACTCGGTGCACTTTAATGGGGGATTTCATTCTTGTATCTGGTATTTTACAATTGGAATATTCTTAAAGGTTATCACTCTGTGAAATAACTTAGTGGACTTGCGCACATTTAGTTCAAAACATAGACGAGTCCAGAAATGTAAGGATGCAACATTGTCAGAACATTCTGCAGTTAACGAGGAAACGGTTTAAAAATGGATTCTATGGGTCAGTTTTCAGTATACGAAGTGCTGATAATTCTCCGTAAAAACAGATGAACTGAAATCAAAGGATGCTCTAACATAAGGATCTCCGCATTTAGGAAGAATTTATCATTTCTTCATATCAGGATATATGTATATAATGCGGATCAGATAATTCTGATACACTGATAAAAAAAGTGAGGGAGCTTCAGTGGATATGCCTTATTTTTTGTGATCGTGTCATCTTCATTGCTGCATGGGAACTCTCACACACTGAATGACGTGATTACCTTTTGATTACACTAAAATCAGCGTCCCCCAGCTTTCTTATGTCAAGTAGAAGGAAACCTTTGTTTTCGATCAATCGATTTAATTGTAATTTTCCATCCGTTCTGAGCTTAAACAATAACAGGCAATTAGTCGTTCTTCGAAAAGGTGTTGGTTCAGCATTTTTAAGACTGAACTAAAAATTGCCAGTCAGGAAGAAGATGATAAGAAAGAAGTGATCACCGAAGTTTTATAAAGAAGGCCTACTCTTGTATAGTTATACGTAGAACTGATAGGGACGTATATCAGAAGTTGTATATCTCAAAAAAGGCTGTTGTTGTTGTAAAAGATTGAAATAGCTCAATTTTGGCCTCTGTTGATGGAAGAAGACAATGGTGCTTTAAGAATGATAACTTTATGTTCTTATCTGACTCATACAAATCAATCGGAGAGACATTAATTAATTAACCTCCCGTTTACCTCTTTGCCTGATCCGTAGGCGACAATGTATGACAGGAAGGAAAACTTAAAGTACTCAAACGTTTCAGTTCGGAGCACGATATCACTGAATGTTAAAAAAAACTGATCGCGCCTAGGAATTTCCTTTTCTCTTTGACATGCTGCATAGAATTACAGAGCAAGCGTGTAATATCCAACTGTTTCGTCTACAAGTCGGACTATGATCCGCACCGTAACGGCCCGGCGTCCACCTACTACGCTGTCGTATACCGATAAAGGGTGCTGTAAGACTGTCTATTCGACAGAAACATCATTATAATTACTCCAAAAAAGGCTTGTACCTGTACCATATGGGCCCGAGCGGCAGAACGGCTAAGGCCGAGCTTGGGAGCTAATGTAATAAGCCAAGTACCCAATAAAATATAACAAAAAAAAATATGGCTCCGATATGGTCTACGATGCACCTCCCGGTAAAAAATGGAAATCGCGTAGGAAGATCACCTAATATCGGGGCAGTGACGTTTCTGCGATTAGGCACAGAAAAAAACACCTTACGATGCATGGTGGATTGTCATGTCTAGAAATGTGCCTACGATTTTGCACCTTCCCGATATGTCTCCAATATTTGCTTTTTGTAGGTCTAAATTCCTATCGTAGTAAGTGGACGCAAGGCCTTATAGTGTCCTACCTTGTCACCGAATCTTATGCCCCCCAGGAAGGTAGAGCCCAAACTTTTAAAAAACAAACCATGTAAGCTCTGAGCAGCGAGGTGCTTTTCATGCGATGGACTTTTTGTTAATTAACATGTACAAATGTTTGGCGGACTATTTCATAAATATTCATGCTTCAATTAGATATCGAAGTTAATCGGTCTCCTAACGTTGTCCTAACTTGTAAGGAGACACGGTCGGTAGAGTGGCAGAAACGTAGACGCGTTGGGAACATAAATGATAAGACTGGCCGCTCCTAAACTATGGTGCCACTGGGATTTCCTGCCAGACGCCGATCCTACAGATCATAGGACGGAAACTGGAGGATCATTGTAGGGATAATATAATCATATCCTCTCAATGCAACGCTGGTCTTACAAATGCGAAGATATCACGATCGTATGGTAGAATCATCAGGCATTGGTGAACGTCCCAACAACAGAAAACCAGACATTAGGTGACCTAACGTGGTCACATGATTAGCCTTTTATGTTGCATGGCGCTCACCCATAAGTATATAGCAGAGAGGAAACCAGTAGCTCTATCTGCTAACAAGGAGAGTTGATGGCCGGTTTACTCATATGAACATCCATACAAAAACAATACCCATATACAATTCATATATAAAGTTACCTTTATGTTAATATATATGTGCGTCGGTATAAATTGATTGAGCTATTAATAATGTATAAAGAATGCCCTTTATATGTTTCATTATCAAGGTGCAAAATGAAAACTTGTTCAGGGATAAATCCGTCCGCGGTGGTAGGAAAAATATATGGTCTCTTCTGAGTAAAGGCTATAAATAAGTAGTATACATATAGCGTTTGGAATCGTTACCTTGTGGGGGTAGAACCGCGGTCACAATAGAGATTTCATTACTGATTTGATTTGACGCATAATGCTATGAGGAAACGTTTACTACACAATCACATACAACACTGCAATACAAACAACAGTCACGCAATATGTGTCCGTTCGAATGATTTCTTAAAACAATGAGATATTCATATACATTCCTTTCCGCAAATTAATGTCCATGTTCAAAACCGTTCCTCTTGATTCATCTTGTAATACTCACTCTTTGTGGGATTATCATCTGTCGACCTGATCGTAAACGATACTCAAATACTACGTTGTTTGGAGCATCAGAAAATCCCCTATGTTTGGCCAGGACAGGCTTAAGGAATATTTACACTCTTGCCGCATGGCCTGTGGTAGTAATGACAAACCTTCGATGCGAACTATCAAATGTATTAGCCTCAAGCAATTCCACTTTAACCCGGCTCCATATTATGTGTTACAAGTTATACATTCATATATGTCCATATAGATATAAATACATACACTGCCTTTCCTGCCCCCCTCTTCCTCATCTTGCACACCCCAAGCTTCCCACCCCAAGCTTCCTTGGGGGCAAATCCAATGGACGAATCTCTGTGGACCTCTCCGGCGGTTCAGTCAGTACATCTGCTCACACAAACTCACACATGCTCATATATGCACACCCCTTCCTGACCCCCTCACTCGTTACCAAGAGGCCGCCGGTTAGCAATCCTCAGTCCCTCTCGATAGCGGCTGCCGTTCTTCACAACCATAGTTCGCGTCCGCAGCCCGCTTGGTCCCGCCAATACCAACACGGGGGGACTTTTCCCCGCCGGCCCCGCCCCCACCCCTGCCACCACTGCCACCACCTCCGCAGATGAGCAGCTCCGAGCCTTTCTTTGTGCCGTTGGCGATGTTGTTGAGCGGTATGCTCTCCTGTGTGGTAGAGAAGTCTGAATATTGTGTGTCGTCATAGCGCAGTGGGGAGGTCTTAGTGCCGTATGTAGGCACTGGTCTCTTCTCCGAGGACTTCATCGTGGTGACGTAGGTGTTTATACGGCGTACCTTACACATGCTATGTTCATCGTTCTCGAATGTTACACAGGGACAGATCCTCAGCACGTACTTGAAGCCGTTCCTGAACTTGGAGTTCATCCAGCAGTAGACCATTGGGTTGTAGCAGCAGTTGCTCATGGCCAACCAGTGGCTGGAGATCCAGACTACCTGGATGTATTTATAATCCCAGATCTCAGCATGCCTGTCACCCACTAGGGTCACTGTGTGTAGGGGGAGCCAGCAGAGTGCGTAGATAATCACCACCGTGATCATCATCTTTACCATCTGTAAATGGACAAAAAATGGAATACAGTTATTTTCTGTCATTTTCAGTATCAAGGAATTAATTTAGTCAACCACATCAACATAGCACGGATGTTCAATAGTAACATTACAGAATCATCAATATCAAAATAAGGCCTTATAAATCGTCAGCCACCAGGTTGTACGTGCAATGCCCCAAAAAATCATGAAAACAGTATAATTGCTTTTATGAAATGGATACTTTCCAAAGAAACTAGACAGGACTACACATAATAGTTATGTTTCAAAGCTACATTTGGAGAAGGCTACTTATATCTGGCCCTCTCAGCAGTCTATTAGGGGCGAATGTGTGGGTGTTTGTACCTAGATTTTCGTTGTTTTGCATTGAAAATTAGAATTAATGACAACCTTTAGGTAGCTCTGATGGAATCTGTGAGATCCAATAAAAGGAACGTACTAATATGAAATATCATATACGGATAGCCTTGTGCTATGCCGCAGCTGCTGCTGTAATACACTATTATTGGTCGACAACATATAACCGACAAAGGTTCTACCACGGAAGCATTAGTCAGTTGCTTATTGCCAAAGATAAAGCGTTATGTTTATTTTGAACAATAGACAATGAATAACCTAGCACTATTTATATATACAATGAACCTACTAATGATAATTAAATCTCAAATCTTATCTTAGCCTGGAATAAACGTCCATAGGCTTAACATTAGGAACCCGTTCTCAACAGGCCTGCGAGTACGGTATCTCATTCTCAACAGATAGATATTTCCAGGCTAAGATAAAATTAAAAACATTTTCGTGCTCTCGTTTGGAGTGCCTCAGAATATTCACTCGGCTATCGCCTCGTTCATATTACTGCACACTCCAATCTCGATGGCTAACGAGGACACAGACCAAACATTCATCAGTTTCTTTCTTATAACTCAATAGAGTAACGTAGATAATCACAATCCTTTGTGGCATTGCCCTTTCATTATTATGCAGGTTCACCATGGTTTGGTCGGGGTGATAGATCACTCTTTATGTACTGAATCGTACCTAATAAGATCACGCAATGATTGTAGTAAATGTGATTGTATCGATGATGATATGTTTTATATTCAAGGATTAGGGTAAGAAAAGTCATGGGTTTTGGACACTTTGAAAAATAACCACCCTAATCAAGGCCAAAGGACCAAGCGCCCAATTTGCGTTTTTTGTCCGTAGGACCGCAGTTCGTAGAATCCCAGCTTGGTCGCTTGCCAAAGAAAGTCAGCAAAACACGAAGGAGCAAAAAATTCTAATCACATTATGAATCGAGGAAAGCAATTATTTAATGACAAAAACAATGATGCATTAATCATTCTCTCTCCAACTCGTGTGTTAAGCCACATTTTCTTTGTAACTTAAGTGAAGGCTGACTGAAAGGAGGTGTGTAAATTGTCAAAGTATCAGACTGAACGTGCCCAATTAAGGTGGCTTGATCACAGCCGGCATCTGGTAGTTTCTGCCGAGGACTATTATCTGACGAAACGAATTTTCACTGATGTCTTGAGTACATACTATCATTTTGTAAATGGTTGAAAAACACTTGATCAATTCGATAGAAAGACAAAGAAGACATATACAGAAAGGCATGGCTTTTAACCTACAGACCTCAGGTGCGACAATGGATTTTAGTCATTCAACGCACCTGGGACCTGTTTCAGTAGTTTCGTGACATGTCCATATGGTGTCTGTGACACCATATGGACAGATCAACACACGTTGTGGCACTTAGGACAAGACAGACCCCAAACACGATGTGTCCAGTTTCAAAAGTATCAGACGATTTTACTCACTTCCCGTAAGGATGAGGCAATGAAACTTTAACACCAGTAAGGGATATATATAACCTATAAGCGTCCCATATATGGGGAAAATTGGCCACTCCGATCCACTGATATTTGACTTCAACTGTGACATGCGTTTTGAAACCTGACAAAATAATTTCCGCTGTTGCTTGCACTGTTGGTGCCGCTATTGATGTCTGTCTAGGCCTAATGTCATGAAACTACTGAAACAGGTCCCTGAACCTGTAATCGTGAACGTGGGACACCCTATGATACAGTGCATATAGGCTAGGGAGAGGTTATAAAGACTTCACTATCACCGTTCGCTGACAGCGTATAGTTGGTAACGTGCAGAGGGCCAGTACCTCATTGACTCGCAGGTGCTTGACATATTTGGCCACTACAAAGCCAGGTGTAAACTTGCTGTTTGGCTTAGTGCAAAGTGATGAGCAGGACTGACTCACAGACTGAACAACAAGATGTTTTCCCTTATCTTTTAATTGTTTTACAATATAGAGTGCGTTGTTCTTCCAGGCAGAAATTAGACCTAAATAAGTCAATGACGGGGATGTCAGACAAAACGATCTCTGATTGATATCATCCATCTAAAATGTACATCATTAAATATCATACAATCAAGATATATCATTGGAAAACAATGACAGAGTGCTTTCTTCGTCAAAGATTTACAACAGGTAAGCGTGATAGCGGTCTCTTTAAATGCAGTTGACAGGTGTAAAGCGAATAAGATAAGAACCGTTTTATGGAGACGCCACACAACCCATCTGGGGGGCGTTGCTCCACGTTTTGTGGATCGCAGAATAGCGACCCGAGGTCGAAATCGCATTACCGTAGAAATGTTTCGGATCGAATCATACCTATGTCATCATCTAGATTCGATTAAATGTCTAATGAGTCACTGAAAATGCGTTGTTGTAAAATGTAGCGAGAGATGCAGTTGGAGATCTGTAAACTTAAATAAAAAAGTAACAACAAAACACTTGATAACAACGACACCACACGACACAATCCGATATTACTGAAGAAACGCTTTCCCCCATTTCTAGGAGCAACGAACCCCTTGCTTCCAATAGTTGCCCTTAGTTTTCAAACATGCCTGGCTACGACTGGTAACAAATAGAAACTCTTGTGTCCACGCCTGGTACACGAAGGGACTAGTTGAATAGAGACCACCAAATAAAGCCATAGTCGAACCATTGTATTCAACTTGAATACAGCAAGCAAGAATCACCTTAAACCCTTTGTTGACCATAGAGCCATTTTCCACTGGCTGACTATTCGCCACCAATCTGCAGTCAGGAACCACCGACGCCAGGTCGGTGAATGGAAACATGCATGCAGCGCAGTGCTCACTGATTAATTGTTCATAGATTATACCATGAGGCCGCCACCGAACTATTTCAGTCTGTATGGACCTGTCAAATGTGGCAGACACGAGGAAGACACTGCACCCTCACCGATTTTTAGACACCGAAGTACAGTCAATATATCGGTGCCGTTTTCGTCGGTCAGCGGAAAATGGCTTATACAGTGGATTTTAATTCAGGTCAGATATATTCATGGTTGAACATCGCTTTCCAAAAGAATATATATATATATATATATATATATATATATATATATATATATATATATATATTATTATATATATTATATATAAATATAAATATCGAATATATATTATTCACTGCGTTATACCTTCGCTTCCGTTGCGAGGCTTGTTGATATGTATAATGCTCATGCCATGGTTACGATTCCTTTTCCGCAGGGTCTGAGCTGCTCTAACCGTTTATCCCCACTCTGTTTCCAGCCTCCGACCTGCTCAGTTGAGCTTTCACTGTATATTGAAAAAACTTTTTGATTGGTCAGACTTTGGGAGGTCCCAAGTCTATAATGGTTCGGATGGTAAAGACCTAGACTACAACTCGTGGTTGTAAAGATGATTTTCCTGATTATTCGGAAAATATGGAGCAGATTCTAGGAGATTCCGGAATATCAAAGTCGAGAAGGAGGGATATATATATATATATATATATATATATATATATATATATATATATATATATATATATATATACAATCATATAGAATGCGGTGGTCTTTTATGGTGTCCAAGAAATATACTATCCATTATTGATTATATGTAGGTATTGCCAACATTAGATATTCTTAGATTCAACCTTCTCACTGTCTATACATTCACTCAAGGGACCGCATCTGATAAAAGAAAGAGTGTCCCAATCCATTCACCAGTCCTATTCCCAGCAGAATATGTAGCGCTGGCTTAATGAATGCTAACAATGATAAAAGTGACTTGAGAGAATGCATGGGTGTCTATAAGTTTTAAGTTCCATTTCTTGCATCCTGTTGTGCTTCACAATCCGCAGAGGTAGATTGATAAGCCTTTATGTTGTAGACCCGTGAGACTACCACAGGTCACCCAAATGTCTCAGGAATCCAATTGAATATTAAATAAGGCTCGTTTCCATAGGCAGATCTCCCATCATCGATCTAAGGTCAGGAACCACCGACGGGCTTTTGGCACTGCTGACCAAAAATCGGTCAATAGAAACGACCCAGCTGGAGGAACGACCAACGGCTTTTTCAACTTAGATTATGCAATTTGGCACCACCCACTACTGAGTGAAAGCTTGGTGACTGAATCAAATCTACTACCCTTATATATAGACGCATAGTGAGTGGCACAAACTTTCTGGGTAACCCAAGAAATCTACACCTTCTCTGTCGGCCAACGGAAATAGGCCTATAGACCATATTAGTGTGACGTCATTTGACCTGCCGAGAGTGGGGTTTCCCTTACATTCTCGTGCCAAACATTGGGATATCCCTTCATAAGTGCAGCAGTCGGCGATCCTAGACATCTTAATTTTTTGAATTCTACATTATATTTAACTCTACTATGCCACGATGCTACGTCTATGCAGTGCTTCTCGGAGTTTGGATTTGTTTGGCACCAAAATGACGTCAGGACTAATGCGGTCTATAGAGGGCAGAGAGTAGGCAGAGAGTAGTCATATAATCGTACTCATACGTTCTGCAATTCCTTTTAATGGTTCTTTACTTTGTCCAGGAATTGGAACTATATTAAGGTGTCGGAGGGGATGTCACTTATTCTAGCATAAACATATGATAAGTTTGAAAAATAGTAATATATAGAGAGACATAGTAAGTGTGTCTGGATGAAATTTGTTCAGAGATATTTTGGAAGGAAGTACTCCCCGAGTTCGTAGAATGAGGTGATCGTGTTTATTATCTCTTTTAATTTCATTTCAAACTTATCAGGCTGCTGATAATAATATCTGAGGAATGCTTTGTCATCATATCAGAGCCTTAAAACGGTAACGCCTCCCTTTCTTGTATCATCACCTTAGACACCCCTGAGGATAATTAACACCAACGAGAGGACGTAGATCCAAAATGTAAGCGACCACATTCCTTCTGTGACTACTGCGACAACACACTATTCGTGCTACCTTTTCGTCAGTTCATGGAGAGCGAGGAAACCACGTTCCAACGATAATTAGGCCAATTAAAATGCCAACAACTTGAGAACTTCATTCCTCAATTCAAATATTATATTAGTTGTCTGCTGGCATGAGCTTCCAAACCACTAGAGACAAACAGCAAGAGACTAGTGGAGAGAAGTTGACTTAACTTCTTATGCTGTCTTACCACATGTAATATTTTAGTATTAGATATTAAATATGTTCTGTGTCCCTCACTCTGGCTCCCTTTAGACAATCCCTCGGAAAGCATCAACAACAAGCGGGACTCTATTCGGCATAGATATAATGGAATAAAAATGGAGGCACGGCTTCACTGAAGCGTTGATAACAAGACAAGACTGTGGCTATTACTCTATACAAGAATGCCATCCAGGCGAATCTCATTTACAAGTCTCAGCTTGGGATGCGCGTAGGAGTGTGGGCCAGAGAGAAAGTCCGGGAAATGCTTTCGACATTGTATATATCGCTATCGAGAAAGAGGCAACCTTCATATTTCTACTCTAATGCATGTGATCCTGATCTCCTTAGGTTCCGATTAAAAATGAGTGGTCTATGATTTCGTCCTGATAAAACATGCATATCATAGGGTCTCTACGACATTTCAACATGTGTGAGATACTGATCGGAAAATTTTGGAATTAGATAGAAGATACATAGATACCCATATGTGCAAATTTGGTGATTTTTATTAGGTTTAAGTGTCTCAAATCAATACTTTCTTAGTATAACTTGGAACAAAGATTTCAGTACCTAAAAATACATTGTTGTTCTATGTGTTCTGATAAATATTGTTGATGCGATATTTGCTGAATTATAGTGTATCGTATAGTATAGTGTACTGTATATTACAGGAGAACCCATTACGATGCCTGGTGAAGTGGCATGTCTAGACATTTGTCTACAATATGGACCCTCCCGATAAGTCCCCGATATTTACTTTTGTATCGGAGCCATATCGGTAGGTCTAAATTTCTATCGTTGTGGGTTGACGCCAGGCCTCACTTTCTTAACCAAAACAAATTCAGGCAGTGGCAGTGGACATACTTGTAGATGCTCTAAATTGTTTAAAACTATGATGCACGAACATCTTCAGCCTTTTTGATGCATAAATATTCCCTGTATGATATGAGACATGTGGAAACATTTTTCTCTAAGTAGTCACCTTTCCGACGCCACGTCCCATTCATTTTTCTCTTAAAAACCAAGTTCAGTACAACAGAAGAAAGAGCCAATCATACTTGGGTATATAATTATCTCCAAAGATATGCATGTTATTTTTAATATAAGTAGTTTGGGCGCACCGATTATCTCAACTTCGCATAGGTGGTTTACACATCACAGTAAATAGCGTCATATAGACAGTGCCCTTGTGTGACCCGTCATAATCTGCCTGAATTCCGAACTTTTCCGTGAAGAGGTGAGAATGGATCTTGCCGGACAAAGCAGCTATTGTGTTAGATGCCAGTATGAGGTGGCAGGTGGCTTACCAGCAGTGATGGAGGAGGGGGTAGCGGAATTTAGACACTACAACTATAGTGAATGGAGCCCTAAATACTACATCGTTAATCACTGCCCACCATCCCTGCTCTTTGTTCATTACAATAGACTATCCTGATACCAGTTTAACACATACATAGAATTATCTTTCTCAGGTACGCGCATAGAATCCATGATACTAAATATTAATGAAGAGCGACATGTATACATCAACATGGGTTTGGGAACGATGAAAAATAGAGGCCGGTATTATTTGGGTTCTTATAAGTAACTTTTCTGGTACTCTCAGCATCATTTTAAGAGGCTGTGCTGTTGCACTCTGCATGATTATAAGTCTCCTGGTTGCTTTATAAAGAGGGCCACCAGGGTTCCAGGAGCGACCATTAATATAATTCTAACTGTAAATATGTCATATTACAGTCTGCAGGACCAGAACTGCGATCTGGGATGGGATTGCGATCGGGAAAAGTCAGAGAACTCTAACATTTCTTGGTACTATCGGCTGGGTGTCAGAGTCGGGACAGATGCTCTCAGGGTGATGGTTTTAGGAATATATTCACCATGATTTATCAATTATCATACCATAATGGTAAGTCGGTGTCGCCCTATGAGAACAACCAGTTCCGTGTCGTGATTTCATATCCTTATTCCGTATTACTAGAAACAGAAACAGTTTCATATTTCACAGCATTTTATCAGGTTTTTACAAAGTGATGATTTCGATTTCTGATCAATCCCCACTCAAGGTCTAGATGACGTTTGGGGACTTTTCTCGTAAACTCCCATTTCCACAAGTATAAGATTACGGGCCTCCGTAATCTCTCCGTAATCTCCTGGTTGCAAATCACCCACATCCACGCACCTGTATGCGTTTTCTATGGAGACTGTAATCGGTAGTTAGAAATGTTGATATGTTGCTATGCCCTGAGATCTTCGGAGTAGATATGTTACTTCATACATGTTGAGTTGTAATGAGACATTAAGTTTCTGCGACATCAGCTATTACAAATATTACTACACCCTTAGCCCTTCTGGGGCGATGTGTTACAATAGTCTGAGTAGCTGTAGGTTGATGCGTAGTTTTACTCTAAGATTCGGTTATTTGGAATTTGTAACACTCTGAGGTGTCATTTGTCAGTGTCCTGTAACATCTTGTGTTATTGGGATTCACATACGGAAAGGTTCTGAAATGTTAACCCTTCCCCATCCCATCTCCATCTCGTACGTATTAGAATAACGAAGGGATGTAATAAGCTCATTGTATTGTACTATTTTTGCTCATCATAAATGTGCTTGTGATGTTATTATTAAAACAAAAAAATACAAAAACAGAGCAAGCTCATATAATGAGAGCATGGTGATCATGTTATCCATATCAAATACCAGTCAAAGTATTAATAATCATTTCAATGATGATATGCAATCTTAAGTGTAATCATATTGGAAACTCAGCTAGACTTTCCATTTGAACTGAGATTGACACATGTAAATTACGAGTGATAGTCACATGTAAACTACGAGGGAAAGTCACATGTATAACACACTCTGTGGAAAAAAGAAAGAAAGCTAAGCTTAATTATAAAAGAAAATGCATAACATTGGACTTCCCCACCCTCACTGCATACTTTCTTTATGTATGCCCCCCTCCCCGAGTGATTATGCCGCATTCCTATGAAATTTGTGTTTCTTGGGTTGCCACTTTTCGTGGTAACATGCATTTTCGGGTATCCTGGGTGTAGGGAAGAACAGGGAGGCTCTCTATCTTTAAGTGTTTTTGTCTTTGTAGTTGAGATCATGAGCAGCTCAAGAAACTCCTCCCATCTCATGTACAAAGTTAAGGAGACATCTCACGAGTCTCTGACTCCCTGACGGCCTAATTGTTATTATCCATTAGCTGTAGGACTAAAAGAGTGATTTCGTAGGAACGCCGGGTCGCCAACTGAGTATGTTCATTGTACGTTGTAGCCCACAATGCTGCAGCCCTCCTTTTATACTGCATGCAGTGCAGTTATCTATTCGTCTTCCATTCGAAATTTCTTATTGTATTCATAAAAGAAGATACTGGTGCTATAGTCATGTGTTTAGTGGCACTGTGTTAGAAGCAATATAGTATAAAAGTTAGCAAACGAAAGGCACCAATGAAATCCTTTACGCAGTTCAATCTTATTGGTGAGTGCGAAATAACTAGGCGTAAAACATAGGGATTTCCTCAGTGATACGAGAATTATTATCTTTATAATTCAACCTCATGGATGCAAAATACAATCAACCAACTAACTAACCAACGAGGCAGCTAACCAACAAATGAGTCAA
The DNA here is from genome assembly GCA_950022655.1 of Alentia gelatinosa. Taxonomy (NCBI): domain Eukaryota; kingdom Metazoa; phylum Annelida; class Polychaeta; order Phyllodocida; family Polynoidae; genus Alentia; species Alentia gelatinosa. Next base: position 24,771,575 of record OX465579.1, read on the forward strand.
TCAGCCAGGAGACGGTCAATTAGTCATCCAGCCATCCAGCCAATTAGCCAGTTGGTTAGCCATCAAACTTGCCAACCCACCAGTCAACCGGATAACAACGGAAACCGGTCAGTGAGTCAGCCACCCAGCAAGTCGACCAACCAGACCATGTAAAATAGGCTTCGTCTTTTTACATCCTTATACACCGCTCATCATACAGTTGGTCTATTCTTATTTCCTTGCGAAGCTCAGAGTTGTTTATCAGTATTCTGAGACCCTCGTGGCTATTACATCGTCACTCGAGAAATACGGCATCTAAAGACCCACACATTTAAAAAAGAAATCAGGACATACGTAACCCAAGACGGAATAATGATGAATTCCACCCATGTAAACCTGTTCACCTAGTGAATTTGCATAAGCACATACAAACAATATTGAACTCAAGAACCAATGGAATCACAGACTAAGGCTTTTTCATGTGTTACGTAAACGCCTATTCAATTACACTAACTGCCTCATCTAGTCCCTCCCAAACACACTCACTTATATGCATTCTCTCACTGATTTCAGTCTGACAAACAATCAATTGCTCACAAGTTAATATATTCATTCAGTCACTCAACGTTTACAAACCCACAGACTCAGCCAGTCTCTTTCATCCTGCTGTAGGTCATCAGAACCCCTTGCCAAGCGTCTACACATCCGTTGCACTGATTAAACGACCACTTTGAGCGCTGCTAATGGATCGTGCCATTGCCAGGTCCACATATCAAACAGATATAGTGTTGACACTCCAGTATTCAGTTTCATCGCACGTTCTAAAGGCCATACATCAGAAAAAGCTATCCAATGCTAATACCTATCAATATTGACATTTGGACTGCATCAATCATTCCTTTGGTCCTACTTTATGACCGAAATAGACGTCCTAATCATCGCGAATATTTGTCTCTTTTCCTTGTTATTCCACATTCCACAAGGTTTAACGTACTTTTTAACATGATTGAATATTGCATTTATTACACGCATGTTTGTTTTTGTGTGATGTGATTGATGGCGCAGTCGGATGAACACAGCAATGGTGTTTGAATGGATCATTTCAAAGAAATAAAAACCTACCTCTCATCTTTACCTCTGATTTACATTAAAAAGTATCAATTTGCATGGAAGGAACTAGAGGCAATTAAAACTGGTATTGGTACATCACAGGAACGGTGGGCTTTGTATTTTTCCATCTCTGAATCACTCGATTTGTCATTTGAAAAAATCCCATATCCTACCACTTTTCAAAAGGATTCTTCTTAAAAAAGGGAACATGTTGAAATTATATTTAAAGATAGCGAGACTGAACTCATTCCGGGCAGATAATATTCGGCATGATCATGAATACCCGAGGAAGATCCTGTTCAACAAATATTCCCATCTGGAAATTTAAAATATTTGTATTCTATTACATAGCTGATCACAAAGTGTGATAACGGACCTTGAGCAGTGCTTCTACCATTAACACAGCCCATGGGAAAAATCCCTTTCCCACACTGAATCATATACAGGAAACGTCACTGTGTATTAGCAGGCGTCATATCTGTAATTGACTTAGAGCCACACACTTGTCATGGCTCACTTAAGTCGCTCTCAACACCTACGATTTTCCAATATCATCTCAGCAGTGGTGGGACTATAGTCGGAACGTCACAGAGCGAGAATAGACGAAGAAAAGGCCGGGACTTGGTGGGGAGAGAGAAGGGGAAATCTATTGTTTGATGAGGGGAACTGAGACAAGCAGTGGCTGCCAGCCACAGTCTGTCAACAAAGCTGCGTTTGGTGGCGTGCCAGTAAGCCGATTAAGGCAAAAGCTAGGGCGGTAGCTGGGAGGGGCGGTAAAGACACTCTAAGCGCCTGCCCGGCCACTTGGGTTAGCTCAGCCCCTGCTGCGCCGCCCCGTTCACGACATCTTTTCACGCCCTTTCCGCTTGTTTTTCATTCCGACGGCTAACAAAGGTAAGAGAATTTGTTTATTGAAAGAAGGGGAACAGCAGGGAAGACAGGTGTAAGCGACTCACTTAATCGGATGCCTAACGAAAAATCACTGGTGACTAGGTGACCAGTAGCAATAGGAAAGTGTATAATTGTATAAGCTTAACACGGAATACTGCTAAGGGGGCAGATATCATCAAAGAAGACAAATCTTTGCTAATCAAACAAATAGATATTATATCAATGACCAGGAGAGCCATAACTGATGATAAAGTTATTGAAATAAGAATTAAATTGGAAACATACATGTATATATTTTGATTTAGATATTTAGAACTATTATAGACACACTGATGAATCATAATATGCAAAATACGTCAACTCTTGAGATGAAGAAGTAAACTCATGAGATGAGTCTATGTCTAATTGGGTTTCTGTTCGGTTGATGGCAATAAAGACGACCCTTTAGTCCAGTCAAATTAAGCCAAAAAGAGGCCTAACTGGCCACAAAAAGCAACAGATTTCATTCAGGGGCAGTCACCTGAGAATACCCTACACAATATCAGAATAAAAATCGAAATTAATCCAAGTGGTGGAAGTAGGTTGAATTTGCATGAATCCAAAATGGCCACCTCAAGTCTATGAAATTGCATAATTCTGGTTTGAATTGAGGTAGAAACACAATTCCAAATGCTAAACTTATATTTTCTGAGCTGTGGACTTTATACAGATCCCCAAAAAGTCATATCTGTCCAATAAATTAGTATAAATCCGATCTGGCCGCTTGAGATATGTGAAATACCCTTATTTGGGTTTGAATTAAGATATATACACATGATTCTGAATGATATGTTTCCTAAGGTGGGGAGTTCGTATAACACCAAGGAAGGCCAAACTGTTGAGTGAATAGGTGCTATAAACAACAAATATATGGCATTACAAAAAATGATAAAGATGTGATAGAGGAAATGTATATAATATTTAGCACAAGGAACATGATACATGTGTGAGGAGGTTAGAAGACACTAAAGATATATGTGTAATTATAACAGAAAAAAATACATCATGCCATTTAGCTATTATTTTCTGAAGGACAAGCTTTATGTTTTATGCCAGCATAATATCACAGCTTTTTCATGATTTGTTATATCTACATCCATATTGTCTGCTAATGTCTGTGATGTCAATTACACCTTTTTGTATCATTTGTGGCTGCACAATGACCATAATTTTCCCTGCAAGTTGTGTAATCACTATAGAAATAGGATAGACGTGTTACATAACACGTCTATTCATTTATCCTGGATGGAATAAGGCAACATTTGCCTGTTTTCAAGACGTTGCGATCTATATCTCGATAATTATCATCATTCCTGAATCCTTGTGTGCCCAAGTCCTACCTGCTCCTGTATATGTATCCCCCATTATCTATTGGGACCCTGGGTATATGTGGCCTAAATCTATCTAGTTAACTAGAAGTGGTTGTTCTCTCTAAAATGGTAAAAAAAACAAAACAAAATAGTGGTAGCCCTTATGTGCATATATTTTACAAGCAGAAATATGTTTATATGAGAGACTGGCAGAAGGTGACTTAAATGTGATAACCAATATACTAGATGATATGTACATTCACATATTTAACCCTATTATAAACTCTAAAAACCATGTTCGTATGCAGCACTAAATAAATCTAAACAATCTTGACCCAAGTGAGGATGATTTGTACATTTTGGTGAAACATCATTCCCTCAGAATGTTAAGACTTACAACAAAACCTTCATACAAAGCTATGAGGCCTTTATTTCCTGCAGTGGTAAGGTGCTAGTGCTTAAATTTTTTGTTATATTATAGACACTTAAGCCACAGCTAGGAAAGCCTTGCTGTTCCATTTAACTTCATGGCAGCTGATTTACCAATAATATCCAAAAAGAGACATGGATCATGTTCCTTGGCAAATGTCTGTATTTCTCTTTTGTGGCAGACGATAATTCATTGGTTGGTACCATATTGAATTTCTTATTGTTTCACTGGTTTATGAGTAGATGCACTTTCCATTGTGTTTGATATGAGTTCCAAACATCACAAAAATAGAGCATTATAAACAATGTTAAGTGTCTTTATTCAGACACAAATTAGACTAATTCATTTATTTCAGGCAGCCATATTGGATTTATACTAATGTACCTTAAAGATAGGACATAACAGATTACTTTTCTGGCTATTTCTATGAATTCCCCACCTTGGAAAACATGTGTTTAGCACTTAACTATATGGGAATTATGATTATTTGGCCCACTTCCACCACTTGGATTATTTTCGATTTTTATTACATTGACTGGACAAAAGGGTGTCTCTATTGCCATTAACGAAAAGAAAAGCCCCATTAGACATTGATATGGGTTCTCATTGATTGACCCTCTAGTATATACGGTATACTGAGGTGAATGCCACTAGAATAAAAGCTATTGCCTTTTGTGGACGGTCAAACCATATTTTGACTGGAATACTTGTTGAAACAGTAATTGAGAACATTTTTCCATAAGCCACACGATTAGGTCACAGGGCCTCAAGAGCATAGCAGATGTCTCTTGGGTTCATGATCTAAACATGCAGGTCATAGGCAATAATTGATGAATATATTAATGGGCGTCCGTAAACCATGAAAGTTTACGCGTAGTTCTACACGAATATTCTGTCGTCAACCTCAAGTGGTTTACAGAGCTGACCGTCCATAAATCGTTGATTATTGTATTTCTTGCCAAAGGTGATCAATAATTTCTATTCCTAGAAATTCGAAAAGCCGGAAACAAAGAGTATGGTTTACGGCCATTAATAAACAATGGGTAGTGGTTTACTTTAGCCTCATACATTCTCTCAGGGACTTCGTAACCCACGGGTAAGAAAATAAGCTAAACCTGTTGTGTAGTCTACCTATACAAATATGTATCTTCTAGTGTGTTAGTGGTATGAGGACAGGTAAAGCCATACAGACTTCTGGCAGATCGCTATGACCTTCTTACTGACACCGAACCACATGTAGAATCGTTTGACCGTTGTTGCTTTTGTTCTGTGAGATAACATATACTGCATACAATTTTGTTCACCATCAAAGAAAGGAAAATGTTGATAATTAAAATCATTGAATTCCTGAATATGATATTGCTTGTTTGATATACAAAAAATAGTATGCACTTACTTTTCGTTTGGATGCTGCCATGCGCTGGTCCCTGTTGTTTTCAGCTTCCCCAGGGGCCTTGGTCAGCCAGATAACGATCGCGATCCTCGTGTAGGTAAACATTAGCACGAACAGTGGCAGGAAATACTGCAGCACCATCACCACCAGGCTGTAGATATAGCGATGTCGCTGGTCAGGCCAGTCTTCAATGCAATGTTCACGCCGGTCTATCGTCTCTATCCGCGACAGGATGGCCACGGGTAAAGGCGCAGCCAAAGAGAAGAACCATATAACGGTGATTACCACTGCCGCCTGTTTGGTCGTCATCCGTGGCCGCAGAGGGTAGATGATGGCGATGTAGCGATCTAAGCTTATGGCCAGTAGAGTGAAGGCCCCAAGAAACACAGTCACCACCTGAGCGTAGTTGATGATGGGGCAGAGAATAGGTCCAAACGGCCAGTACTGCATCAGCAGGTTGGCTATAAATGTAGGCGGAATGCAGAGAACCGACATCATAATGTCGGAACAGGCGAGATTGACAATAAAGTAGTTTGTCACCGTTCGCATACGCTGGTAGGCCAACACGATGTAGCAGACGATTACGTTTCCGCCGACGGACAGCACACTCACTGTGGTGTACATGAGAATGATCAGGATTTGGGCGTACATAGGCATGGCGAAGCTGGGCCCGCCATCCCCGCCGCCCTCCTCCCCGCCCCCGGTCCAGTTCCCAACTGTGCTGTTACCGAGGGCAACGGTCACACTGCGGTTGTCGAACTCGTAGTAGATGTCGTGGTCCATATAGTTGGGACCAAGGTCCGAGGTGTCGTTTGAGAAGCGAACCCGCATCGTGTTGTAGTGTTGACAGTACCCTCAATTTCTCTATATGGATGACTGCGTGGATGGCGTCAGATCCGCTTTGGGTTGAGCATGGCACTAGAGATGTTTAGCTGAAAGAAGATAAAAAAGAAAGTTGCTGGTCAGTAATGCCATCATATCCAATAATGCAGCCTTTAACATTCTAGTTGAGATTGCTTTCAACACTGCACTGTTTTTAGTTGTTGATTGAGCGACAAAAACTTGCTACCACCTAAAAAATAAATATTTAAGGATTCTGTACACACAATGTCAGACATACATTTTATAAATGGTTCTTGGCCTATACGGCAACATAGCTCTCAGGGTGGTAATTTTCTTTGTAGGATGAAAATTAAACTACACTACACTATCGATACTTGAACTCTTGTATTAATATTTTGTTCTAAGCTTCTGCAATAAGTAGGTTCCATTGTTCTTATATTCGGACGGTGAGCTGAAATACGTTCCATGAGAAGTTGTTGCATCAATCTAGTGGAGCCATGTGCAGAAACACTACCAGAAGAGATTCCTTTTGCAATTCTCATATAATCTTTCCATAACTTCATACTTCTACTGTGCAACTAGGCAATTGGTATGATTCGAAATGTGTATTACACTCCACAATGATTTGTACAGTGAGAATTAGTGTTTTTCACCTGTCATTATCATTGCCCAAAACAAGGCATGTTTTAGCTGACTAGCTAAGGAGATTTGGTACTAGCCGGACGGTGGTTGGAGGTACAGGGCGTACAGGTAAGACATCCTTAGAATCTATTGACAGGCTTTTGTAGACTTTTGACATTTTTACAGGTCGGATTTTGATCCTAGGTTCTTCTTACTAAGTTCGTCTTCAACTCTTTCAGAAATGCAAGCACATTTTCGATATAGATACTCATGTAGTATATATGTATAGTTGTATGTGTATATATGTATATGTATTTAAATATATACATATATATATATACACACATGTAAATATATATATACACATATATATCCTTCCAGACTCGGACCATGGGTAAGTGCATTCTTTAGCCTTCTTTAGGTGTGGGACCCATTGGTATGATGGTAATGGGGCAATGGAGTTTATTCCCCATCGCTTCATAGTCTATACTCCAATCTCAGCAGAGGATTGGGTTTACAGCCACATTATTGTTGTGAGAGTCGCATAAACGCCCGGCTCATCCTTCTTTACAGGGCTTTGTTATCGCAATAAAAGCTGGGTTACTGCCTTTCCTCACGTTGCAAGCATTGGCAAGGGTATAATCATTCTTACTGGACAAGAGGTAACCGCTTTTATATGACCCAGTAGGGATTTATTAGCGATTCCATGAGGCATGAGAAGCAGCCAAGCCTGAAACGAGGTGAGAGGCAGATTTCTTTTGTGTGAAACAATGCAATCCTATTTGAGTAAGAGAGACTCTTGTCTTTCAAATACGGTGATTATAACGTTGCTTCTCATTCAATGAATTAGCTTTAATCATCTTCCCCGAGAAAAAGAGGCAGTCTCATTGTCGCACTCAACATGAATCACCGGATGATACTATCTCCACAAAAACACCATCTAATCAACATCCCCACACAAAACAACACCTAGATTCCCTCACGATACCAATGTCCACTCATCCTTCCCTCCTTGCGCACTCTCTTCCACCCTACTCACGTAAACAAACTTTCCAAAGACAGAATTCTTTATATTTCCCAATTCTGGGATTCTAAGCCCTAGTCAAGGTAAGAATTGCTTTAAATGCGCTGCTTTGCGAAATCATTAATGAGGATAATGAATCCGTATTAGTAACCAGGTAGAATCGGAAAGACTTTGCTCTCTGTACTGCCCCGTAATATGAATATGTAATAAGCTGGTTATAATCTTGGCTATGTACATAAATCAAATAGATCTAACAATTTCAGTATTGACAAAATGCTGCCACTTGTTACATCGAAGTGTAATTTTAATGTTCTTTCCATATCCCTGCAGGACGAACAAGCTCATTCCCCGATAAAGGACCTATTAGAGCCTTCTGACCTAATTAAGCGCCATTTAAAAGTAATCACCGCTGAAGTAAAGACCAGAAGGGTCCTCGACGTCGATGGTGTCCCTACAGGGTCCAACAGGATCTGTTGACTCGACATTTTATATCTCGACCCCACCATGGAGCTTCTCCTACTTCTCCCACTAATATCCCGGAGATCTACAGCTCCTCGGTACCCATCTCATTTTATACAAAGCCTATGATCCATCGCGCCCAGCATTTTGGGGTGTTTACCGTATTGTCAGTTGTTGACATCCCCCGTCCCCAGGGAATATCTGATCCATCACAGACGATGTAAAGACATGATTAAAAGAACGGTCGGTCGCCACCACCCCTCCTACTATTCTCCACCCCGCCCAAACCTTCCCAACCTGCTTTCCCCACCAAACGCTCACAGCTCCTTGCACGCCCCCTGTGTCGAGTAGTGTTCTTATTACACCGTCAGGATACCATTACCTCTGTAATCACGTGGCCAATCACGTGACCAATCACATCAGCGCCCGACAGGTGGCGTTTCATCCGCCGTGACGCCGCCTGGTGGGTGATGTATGTATGTGTTTGACGATAGAGGGCGCTGCGGTGTCTGCACGCCGGCGTCTGGTGGAAAAACAGGATGTCGTCTGCTCTCTTGTGGCGACCCCTGGGGACCGCTTTGGAAGGTTTGCAGTTTGTACTGCCACATGAGCCATAGACCATGTAGATTGGCAACCAAACCCTGTCTGTGCTGAGCTACGACATAGGGGTTGGTTGGGTTATATCCCACACGGTATCTGCTGTGCTCGCCTCAAACCAAGTATTTTGTTCTATGTAGGCTCTAAAAGCAGAATTACCCGATAAGAAATATTGATAACTTGATAATGAATCCTAGCGTTATGTTCATTGTATTTAAAAAAAATACACACAAAATGAAATAAAAAATAGCAAATTGGCCTCTAGGTTAGGAAATCACACTCACCAACAGTACAAACGGTCTGGCAGGAGAGTTATAGACATTTCCCTCTATTGGTAGATTTACTTAAGTCTTTGATTATGGACGTTCATTGAACAATTAAAGTCAATCAGTATGGGGTGCATTGCAATATGTATGGTTCCTCTAACAGCTAGACAGAGGGGAGTGTAGGTGGAGGGACACTAGCTGTAGTTGGTTAAGGCGGCCACGGATTTCACCCCACAAGAGCTAACGAAGTGTAGCTCTGGCGGCCAGTGTTCTGCCACATGAGCCATAGACCATGTCGGGTTTAGCCCAACAGCTGTGTCATGCTGAATCCAGAGCCCTATAGTCTTTGCAAACCTTTCGATGGGTCTACAGTGTGCAGATAATTGTCGAATTAGTTTTTTTGTTAATCACGTGTATGAAAGAATAATTCCAAGGCCCTATAAGTATAAGCGGGAAAGGTGTATCATCTCATCTTAACTGGGCAATGGAAGCAGATTTAACCAACACTACATAGTCTATAGAGGACTAAGGTGTGTGTCGAAGGGTACTGCCCTTGGGTGATATCGCCATCCTGTTTTGATTTCAGGAGGTGTATATTTTCCAAAAATACACCAACTCTACCATATTCTACCTGGTTATAGTACAGTATTGGACAAATATAGTGAATGTGTTATGAGCTTTTACTCAACCTCATTCCAGTAAACCTTCACTCAAGGTACTATAAAAACTCCACATATTAAGGCTTTTTTTTATTCACAGAAAAAAGCAACGTAAAGCACCATCACGCCAAAGCACCAACGAAAATCGATAAGTTTCGACCTAACATCACACTTTGATCAGTAACCAGTACCCATCACTCACCGCTACCCATCTCCTCAGCCACCCAAAGCACACACCATCAGTATCAGCATCACATGACAAACACCATTCATCATCCTGCACTAGTTAGTACTGACCATGTTTTTTTTATATGAGCAATACCCATTGTCACCATGCCGCCCAAAATCAAAATAGAGACAACACTCCTCATGCAAATACGGAAATATCAAGATGGTGAGGTATTTGTAAATGAAAGGAAATAGTGAATGGCTTTTTACAATCGCTGCCTACCACATTTCCTTCCTTGTCGATTCCTTAAACCCAGGCTCTACTACTGCGATTTGCCTACGAACAGCATTCCAACACCGAATTAACTTTCCTGTCGGAATGAAGGGGTTTCTCGTAGTAGTGGAACCTGCTTTTTGGTTTTATCTCCTACACACTCCGACATGGTTCCGACAGAATGACCGTGTCGTAGGCCTTCCGACAAAATCGATCATGATCGATTTAAGCTGGGCACCCACGGCTTGCGATAGGGCTCCGACATGGCTACGACACAGCTAATCTCAGGGAAACCAGTAACAGTAATTGTAAAAAACTATTCCTTTTTTAAACAAAAATATATCATATACTCAGTTCTAAATAATAAATGTTCAATTTCATTTTTATTTAGGTCTTTAGCATCGGGAGAATTCTGTGTAAGTAATGCATCCCCCCTTCCCGACAAACACCTTCATACATCAATTGTATTGACTGACCTTGTCGCGGGGTGTGTCGGTGCCATTGTCATATTTTTATTTCCGCAAAACCCATTTCCACACACTGTGACAGAGCCCCTCCGAGAGGGATAAGATTTAAAAATGTATGTCATAGACTTATCATAGCTGTGTCGGAGTGTTTAGGAAGCAGTGGGTACCTGGCCTAATGCTACTCACAATACTATAGATATTTTTGTTTTCTTGATAAAAGCTTCTAAAAGAATTCCCTTTTTTCAACAAAGAATACATAATCTTTATTTGAGAGATGATTCATATATCACCTTCTTAATAGTTAAACATTATATATAAAGTTGGATTGAAATAAGTGAATACAAGATTTTCAATACGAGGTTTAGAAAGGTGATACAGCTCTTGTCATTGTATTGTTCGAAAATTCACATGCCTAGATTATGATAGGGGCTCCTGGGTAGGTACACTAAGAACAGACTGCGTAGTAATTGCCAACCAAAGCAATCAAATGATTTTTAAATGAGATCCCACATGAGTACCAATGTGGTCTTTCCTTACTAAACCGCTGGTAACTATTGAAAAGTGTTTTGTTGGACAACACAATTGAGACAAGTCATACTACATAATAATGTCAATTATAATTTTGAATGTAAATGAAATACTACCTGCTATTAGCCATACAGTATCATGGGAATAATTAATTAGTGAAAATAAATTCCCAAGAAACACGGAAATATTACAGCAAATAAGTAATCAGTGAGCCCGTAGTGATGGATATTTGTGGCGTTGTGTTGTTTCAGCTGTATAAATGTCAGTCTATATTTCGAAGTTTTTTTCGATTACCACTTTAGAAGAGTAAAAGGTTCTGGTCAACAACAGAGGTTTGGTCTTCAGCAATTATAGAGTTCCCCATTTTCGTTTTGACAAGTGATTTAAGAATATCGACCAACAACTTGTCGGTGATAAAAGAACATCTCATGGGGAGGGGGGTTCACTAATCATTGGCTGAACCATGCCTAGCTGCCTCCATCTACCGACTAGGGCCGACGGCATTAGGATGCCTCACCTGAGACAAAGTATGATTCGTTTGTCTCCAGCAAAGGTACATCGATGGTCCGAAATCGGTAGATGTTCATTGGACTTTCAAATAAGCCCTCGATGTAAACATTGAGGTGCTTGGGCGACATGTATCTATCTGTTAGGAGGGAAGTCTGTCTAAGATTATTCGCATTAAAAGTTGATCTTGCTATTTTTTCTTCTAGCTCTTGTACTTTATTTTTCATCTCAGGATAGTCCTTTTCACTAGTTACCTTAAAGTTCTTTTTATCAGCTTTGTGCTTTTCTGTATCATCCATCTTGTTCTTGGTTTGTTGCACTGATCCATATAGTTCGTTTTCCTTAGTAGAGAAGGTTGAGTTTGTCTTTTTCACTTCATCGAGTCTGCTTTTGATAGAACTCAGCCTTTTATACATGTTATTCATAGACTTTGAAATATCTTCCTCAACGACTCCATATATCTATAAAATTGCATTTTCTCCCAAAGTTTAGATACATAATAATAAAAAACGCATTTCCTATGGGCGAATACCATATTTACGGCACAAACACCTTGAACAACATTTATCCCCAGAGGAAGAATACTGTTCTTTTTTTTTAAACCAAGCCCATTCTTTATGAACGTTACAGCTGATACAAGAACGACGCAATATCGTATCATGATACCTATATATGCTATGACAATGGACTGTTTCTATCAGGGGTATAATGATACACTAGTACTTTCCTCATGAGGGAATTGGCAGTGCTTGTTAGCTGCAATACACAGCGCCCTGAAAGGTCAATGAGGCAGGAAACGCAAACCTGTTGTTATGGTTAGCCCCGTGTCGCCATTGTACATCAGGAGTATTGATCCCAATTCCCTGTGACACCATTGGTCCTTGTTCGGGCAAATTGGTGCCGGATGGAGCCTGCGTCCAGCATCGTTTGGTCTCAGAGTGGTACAAGCTGTTAAAAACACAAAAGGGCCCACGCGAGCTCAAATTGGAGGTGGACATTGCACCGGGGCAACTTTACACCTACTGATACAGCAAGAATGCACAATAGATGGAGTGCTCTTAGACCGTGTTGTGAAACAGGGCCGAACTGGTTTATTGACCATTCCTTCAATATGCTCTTTCTCGACATGGTCAATCTAATAAGTCCCAATACCTAACCTCACGGGATTTTGTTTAATATTGATCAGAGGTAAAATGCATAAGAATATGTTCACACCATCCTAAGATGTGGGATTTCAGTTACGTCCGTTGCGTTTACCGCTCGTTAACCAACTGATCACTAATTCGGAGACATACCTAGCGAGAAATGTAGCGATTTCCACAATCGCCAAAACAAAATGACGTGTATGTGAGCTATTTTAGCATATTTCACCTGATTATTGCTTCTGAGACGCTAAACTATTGTTAGGAAATATTCCTATGAAAATCTCAAACACATGGTATTTTGTATTAGTGATTCCAGAGATCGCCGCCTGAAAGTATACACATAAATTCATATTGGGAAGGATGAAGAGTTGTGATTTCCCTACCCCTACCACGACCACAATGCAGGGAGTTAGACCAGGCGCGTGTGTCCCGCGCTAAAGCCTTGCGACCCCAGTACGTTGGTTCCTATTGGTCCAAATCGGTGTGTTTTAGAGAGCTTGTTTGTTATTGGTTTAATGTAGTCTTCAGGTAGGGCCATGTGCTGGTGCCTGTAAGTTGTCCTATGTGACTCCAAGTGTTTTTATAGTGGATTTTTGGGGAGATCTTGTTCGGTTGATTTTTGTTTGTATTATTTTCAGTAGTCAATTGTTCTAATGGTTGTCTGTAGTGAAGTTGATTCGCAGGCATGCGGTAGTCCCCCATGTCACTTGCTGATTAATCAGATGAGTATATTAATGCGGATGGCATCTACACACAAACTTCTAGTCTTGGTGAGATCTGGGTGGGGTTTAGGAACTGGATATGTCTAGTTCTACCCACAAATTAGAAATCTTTTTCTGGGAAAAGAACGTAGAAAAAATAAAAGGTGTATAAAGGTCAGGCACTGAGGTCCAGATGACATCCGAATCCTGGACAAACTGCTAGTTGATTAAAAAACAGTTCAACTGAACACCCTATGTGCCAATCACTCTGTCTGACATGGCTGTGTTTAATTTTACATCAATTGTATTAACTAACAACACAATTTCTGTAGCGCTATCTCTCTTACCCAACGGGATTCTAAATCTGTAAAGGCTGTGTAATGAAACTACGATGGAACATACGATTTTCATGTTAGTCAATAATGTCTAGTCTGAAGGTAGAAACAAAACAAAACACTGTGAAATATAAGTCCGTCTCTCCCAGCACCAAATGGGAACAGCACAGTGCACTGCTACCTCAAATAAGATTAAGATAGTGCTTGGCATTTAACAGTAAATGAATGGATGCTCGCGTGCTGTGCTGTCCGTATTGGGATTATATGTAGACAGTAGGATAAAACAGGCTTAAAACCCGATCATACTTCATAACACGATCCGCCGTAAACAAGTGAAATCCGAAGTAATGTAATACACGTACGCAAGCGGCTGGAGGGTACATAAGACACCAAACATGAAGACTAAACGAATAACAGCTCAAAAAGAATCAGAGAATGGTCGGGGATTGCATTCACCAATTACACAGACCACACCCAATACACAACCGCGTCGTGTGAGAGGACTCTATCAAACTAAGGACATTCAACACTGAACACTCATTGCTGTACAGAGATACTAGAACCTTGGAACTATTTATCTACTGTCATCCTAAGCCCTGGGACACAGGAAGCGGATCCTGTATTCCAATCATCATCATAAACCTCGTTTCCATTGGCCAACAAAAATGGCGGAGATTTTTTGAGTTACCCCAAACGTTTGTCGGTGGTGCCACTGACTGTACGTCTGAATCAATTTATCGGTGAGGGTGCATTTTATTATCCACCAAATAAAAAGTGTCCATAGAAAACACATAGGGAGTGTGTATCACTATACCCACACCATAGAGATTTGTTGTATGCTCCGGGCTGCAAAAGTCGGCGCATACGGAAAAATAGTGCTTATAAAAAATAGTGCGCACCTAAATGAACTAATTTTGGTATACCACTCGTCAGGAAAAGGTGGATAATAAATACAATATAGACTGATTTCAGATAAAAGCGGTTGTATGCTCCTCGGAGTTGACTCTGCACAATATTCTCGCATGCACTCGGATATTACTACACACCAACCGCTCTGCTGCTTGTATCTGAAACCCAGTCAATATTATGTATGTATCCACTGTTCTACTGTATTTTTGAAATGCACACATATTTTCTGTGAGAAAATACCAAATTAATCTGTGAACATTCTCTGCAAGTCTCGTTTGCAGCAAAAAATCTATTCTTGTTTCCTGACTGCAGATCGGTACCGAATCATCAGCCAATGGAAACAGGCCTATAAACCCACTATAACCTCGTTTCCATCGGCGGAGAATCTATTTAGCTACCCGGAAAGTCTGTCAGTGGTGCCACCGACTGTATGTCGGTATGAATTTTTCGGTGATGGTTCTATTGCATTTTCCGGTACACACAGACTTGATTGGCATTGTTACATGATGTATACCAACTTGATTAGTGAGCATTCTCTGCAGGTCTCGTTTCCATTAACCGATTTGACGCCGGTGTAGCAAAACAAATCTATCAGTGGTTCCAGACTGCAGATCGGTGCCAAGTAGTCGGCCGATAGAAACGGGCTTTATCAGGAATAGCGGCCATCTTTTTTTATCAAAGCAGGCGTGGCACCAAATAGATGTACCTGGCGGGGTTCTGCTCCATTGTGACTGGCGAGAGAAGGAAGTAAATGAGGGAGCTGTGATAGAGATGGAGAACAGACAAGACAAAGACAGTCCAGAAGGGACTGAAGCAGTTCCCTACTCACAGAACAAACAGCACGTCCACACAGTTAACAGGTCGATTCGGTGCCAATTAATTTATATTACACCGCAACAGACACGGTTCTGTGTTCCCCCCTGCCCAGCATATTGATGGGTAACAATGGCTACAATCCTCGTGCAGGCTGTACCCTACATATTCACATTTATCCTACCCCTAATAAAAAACGCCATGGGCTTAACATGGGATTTCTTTATGTCACGGGTAGTGACATAAAGTGTTGTTTATGTCACTACTTTCTGATACTGAAAAAATATGGAAACGGGGTAGGATAAAATCTAGACGCCACTCGTTTGAGTTTGAGCTTATTTATGCCACTGATTTTGTTGACTCTGTAATGTCACTCGTCTTCGACTCGTGAAATTATGGAGCCAACAAAATGCGTGGCATAAATAAACTCAGACTCAAACTCGTGACGTCTCTTGATAATATACATATGTGTCAATCCTCTATACGGTACTGTTCATCCTGCTCTCGGGAGCGGTGAGTAGTCTTACACAATGAATAACTCCTCGAGCTCCATCTACACAGTAGTAACAGGAACAGGAATAGATATAGAAATTGTTACTCATCCATTGTTTAAGAAATGGGAAAGTATCACAGAACATACAGAGAACAACACTCCAGAAAAAATAGATTATGATTAGGACCAGCGTCCACTGAGCTCCCGATTCACTCCAATATGCCTTAGATGCAGCTTCTGATAAATAAAAATAAAAATCACGTCAGAAGGTGAACTCTCATCGGGGCAGTTGACAAGGTCTCTGTGTTTAGGCTCTTGGGCTCTTAGGATTTTGGAATCGAGATACATATGCCCCATATGCCCTGAAAATTTGGTGATTTTTTTTATTAGGTTTAATTAAGTGTCTCAAAACAACACATTTTTAGTTAGACTTGGAACAGAGCTTTTAGAGCCTGCAAAAAAGATATATTGTTGTTCTATGTGTGCTGGTAAACCTTATTGATGCGATATTTCCTGGACTATTGTGTATCGTATATCTAAAAACGAAAATAATACCTCAAGATATGCACTTGTGCCCTAGTTATATCGTGGGGCATATTGGGACCATGATAACCATTCTTTTTATAGAAGACACCATTACGATGCATGGTGAAGTGGCATGTCCAGACATTTGTTTATGATCTGGGCCCTCCCAATAGGTCTCTGATTTTTACTTTTTCTATCGGAACCATATCGATAGGTCTAAATTTCTATCGTAGCAGGTGGAAGCCAAATCTTATAGTCTAATATAACCACAGAGCTGGCTGTATCGTGGAAGAGGGCACTTAGTAGAGCTTTTATTCAGTTCATTTTTCTGCGTTTGTACTTTCATCGGTGGATTTCCAAGAAAAATCCACATTTTTTACAGGATGTTATTTCTCCAAGCATAAAGGATCCATAGAAACAAACGCAAAGCCATTCGTGGCCCAATGAACATATCCATGGCAGGTCTGATGTTGTAATAATGTTGATCTTACACAAGATCACAGAGTAATGATTCTTTATCCTGGAAGAACAGCGTATAACAATAGCATAAGCCGGCTCGGCTTTGTCCCTGTGTGTCACGGGGTACCTTTGAACACGTGACCTGAGGAACGGTGCTGACACCTGGCGGAAACTGTCTCTCGCCTAACGCGAGGCTGACCTTTGGCAAGCCTCGGTCCGGGAGACGGTGATGATATCACGTCCTCTAGTTAAGTACAAAAGTGACTTCGTAACTATGACCTTTTCCCATGGTTCATACCGCACAAATCTTTTCCACACGGGGTAGCCTGTCTGAATAAATATCTTTGAACTTTTCTCCGAGATATTTAGTTCTTCATTGATTACTGGAATATTATCGTGTTGTCACAGAATAGGTTGGAGGGGACGAGGGGGAGGGGGGGGGGGGGGGGAAATGTGATTTGGCGTTTATCAAATAATTGTAGCTCACCTAACAGGTTTTCTAGAATCATGTTCAGAGGTACTGGTTGACTAAAGTACTTTCCCCCTTTCATCACTTGGATATATTTTTGTTAAGATTCAAAATGGCATATGACTCTACATGTAAGGACATTTATCTCGGTGTATAAGTGAACCATTTCCATTTAATTAGAAACTGTTATGATGACATCCATTAGGTAAACTGTAAGAGATGTCTACACATTTTATATTTTTATCATTCAGTAGCAACGTGATTGAAATTCCACGACGTCACTGACTCTATCGGGTCACAAATAAGGACAATTACTGGTCCTATACTGATAACGATATTATGTTAGGAATGGAAGCAATATGAAGGCTTGATTCAACAAAGCCGAAGTTGGTGCTGATCACCACTCAGACCCTATTCGGAGGGTTTCCCTAGCCCTGATCCAAATAAGTACCAAACATGGTCCGAGCAGGATCATTAGGGCCAATGGAATCAAGTCATTAGATGGCGATGTCGTGTTGGATCATACGGTGATGGCTGGAGAGTGGAACATGTTGGATATCTTCGTATCAAGCTATGCTTCTCAGAGAGTATACATGAACGCCTCGGTCCCACCTGTTGAATGGATGATTAGCGTCCATCATAATGAACCAAATATTTTGTGGATAGAGTAACACATTCAAAACTATAATCTGAATACCACATACAGGTAATGCAATACGAAACATAAGAGGTAATAATGTATAACCATACGGATTATGCTGATATAATCATACGCCAAACTCAAGTTACTAATGCCTGTTGACGTTTCTATGTGCATAACCATATCTCTCTTAGATACAGTTTCTAGATTTACGTCATAAGGAGGTGAAGCAGAATTTTAGCCAATCGATGTCCCCCGATGTCTCATCTCCGGATGTTAGGGCAGACCGGAAACATACTCGATCGGAAATATGGCTTCATATTGCAATAATAATCCCTACCAAAGGAGCGGATTACTGATCAGTAATTCGCTCCTTTGGTAGGGATTATTATTATTCCTGAATTTATGATTACCCTATATGAAGATCCTCACTCATGAGTGAGGATCTTCATATAGGGTAATCATAAATTCAGGAAACTACGGAATGGCTGTCACTCTCTCGAACAAATGAGCAGATAAGCCACATTGTAAAATAACTTGATGTTGCCATTTGGGATATCAAAGCATACCTGAATGGAGTCATGGTATAATCGATGGTAATGTCTGAACTCTGAGATGTGTACAACCGAAAAGATTGAATCAGGGATTCAGAAGGAAGGATTAAATAAACTATGAAATCATATGCATGATGCATACGACAAGATGAGATACGTCTTTGAATTTCGAAATCACTACCGATACTCATGACGGAACGTGTCTTGAACATTGAGAGTATTCTGGATGTTCAGAAGCTGATATTGTAAACATGAACGCGTACAAACGTAGCAAACGTGTCTGTAATATGGGACATGGTCACAGAAACAAAATATTTTACATAATAGATATTGAAAATAGATAAAAAGAAGTCGGTTTAATTCCTACACTTTAGTTTCAATTATTTCAACCGTCACCAATTGTGCTGCATCATAGTCACTATTGGCAAGAACGAAAGCTTTTCAAACAAAAATGATTAGTCTTTGCCTAAAAGCTCTGGAAACATGAAATCGTGATTACAAAATGAAAGTCCCCTCATTAAAGAGCCCATCTGTTACCTCCTAAAATACGCGAGGAAACAACCGAAGATTTCAATGATGTACCCGAATCCTCAGGGTTTTTAATAGTATAATCGCTCCAAAGTCTCTCTCAGTGTGATTTCGAACCGAAGTTGGGAGGTAATATTATAGAGCGCAGCCTACAGGCCCAACCGTATACTTGTCTTCAACATTTAGCTGATCCTTTACTCTAGTTCTACGGTCGCCATGAATATTTCACTGCCGCACAGCTCTGTAACTGATTTAACCTGATTCACTGCGCGACTGACAATGAGTGTGGGTCTGCGTGTGACGCTGTGGACCTGCAGAATTATCTTATCGTTTACTGTAATTGTCGCAATCGGAAGATCATCATATTTTAATAAAGAATCATTTCTATTTTCCTACTCTGCATGTGATTGTTAACCAGTGAAGAAATCCTCATGGGTGATTAGGAAAGCAGCCCTAACGATTAGGTGATGCGGACTGGCGACAAAACGGTCTACGGGGGAATTATTAATGACATCACACAATGTAGTAAAACCTTGTAATATTCATGAACGGTTTGCATATAGATTGGTCATAGAACCGCCGAGGGTTTACCTCTATCAGCATAGGATGATTCCATGGATAAGCGAGACCTATTAAGAAGAAGGACACATTTTGCGTATTCTAATACCTGTATTCATGTCTTTAGCCACATGTGATATCATATAGCAATTGATGATAATTTCAACAAAGTTGAACAGAAACGTTGACCGAGGAAGCAGATTTTACTTATGCCTTAGGGTTTGTGGTAGATACATATCAATATATCAATATATGAAGTATGATGATAGGATTGGAGTAGAATCGATCACTTGGTTTTCATGATGTAGTGAGATGGATTCATTACGTTATTGGTTGAAGCGTGAATGACGCTGTAGACGCGGGAGGCTGCCAGGGTTTTCGTATGCCGAAGCAGGGGACGGTTCTGGGGGCTGTGGAATAAAGTTCGTTTGTTTCTGGTGCTTGGCGATACGATAAATCCAAAGACGAAAGACATCCTGGGCAATGTGTTGTCGTTCAGTGTTGTATGACAAAACAGAATATATTTTCTAAATTAACGTATCTATATACAACAGGAAATTTAGGTTGCGCTTATCGTCAAAACACCTTATGCTTATGACTCATTATTCTATACAAAACTATGATCCAAAAGACAATTCTAAGTTTAGTCAACTGCCCCCTGGACGGACTGTAGAAAACTGGTGCTTCGGGTATAAAGATGGGCGCTGTAGTTATATGGGACATGAAATGATAGAGAAGTTATTTCATTTCTACTTTGGTGACAGCGATGATACCAGTACATGGAGCATATCTCAACATGTATGTACATGTACAGGTGTTTTTATGATATTTCCCCGAGTTTATCTACACACAGATGTATGGATACAGAGTTATTTTTGAGAGACTAAAGAATGACGAAGGATATTAATTGAACTGCAAAATTATTTCTTCGAAGAGAAAAAAAAGAGTTAAATCCCTTTCTAGTTTAATCTTGTAAGGCCCGAGCAATTGCGTAAATCCGCCTGTCCTGTCGATTTGTCACCATGTTCCGCTGCTTTTCGCTGAATTGATTTTTATGAAAAGAATTAATCACCCCGGTATCTCCATCAGTGAAATGGGATAATGGGGAAAAAATGACTGGGGACTGTTTGTTCCCTCGGAAGTTGGATTTGACACCGGTAACCAGCACATCTGGGCAAACGCCAGAGCCACCTGCCGGCCCTACAACAGATAGCATACACCTCCTTTTGGTTGCCAAGAAAACTAGGTAAAACGTTTCTCATATGTGGGTTAAGGACACCCAGAAAGACATTAAGGTGCTTATTGTAACCTTGTGCCGACCCGCACCATACCCACATTTTCATGAAAGTCTAAGGAGAAATTCGCATATAGAACAGTTGAAACAAGTTGCCTTGAAACGATGTAGAATTTGCAAAATCTGTTAAGCTTACACTTAAAATTAAAATCAAATTCTCCGCCTATGACTGAGAATGTTGTCCTGTCAAAAGAGAAGATTGCAGATTGGAACCAATTCAGTTAAAAGTTACAAATCTCCATTTCATCTATATGTCTGATATTGGAAAGTAAGAGTTCCATATAAACATATATCATGAGTATTATTTGCTGAGACTCTAAGGAGTACATATACTCATGTATAAACTGTTTCCATCGTGGCTCTTTCGTGGCAAAACTGTGCCTTAAATGTAGATTAAACTGCGGCTCATCCGTGTCCCAATTCACTCCATACAATGCCCAATGTAACAGGCTCACCCCAAATGCATTAACAACCTTATTTAGACTGGCCCTACTTGGTTCCCTTTCAATGGTGGCCATTTGCGGTAGGGATTGACCTGATTGCTTGTGAACGTGTCGTAGGGCGTGTCATGGCCAGGTATTGCCAATCCTGAGCAGCTCAGAACTGCTCTAACCATGGGGACCTTTTGTTAAAACTCTGACCACCTTTTAACCGAATGAGCAGCGAGCTCAATCTCCTGTCAATGAGCGGTCACAGTAATGGTTACCCGAGCGCCCCTGCCTCCGGATGGATGAAAGGTTTGACAAAGAGAAAATGTAAACGTTTGGCACCTGAAATGACGTGATGTGCACTTTATTCAACTGAACTAAACGAAATGGTATTATTGTATCATCACCTATTGATGATAAGACCATAGGTGCTTCATTTATGGAAACCATTACTTTGTATCTTTCTTGTAATTATAAGATACACCGAAATCCTGTGACTGTAGAACTAGATATGTACATTAGATATGTACACTATCATATCTTTACGAAAAAGATACATATGTGTGATATTGTAATGGTAAAATGAATGGGTGTTGCATCCATATTTTACAAAGAGTGCACAAAATATCATCACTCAATGACAACCATTCAAGACAATTTCAGAATTCAATAAGGAAACATTGCCACTTTTTATCATATTCCAGGAACACAAGGCTTCTGCAGTTAACACCAATCCATATACGGTATTAAACCCGAAGTTGTCAATGGACAAATCGTCAAGCTTACAGTGTTCTGGAATTTGAACCTGAAGTATTATCACACTTAGTCACCACACATGCTAGCAGACATGGCAAATTTAGCATTGAGCGGTAGCACCTTTGAACAGTAAATAGATAATGCAGCATTCTCACTAGGCTTAAGCTTTTGATATTTCCCCTAGCTATCATAAAGACGCAGGCACCATATAAATACTACATATATTTAACTTATTTACATTCTAGTAAGTCAAACAGTCATATTGGCATTACATATTGACATATCTTATACATTTCAGACTTAAAACCCATTTATATCTTATTGATTACATTTAGTAGGTTCTCTAAAGGTCCATACACACTGTACGATTTCGGAGCATGAATGTTCCTTTCTCGGCGACAAAAGAAGCTCAGGCGAGGCCTAGAAATTGAGTCGGTCAGTGTGGTACCCCCCTCAAGAACTTTGTCTAAGAATCCAAAATCCCCCCCATGGTGATGTACCTTTGTCGCCGATAAATTGCAGTCTAATGTACCGAAATCGGGACCGATAAATTAAGGAAACTGTTCCTCCCCGTTGTAGGAGACAACAGAGTTTAAGAAATACCCCCCGTGGTGCCTGCCGATTTTGGCCCATAATTAGTCGTTGGGTGAGCAGAAATGGCCCTGCCACACACAGACTGAGCTCTCCTCACCGATTTAGCCCCTATATACTAAGATTTATTGCTTCTTCCTTTATCGATGGCCTCAAATCTCTGAGAAATTCGGCAGTAAGTCGTCCAGTGTGAACAGAATTTGCTTACGATTTATTCCCAAAATTACCACCACCCCCATCCATAAATCCTGCTGTGATGGTCGATGCCAAGCGCAAATTCGCCTGAGACTAGTTGAAATGCCCTTACGATTTAGGGAGTTAATCAGTGGGAATGAAATCGTACAGTGTGTTTCCCACTTTAGGTTTACAATCTATTACGTTCACTAGCGTTCTGGCACAAGTCGAATTTTACACTAGCTTGATTGGGACTGAATGTATTCAGTACAGATATTCTACATATAAGCTTTAGATCAGGGTACCAGTGCAATAAGTGATGCAGACATTCATTTCTGTTGAGGCCTCAGGATTACCATAGCTCCTTGCGTTACCCTCCTGCCGGCTTAGGTTAGGCAGTGGGCTACACTCAGAATCCTAAGGACTGCCTGTGAAGCTGAATGAAACTGAAAGCTCCGATGACACCCTAATAGGCGGGAAGGTATCTTACTGTGACATCACAATTACATTTCCTCTGGATTCTACGACGAAAACCACATGGGGATTGTCAGTATTTTTCTCCTATAAGAAGACCCCCAATTATTATTATGATCCACGTCATAAGAGCAATTTCTCATGTTATTAAGTGATGGGTTTTCATTTGTACTCTTATTTCATTTTTCTTTGGAAATCCGGAATGAAGTTTAGGTTACTTGTCACTGGGAATGTTTTTAGCTTCGAGGAAAATCTCCATATGAGTTGCGGTTCATATCCGTAATAGGAACATTCGGAAATGGAACTTTTCAAATTGCGTTCTCCCTAAATCACCTTATAAATACGTTTCTCATCGTTTCCTCTTTATACATGGGGGTTTCCAGATAAAAATATCGAACCGATTTTGAAAATGATAAGCAATATGAATTCTGAATCCATGCCTCGAATTGCTAACCACAGATCAGTGTTTTATATTTATGATGCTGATGTATTCTGTCATTTTCACGAGTCACATTTATCGCTGAACGATATCGGAATGTATATCCGAACTTGCTGTTGCAATATTCCTGTCTCATACTGCAGCATATTCCAAAAAATATGAATACAAATTATCCACTGATCCATTATGATATTACATTGAATGGAAAGCCCAATTCACCTATTGTTCACCTAATGTGCTAATGGACAACGAATTTCATATGTATTGTGCGCAGAGTATGCTACCCATATTCAGTTTATATAGAAAAAATAAACACGGCTATATTTGCTGTGTTATAATTTGCAATTAGTGACAGGCCAAGTCCTGTATTCACTACATACTTCTCTAACTCTCCCTATAATTATGTCTCTGTATCAGGAAAGTAATCACTTCCGGAAGTTGTTACATAAAAGTCGGATATGCTTCCTCCTCACGTTATTAAGCCCCTAAATGCTATACAGAAGGATTGCATCATATATACGGCGTTTTCACCTGACGGTTGCGGCCATCCATTATGGCTTTTAGCGATGCCGGCCGACTATTTGGGACTTCGGGCGCGTTTACAAAGCCGGAGACACACAAAGCGAGAAACGCAGCGAGTTCCGTAATCGCCAACACAAAATAGCCTATATGTGAGCTATTATTTCATATTTCACCTGATTATTGCTTCTATAATGTTAAATTATAGGCAGGAGATATTCCTATGAAATAACATTTCACATATAGAGCTATTTTGTGTTGGCGATTCCAGAGATCGCTGCCTTCACTCGCTTGGTGTGTCCCCGGTATGATCGCCAGGTGAAAACGGGGATAAAACTTTCAGGCCGATGACCATTTATCACCACGTTACAAACTAGCACCACCTGACGACCATGCACCTCACCAACCACTTGAGAACAGGTAGATATAATCTGTGACCAGGGACCTGTTTCACTAGTTCTGTGACATTAGGCCTAGACACACATCAACAGTGGCACCAACAGTGCAAGCAA
This sequence comes from Alentia gelatinosa, assembly GCA_950022655.1. Classification (NCBI taxonomy): domain Eukaryota; kingdom Metazoa; phylum Annelida; class Polychaeta; order Phyllodocida; family Polynoidae; genus Alentia; species Alentia gelatinosa. The sequence continues at coordinate 24,796,456 of OX465579.1, forward strand.
CAGCGAAAAACGTCTAGCAAATATCAGAGGTTCGGAGCAGCCAATCTTCTTCATATTTGGGACGATTATAGGTTATATGTATCCCCTACTCGTGTTAAAATTTCATGAAATTCCACGTGTCATCGATTGCAGTCTTGTGATCTGTCTGTATGGTGTCACAGACACCATCTAGACATGTCACGAAACTACTGAAACAGGTCCCTGAAGTGAATGTCTACAAGGCAAAGAGCCTGTGGCCCTATTCAGCCGTCAGGTGGAAACACTCTGCTTGTTCTTGCTCGACGATTATGTGTAAAAGACGTATTCACAAGTGCCACCACCCCATGACTCTTCACACCCTGACCACAAAATCGATAGACATTTAGTTGTCTGATTACTTGACACTATTAAGGCGCACAATTGTCGCGTGGAAACTATTCATCCCCACATTAGAATATAATTGGAAAATTGTAAGTAATTTACAGTCAACCGCTCTTTTTAATCTCGCATATCATCATTGTATGATATAAAGAATTTTATTCATCATTTCACAATCCCTTCTCCGTTTCTGTATAATTCATAAATCCCATACCACCCAATACAGTATTAATATGTCTATTTTGACATACAGAAAGCGACCGTGTATCCGGCGAGACTGTAGAAAAGGGGACCCGACCAGACACGAGGCCTCACACTCCTCTACCACAACTGGCCAGTGCAGCGGACAGTAAGGCCCGGCGTCCACCTACTACGATAGAATCGTAGACCTCCCGATATGGCACCGATACAAAATGTCAAAATCGGTGCCATATCGGAAGGTGCAAAATCGTAGACATATGTCTAGACATGCCAATCCACCACGCATCGTATGGGATTTTTATCGGTGTCTAATCGCAAAAAACGTGGTCAACTGCCCCGATAATAGGTGACCTTCCGACGTGATTTTGATTTTGTATCGGGAGGTACATCGTAGACCATATCGGAGGCATATCGCAGTAGGTGGACGCCGGGCCTTACCCACCCACCAAACCCCGTCAACGCCTTACTTAATTTTACTCCGGATATACGAATTAATAAAATAGTGGCAGCCAACTTAGTCACTATTTTATCTGTAAAAAATCTGTTCTTATATTCTTCACACATTTTATCAATTCATGATTTTACCATTCATGTTACCATAATAAAAACCACTGTCGGAATAAATTCTATCCCAATACACTCGTTGACTTTTGATTATGCTTATCCCTGGGCCTGGCCTGTGTTTACGAAAACTTACGCCACTTTTCGATCTCTGCATCTAGGGGACACCACTGCTGTTTCCATTTCATTTGGTTATTAACCATCTATATAAGTCCGTGTTATATGGAAAATACAATCTTATAATACCAATTTTTATTTCATTTTCTACAACCCCATTAGGTATCATTTGATTAACTACACATAATAAACGCCTAAATATGAGAAATCGTGGGCTAGGGGAATTAGAGCATGGGACTACTTGGATGAAAAAAAAACAACAACAACAACAGCAACATCATTTATTGTTTTCACCGTTAGATTTGACTTTCAAAACACCATTGTTCTGTGGGTATCAGTGTAGCCTTGTATATATAGCAGAAGCTGTCATCACACATCACTCCTCAAACCAACCTAGCTGCCGCCACTGCCATCACACAACTGCCGCCACCTCTACGCTGCCTCCGCCACAGCTGCTTGCGAAATATGAGTAGAGTATGTATGCGTTATAATACACCAGAGACACATGGAGTGGCACAAAATGTACGCATACACGGCCAATAGGTGCAATAAGGACAGGGTGTTAAATTTTATCAATAAACTCCCGGGAGGTTGCGGTTGCGGTTGAAACAATCACTGATGGTCTAAGACCTATTTGGATATAGCTGTGCCATACATGTGCAGGTATGATAATTCGACTATGCAGCGACTACACAGATGTATGTAGAGGTGGAAATAGGTGTGGTTCTTCTGGGGTCGACGATTGGAGAATTGTTAAGTAATTCATATAGACACGTTTCTCTATTATCTTACTTGTCAATAATCATCTCCTTTATTCATAAATCATAGATCACTTCACATTTGGTGCGGTGCGGCCGGAAGGGAATCAGCAAGATACAGCTTGCCTCCCGTTAAATCACTGCACGAAAACCACTATTTTACATATGTATACGAAACGCGTCTGATAGTAGGATTTTGCGACTAGAAGTTCGACCTATTAGACGTCTCGCAGACGCCTTATCTAGTGGCGTATATACGTGTCCATGGTGCGGTCTTATTTACGTCATATATATACGCCTGATTCTGTTTATTTACGCCACTCTCCAATAATTCCGACCTCTGCCGCTTGGGACATCAGTGGTAGCATATTTCATTTGCTATTAGTCATTAAGTCCTTGGTTCATGGAAAATACAATGTTATATTATCAATTTTGTTTATAAAATTGTTCTAAAATCCTATTTATTATCTTTTCATTAAATACATATAATAAAACAAGCGTTTTTTGTTTTTTAAAACGTTTTTTTTTAACGTTTTTAAGGTTTTTCTAAACACCACTCTTCTGAAGTCATACCTTGGGTACTGTATATATAACACAAGGTCTGGTCAGTTATCAACCTACCACCCCAAGTGCCTCCACACATCTGCTGCCGATGCCGCTTTGACACCTGCCGCTTTGACACCCGCTGCTTTGACACCCGTCTGCACACAGCCATGCGCCCGCCTGCCCAGAGACAATAGGGCAACAGGGCTTCACAGAGAGCTCCCGCCTAAAGTGCTAAAACAACACACTGATAACCCATAGCAGCAGCGGCTGCTGGGGTGGAGGACTTCCTTTTTTATTTTCTATCGCTATACATATACACCCGGCGTATATATGTCACGCAGAGGATATTTTATCTTAAATACGCCAGGCGTGAAAGACAGCCAAGTCGCGTGCGTCTACATATGGAAACTGTCTCATAGACGCCCGAAACGCAGACGCGTATAAGAGGTGTATACAAGTATAAACAATCCACGATACAGCCGATACGTGCGTTATCGCAATGGCGTATATATATGTAAAATAGTGGTTTTCGTGCAGTGAATAGTGTCGGCCGCCACGGCTCGGCCTCATTTATCTCTCACTTAAGCGCCAAATCCACTTGGGCGACAGCATTTTCAATGCGAATCCGTGTGCGATCCATGCTACTATGCGACAGTGCGATACCCATGCAAATACAATGCGATATTATTTAATACTTTTAATATTTTCGCAAGGCCATCGCATGGCCATGTGAATTCGCATGGCTCATGCGAGCACCAAGTGAATTCCATGCGACTGCCTGATCCACTAAAGCGATTTTTCATGCGAATTTCATGCGACTGAGCAAACTCTGTGCGAACGTCGGCGACAGCTAATTCGCATGAAAAATCGCCTCAGTGGATTTGGTGATTGACGCTACGACTACTACTCGCTTCGTAGCGCTCTCTCATGTACATAATTTTACTCACAATGAATTGTAAACATATTTCATGTCATACTATATTTTACCTGATCGATCATTGTTATTTACTGTCAATAATTTTTTATTGGTCCTCAAACGTGTCTGTTCATTGATTATGCGTCAACGCTAAATCTCAAGTTTTATCTCACCCCAGATATTTTTTCTCCATAGACTTAACATTGGGAACTCGTATCTAACACCCATTAGATATCTAGGAAAAATATCCAATGGGGGATAATGTCACAAATATTAGCCCATTAGTCAATATTAAGGGTGAGATAAATTCAGAAACCCATTCAAGTTTAGGGTCAGAGCTCGATCCCATCTCATTTGAATCACATAACAATTCACGCGGCTTCGCCTTGTGAATTACTACGTGATTCAAACTCGATGGGATACGGGTTCAGACCCTTAACTTTCATGGGTTTCCTCTATAATACCATCTGACTACTGGTAATCGGTGGCCATTTAATCGTTAGGTGGAAACACTGCAATAGGGATGTCTCTAACCTCTAAATCAATTTCAGTCAGACTCATGTATTCTACTGCCAAGCCAGCCAAAGGCGAGGTTCCAAAGTTTAACACGGGAATTTCTCCTAGACAGACCTCGCAGTTCATCGAGGTTGTTTAATTGGCTCTTGGGTATTTGGAAAGCTCTTCCAGACCAACAGCCACTCTGACAATTAAGAGTCACGACCGACAATAAATGATCAGACTGCACTAAGGCTGGAAGATAAAGGTCAACTAGATGGTAATATGGATACCTAGTCTCTCAAAATCTTATTATTAGCCGAAAATGTAAATTAGTCTCAGGCTTTCCTCTTATGAATACCAGGGCCCCGTTGAATAATAAATTCTACTATAAAAAAGTATCGTACAAGTCTTGTTGGGGCTAAAAGTTAGCATAAAAAAGTACGTCGTAGCCGTACGAGCCTTTGACGAGACGAGTAAATGAAATGTTGTTGGTGGTGTTGTATAAGAAATCGTTCATTTTGAAATATTGTCCATTTTGTCGTCCATTTATCGTCCCGAAAGACACCTCTAAAGGTGTGGTAGACAATGTCATACTCGTTTTTTATGCACTAAATGTCATTTAAATTGAAATATATTTTGTGCAGATAACCATATATGTATATGATACATGTGTACCTAATTTCATCATTTGTTAATGATCAAATCCTTTGTGATAGACAGGGACTGCACCACTCGGCCTGCTTTTCTCAGAAATACCACTGTATCGCCCGATGCGTATTGGCGTTTATATAGAAAATGCACCGAACGGTAATGCCCATGCCAACGACTAGTTTTATGCTACCCTGAGTGAAAAAGGTCGTCCAGTATATCGTTCATCGTTCGATATCTCGTATCGTCCAGCCTCATGGACAACATGATATTATTCAACGGCCCCCAGGATAGTTCAATGGCCATTAACCGCGGCCGTAGCGTTTCACAGGCTGTTACCACTGTATAGTACTCCTCTTAACAGAAAAAAACAGAGAAACATATGAGAGATTCGATGGCATATGAACAACCGAGACGAGGTTGGTTCAGAATAGATTGTAGGAATTGTCCTCAGGAGTATATTTGACTGGATTTATATGGGATTTCATTATACATACGCCAGCTTCAGAGCAGTAGGAATCAGCCTTTATCGATCGCACAGTGCCGTAGACAAATACAAATTACAGGTGCTAGCAATAGGTTGTACACCAAGTCACGTGATCACTCAGCACGCATTGAGTATCAGATGGTGTAGTGTGCTGACGTATTTTAACAAGTCAAAACCCAATCCGGAACCGACACTGTCATAAACATAGAAGCAGCTTTTAGTCTCCACAGATCTAGTCATTTCGAGTTGAGTTACAGTTTTAGATGGTATTGAACCATTTGACGTGAAAGAGGAACGATAGTCCAATATTCAAGGTACTTTCATTCTGAAACCAATCTAAGTTTACAAAATATCAGCTACAGCTACAGCCATCGAATCAGCAAAACCTACCTACGTATTCAATATAGCTGTTGTGTTTGGTACAACAGTACCAATGGAAAGCAACCAAACAAAACCCAAAGGTATAAATTGTTGGCACCCATCTGCAGTTGGGAACCAGCGATATATATTTTGGTATACCGACGTGAGATCGGTTAATGGAAACGATAGAGCAGAGAATGCTCACAGATTAATTTGGCATATAATATGTAACAATTATGCCAATTAGTGTGTACCCGGAAAATACAGGAGAAGGAATGCGTGTGATGCAGCCTCACCGATAAATTGATACGGATTTACAGTCGGTGGTACCACTGACAAACCTTTAGGGTAACTTAAAAAGTCGGTGCCATTTTCGTTTGCCAATGGAAACGAGGTTAGAGAAATGATCAACACAGCTTCTTCAGCTGTCATAAAGCAAACATTGATTTCTCTGATATCCATTCCCTGTGTTTTGCCTCGCTTGTAAATGGATGATAAACTCCAAGCTATGCTATATATTCTCTGGAGCGCTGGATAAAGATTGACATGACTAAGCGAGAGATAGCAAGAACACGGAGTTTACTTGATCATATAAGGCAGATAAGGTATGGCCTATTTACCTTCAGAATAGGTAATGAGAATAGTACCCAACATTTTTTTCTTTTCTCTCATGTCCCATATAATATTGTCTTCAGTACTTCTAAGAACAGACCCTCTAGGTGTAAGAGTTAGATAGAAAAGGGCAACTATCAAATCTTTTTTTTCTTCAAATTTGTACAAAATTAGCAGTACATTTTTAGCCTCTGCATAACAGATTTTCAGGCCAGCCCGGCGAGTGGATATACATTTGTTCGTGACACGTGACTCTTTTTGATATATCACTTCAATATATACATAAATAACGGTAAGATGAAATAGTGTGAGGATGAATAAGATACTTTCTGTCCCATTTATAGGAAGATACATTCCTCTGAACCCTCTCAATTTCACATAAAACCAAGTAACTATTAATTCTGTATAAAACATACACACCTTTGGCCACTTTTCAGAAATACATTTTAAAGATAACTTTCCCAGAACCCACTGCATGTTACGCAGGAGTAAGCTGCTCTCAATAGTGAGCTATAGTGGCTCTGCAAACAACTCTCCCGCTCTTGTGCTGTGCAAAGATAAGCCGATGAGCAGCTCTTGTGTGCTGAGCAGCTCAGGATATCTCTCAAATCCATCAAGATATTTGGGGCAATAATTCATCTGGACGTATGTGACCTGGGCAGATTCAGTATTCGGAGATGGGGTGGTGCTATAACATCTTCTCTATACATAAGGCTAATCCTCGTGTGTATAATGTAGGAACGGGACATGTTCGCAACCTACAGATATCCTGCCTATAAAAGACATACACAAGATCTCATTTTGAAAGCCATTACCACGAAATAAGAAATGGATTCAATAGTAAACCTGAAGATAAGTAATCTTTAATGTGAATGCGCGTGTCAACATAGTGATGCAGATGCTCCTAACCATACTTTGACATGCGGATTGGGCAAAATTCTGCATGTCAGAAAACAATGAAGTTTTTGGTGACCCATACCCTACGAGTGGCACTTGGAATAAAAAAAATAGAATGATTTATATGAAATGTGTAAAACTGCTATCAGTACGAAGTTATCATCCCACCTCCTGCCTCTTATCAAATGATTCACCGAGAACTCTGTAAATATTTCTGAAGATTAAGATATTAATACCAGGAGTGAAACAAAAGAGAAAATAAAAGAAAGGAAAAGGAAACTAGCAACCGAATACGGAGAATTATTGACACTCATTATTCTATGTTAGAAATTAAATTTGGAACAGGTCGGAACAAAGCAACATCTGAATATGTTAGAACCATCTATGTAAGATTATTGTAGATCAAAAGATCATATATGAAAATGTGTCATTACTATGAATCATAAGATTCAGTATGGATGATGATTGGCTGTGATATCATTGATATCTCTGTCCGGAAGTAAATGTACATATATGTTAAGATGGCTGTGTGGAAGATCCCTTTTTCAGTGAACACAATTACCTATAAACCTTTTCCGGAATACTAAAAAAGCGGGGCATGAACTCAGTACAAATGGTTCGCAGCGCAATACACGAACCATTACACCAGAGCGCTCCATATAACGGAACTTATTAAGTAATTCGAACCTGCGATCTGGATTTCCAACGTAGTGCGAAAGTGCTAATTGTTCCGGGCTTTGTCCAGCTCAAATGGATGAGCTTTTCTATAGTAATATTACAGGTAAGGGTGAGATATGGGAGAGGGTGGGGATACTATTGGACACGGGGAAAGTGACACTAATACTGACTGTCTTGACAATATGTGGATAGATATTCTACACCATTCTGACGGCGATGAATCGTCCTTTTTGTAGAAGTATACCCCGCCCTCTGTGTGTATGTGTGCTAAAGACAGTATTTTGTTGATAATAAACCCTAGGAGTTATAGAGTTGTAACATTGAACAACTATCTTAATGGAGACAAATATAGCGTTTCCATCTGCCGGTTATGACCACCGAATATGCCATTTAGTACCGCTGACCGACTATGTGATATGTTTTGTGCAATAATCGTCAGATGGAAACAATGATAGTCAACAATTTTTCTCTCCAACACTGCACAATATGGCACCACCGACTGACATTTGAGGCCACCGACAAAATCAAACCTTATTGAACTAATCAGTGGAGGTGACCAAAAATCGGTCGGGACCACCGCCATTTCTGTCTGAAAACAGCGTTTATTCTCAACATCCCTGATTTCTATTTTAATTTAGAGGGAGGGAGGGGGGGGGGGGGGTAGTCCACAGGCTTCTCATGTCCTATAGGGGACAGAGCCATTGTTAGTTCACGAAGCAGTCACTAGGTGGTCGGGGGACAAACCTGTATTCTGGCTCTTTGTTCTTACGAAATTCAACTGCCTTTCAATGTTTACCATGGTTCCCTTGACTCTCTACACCCGTCCCAAAGCAGGATGACATAATGATTAAACCCAAAACATGATATTTTCCATATGGAACACTTTATATAAATATGTGAGCAAGGCTAAAGTTGTGACATTTCCCAATTATCACTTACTTCTTTTCCACCTCCTTTAGTGAAGAACACCTACTTTTTCACCTCCATTAGTGTAGAACACCTACTCGGGGGGCGTCATGGCGGCGCCCATGGATCATAGGCTATATGCCGTATACATATTGAATGATCAGTGCACTTGGAACACATAATCGGTCGTCATGTGGAGACAGAGCGTGCGCTTTAGGGTTACGATTGTTGCTTGACAACTTTCCAAGGAAGACAACTTTTCAAGGAGGACCACCGGCCGACTTTTGTACAGGGTGCACATAATCGGTGCGGCTTTAGTCGGCAGATGGAAACGCCACATTAGAAGGTAATTAAATAGAACTGAACGGTTCGGTTCTGTATTTATCCTACCCCGTCTCTACACTTTAGGTGTGAGTTCTATTTTTCGATTATTCTGTGTCATGCTAGCAACATCTGAATGGGCATTTTTTGAGTGCAACCGGAACTTTTTTCGTAGTAGCTGAAATCCTGGTCTCTGATTGGTCAATATTTTTATTACTCTAGTGGCATAAAAACACTTTATGTCACAGCATGCCACATAAAATTTGCCAATGTTAAGTCTATGGCGGCTATTTACTAGGGGTAGGATAAACACACTTATGCGGGGTTTCTAGGTCTCCTGATGAAAACCCCATCAGTAATATTCATGCTGTACAAAAGTCGGTCGGTGGTTCCCCTTGTGGAAAGAAGGTGGCACACATTCGGTAACCTGCAGACCGCCGCCGATCAAATCAAGCCAGTTTGATTTCATCGGTGGACTCAAAAATCAGTCGGTGGTGCCACATTGCTTAAGGAGGGAGGGGAAAATCATTGACCATATCTTTTTTCACCTGACGATTATTGCGGAATGTGTCGCATAATCAGTCGACGGTGCGAAATGCGATAATCGGTTGTCATATTCGGCAGGTGCAAACGCCGCATTACTTATGTGGTCCGCTTTCCCGGACTGGTTTTCAGTAATAGGGGCAGTGAAGTGTGTCATCCCTCGTTACTGAACTGCCGACATGCGATTACGCACCGTGGCCTGCCCCATCTCACCATATTAAAGCCATCTCCCTCTGTACACATCTACTATTCCATTCTTGCATCAGTGACAGACATGATTGTGCAATATGTGATCAATGGGGGACTTTATTACTATAGTTTGGTAAATGTTTGCTATGGGTGTCGTGTACCATTTGCTAATACCCACATGGCGATGGTCACATGGCATTTCGTTGATGCATGAACAATATATCGTACTAATTAGCCATTAGCTTTCTAGGCAGTTTGTTCCATTATGACCTAGGTTCTGATGCTTTCGTTTTATATATCTTAAATATTGCAGGGATTATGTGGCACATTTCTTGAATGTCAGATCACTACTACCGTAAAAGCTAAGTGACCTTACACGGTATATGTAATTGACATCTATGAAGATGATGAGTAAATTGATGGACCATCGCTGGGCACCTTAGGAATACATTAGTCTGAATCACAGCTCATAGAGAACAAACATATGGAAACGACCACCTGCGGTCCAAGCCTTAAGTGCTTACTCTAGCGGGCGGTCGACCTATTGGCTCTTTTATCCTATACTGCAATGCCCTCCCCATGCATGTACTGCATATACGTTTCCCAACGATATTTACTAGGTGTTATTAGCATCTAAAGTTCAAAGGAAAGAAGATATATCGTATTAAAGGCTTTGAAATGTCCTCCTTTAATGCTCACTTCCTTACACCCCATTACTCTACGAAAGCTAAGGTGTAGGAATCACTCTATTTTATTATCAATCTATTACAAAATCCCCATTGAAAATGTATGGGACCACAGATCTATTATTCTTAAGTTGTTAGAAACAATAACCAATGAAATGAACTCGTGTCTCTGATTACAGCCTCAAAGGCATTGTTTACGAAAAATCAGTCCCTTTGTGCCGAAGAACTAAAATACAGTCCCTAATGACACACCCCATCCCTGATTTTCATTCATTCGGGGGGATGGATAATATATACAACAAACGATGGCTTTGTTGACAGGCGGCTCTATTAAAATACTCATTGAAGGTTGACTCCATAACGATCATGTATCATTAATCTTCTCGTGGTTTACAGTCGTCTGTGCACAAAACTATTGATTGCTGTCTATGTAATACGAGGAAGTGAAGTTTGACAACAGAGCCCTGGATTTCTATTGAGGTATAGCGTTAAACCGCTTCCTGAAGCATGTTTTGGAAATACATGTGTTAAGGACCCTGGGCCAGATCATAAATGTAGTGCAGCAGCTTTGAGCAGATCTAGGCGTATCGAGAGTGACTCTTTTCTCAGGTACAGGTGTGAGAGCGTCAGTGCATTCCCCTCCCTCCTCTAAATAATCCCATCACTGACATCTCTCCGGGGCTCCTTTTTCACCCACGTAGAAATCCGCAGGGTATATCCTATCCCCCCTGGACATCTGTCTATGTAGCTTCTCTCCTATATTTAGTCATACGACATTATAAATGATATTGAGGAACAAGAACAAAAAGATGTACTGTCGTCGCCATCATAGCCAAACGGTAAAAACAATTAATAATATGCGGCGATTATCGATGTGTACCTATAATTGCTAAATTTATGTCAACTGAATACCTGTATAACGGAATACGTGAATCAGGGTAATATTGTTTCTAAAAGCAGAATTCGTGAAAGTCTTTGTGAACATATATGGTTCTACACGAAAGGGGTTATAAATATGCTCCTTCAGCAGAGAACTTATCCATATAGTTCAATGATCTCCTTTCTACCCCACACAATGTCCAGTACCACCTATATACTCGTGATATAGAGCTTGTGGCAGAATAGTATCGGCTAATAAATGAGGGCATAGGAAGCTCCTACAATCATTTGATAGAGATTTGGATGGGCCTAATTAAAACAGCCTACTGATGACTTAATTCAAATAAAAACGATCTAATAATGGAATGATTAATCAGTGCAATATGTAAGATATTTGAAACGTACAAAGATGAAAAGATTTAATTTAAATAAACTAACAAGGACTGTGTATTACTGACCTGAAGCTTCTATGGTATACCACGCACCCTCTGTACAATATACAATATAATATAGTATTACTCATATTATATAACAAAGGTCAAATTGAAATAGAAAAAATATTAAACTAACATTAAGGAGTGTGAGGTGTAGAGGAGAATGCCCATCCCTTAGCACCATGGTGACATCAGGTAACACGTGGTGCTATTGCTAATGGGCGAGGACCTCAGTAAACGATGGCAAGGGTCCTACCTGCCACGTCCGGACAGTCTCTCTCACTTCTCCATGCAGCAAAGGTCAGCCAGTCCCCACACCTGTCATGCATATAAAGTAGGCGTAGAACCTCACTATATCTGTGCTGGCGCCACTGCAGAGACAGGTATATGCTACTCCAAGGGATGTTCTCGTCGCACTTCTTCACAGACCATGGGATGTTTGAGAATTCTTTTGGTGCACATGACAACTCTGCATGGCATATTAGACTCACTCGTAGTCACTTACATTTTGCCTCTAGGGTGATATAATTTTTTCTATTTAGATACATTGTCAATGATGGTTTCTCGGAGATTATAAAAAGAATTGAATATACTATTATGAACCCATGGTAATGATCAGAGGAGGACAACAAAGTGATTTATATTGAAGAAGGCGGATTTAATGAACGTCTACATGATTTCATTTTCAACCCCATAGTCTCTTCACGGAAAGAGGCTCCATTCACTTCGACTCACCTCGGCCGACGTTGGAAATAACACCCCCTTTCCGTGGAGCTTTATTGTAATCAAATTTACTCTCCAATATCATAATCCGTGTCCTCATAAGAACAACAGCGGTAATCTAGATAGGGCAGCCGTTTCGTGGAACCGCTTCAGACCCGTCATGTGAGACCGCTTCCAGTACCACCCACGGATATTGTAATCCTAAAAACTCACTGGGCTTCTGGCTTGGTGATCGGAGAGCAGTCAGTTTGCTCTGGTCGAGAAAAGTTGCAGTACTGATTGCTTCTGCCAGGACCCATCGTCTTTTTACTGCCTGCAGGTGGCGTGCTATTGTATCGCAGGGTAATACCAGAGCCTGGAACTGTTGTCACAAATAATTAAGTTACGGAAAGACTGCGCCATCACGACGCCACGATGGCGTATCAAATGTTTGAATTAGAAATAAAATGTCATGTGTTATTGTCACACATATGTGGGCTACATATGAAGTAGCAATAGATACATATTATAATGATAAAAAATGCCCCGAATATGAAAGACAATATATGTAAATGATGATTTATAGACCAGTGAGACCCGTGAGCCATGTGCAAGATACACAAAGAAATATTCAGATATCTTTTACTTAGACACATCGCTAGTTACCATTAAATGATTATTTAGCACAGCAGTTCTAAAGGCATACAGGTCTAATCTTACATCTTTAGAAAAGATGATGTGAATCAGCTCTTGATTCAACATCTCTGTGACAAGCGACATGAAATTGATTGCGAGAAATAACACAAAAAAAGTTATTGGACATATTTTACGGAGAGGGTGAATTACTGACATGAAGCATGGTGTGAGGCTTACTGCCGCTTTTAACATCTGTGTGGTCTCCATCTTGACTACTGACGTTTACATAAAGACCGACTCTACAGCTTTACACGGGTTAACGAAGTCCTAGAGCCGGTACTAATGCCTGCACACGATTAGATTTGATTATTCTAAATCTCAGATTCATGCAGTCAAGGTGATCCGTCGCTAACGTGCTGCCCTGTGGATTCCCTGAGGGATTTTGGATTCTTACTCAAAGAAACTTTATATTGTAAGAGCAGAGAAACAGTCGCCATTCCTTCCAGCAGACATGCGCCAATTAGAAGACGACAAAAGAGGTCATGTTATCAATTTTCATATTCAAATTGAAATGCAGTTCTCAACCCATGGTATTTTCCAAGGTCCAATTCATTGAGCTTTTGGACACAACATATGATTAATCATTATACAAAGATAAATAGATATACCCAAGTAGACAGAAAGAATTGAATTATATCTAGAGATTTAACCTTTTTGTCTAATTCTTATCAGGGCAAGATATACAAATCTTGTATTTCTTAACCAAATGCACACCTCCATAATCACATACGAATTTTCATCTGAAACGGCCAACCCCTTCTCTATCGATATAAGGCAATCTCGTCTAACTCTCGCCATAGACCGACTGGGAGGCAGACAGTAACCTCTGGCCCTCTACCAATCGTTTATCTAATCCCAGTCGTAGCACATCTATCTACGTTTTCAGTTAATCAAATAAACGGGCCCCAGGCAAAAAAACATTCCACTTTTCCTATACTACTTAGGATTCCATATTGCATACCGTCCATATACTACCTAAAATGTAACTATATGTTCCCAAATTACAGGTACAAATGAAATATCACAACGGTGGCAATAAAGCTTTGGTTACAACCTCGAATCTATCTGGATTAACCTAAAAAGGAAAAGAGGCATAACGCATAAAGAGTCGAGCAAGTGTGACTGACAATCGGACCACGAAATTGCAGAAGAACACTGAAGTACAAACATGTCCCTGATATACATAATTCATCACGATAAACCAACTTTAGAGGTAACCACTGAGACATTTTACTCCAACTGTACTTGTATTCACATTGCGTCAAGATCTTATCTGAACATATATCATATTGACAAAACAGAAAAGCTCAGCCATTCATGACATAGCTCTTCCATAATCCCTAGTGTTTTATCGATAAGCTCCACCATGTTGTATCTCTTTGGGCCCTTTCCCTCGTTAGGGTCTAAGAACAATAAAAACATTAATCTAGCAGGAAGGGAAATCCCAGGGTACAGTCGAGTTCATGGGTGGTTCTCTATCTGCTACAGGCACCCCAGCTCTGCTGTTTCAGACGCACGCTTATCAGATCCCTGTTTGTTAGATCACAAGGGCCCGGATTCATCATGATACACCCAATGTACCACAGAGATTGCATACTTTATCAAGATTGAGGGTATCGTGTAGAATCAGATAAGATGAAAGTCTACAGCAACATACTCAGCCTATAAAATGGACAAACAGAATGTTCACATTTAATTCGGTTAATATATGCTCCAGTAGGATTCAGCATTAGTCTATATAGCTATAGCATACGTAAATATTATTAATGTAATCTTGAATGCTGATCAAAACAGTGAATAGAGATTGGGGGAAAGCTAGTTAAAGGTTTGGATAATGAGATGAAATAATTAATTTTCAAATAAGCGAATAAAAGATGAGTCCTGGATAGGAAGAAAACTCCCCTAGATGGCTAGATTAAAGGCTGAACTCCAAATCTTCTACGATATGCCTTACAATATATATATATATATATATATATATATATATATATATATATATATACCTAATTACGATGCGCGCAGATGTTCCAAGTCTAGATGTTTGTCTAGGAAACAGAGGTTCCCGATTATCTACATTTTCTGATATTCTGCATTTTAGTGCATCGGGGTGTCTTGACTTGCTATCATAGTCGCTGGACGCCTTAGAGATATGCAAAAACCCTTAATTACTAAACAGAGCTGATCATGAGTACTGAATAGAGATGATCATAGGAAAGTATACGAATGGGTGGGCCATCGGGATCATGCCAAGATCAAATATTCTGATGAGGCTCTTAAGGAGGTTCTTTGTCACACCGAAATGAACTTGAATCTAACCCGTTCTACTTGAATTATTGTAACATTTACACACTGCATCATAGAACCCCATGCTGTGGTGTAAAGAGAGTAATGATAAATTCTCATGTTTGCTAATCCCTGAAAGAACTTTGGTGAAACAATGTCTAAATCAATCTACCCTGCAGCAGCTCTAAAGCGAATCACACTAGCCAGGAGTCATTGTCGGTTCACCATAAAATCCTTTCTTGGTGTTGCACTTACGGATTATCCTGCGATTATGCCTGAGTAGGCACGTTTAGCCTGCATACATGTCAATAGTCTGCACTCCGGGTTTCCAGACTTTATCACCGTGACAGTCCTGGGAGGATTCCCGTCCACTATTACCAACTTCAGCCTCTCAACGCACCTCCACGGTGAAGCCTCCAGACTGCAGCTGTCGGTACTCAGACGGCAAATCGCCGTCGTCCAGACGTCCCCTGCCCCCATAACCACCAGGGGGAACTACCTCAGAAGACATCGACTTGAGGGAGAGTGGGAGGGGTACGGGATTGGGAGTGGGGGTGAAACTCGGCAGACGAGAGTTCGGCCACATGGTGCGGCGGCCGTGGATGAGAGGCGAAGCGATTAAGCTTGCACTTTGTGCCGAGTCACGAGCATGTGGTGGGTGGGACTTGGTGGTAAGGGTTTGCTTCAAGTCTGCGCTGCTCATTTTTGTTCTAGCAGATTCCATCCATCAGATTCCTGTCCTCCGAGCAATTATTAAAGCAGCATCCTTTGCTATTAAGAGACGGCCTTATCCATATATATTCATATGTCATTATATTCCTGATTTGCTATCGGGAATATCACTTCTGGGTATCTCGTGCGGAAGAGAGATGGGGATAGCATCTTGTTATAAAGAGCATACATCACAGATTACCGAGTCAGGAAATATTTAGATTTTCTTGGACGGAATCTTGTAGCATCATTTGATATAGGAAATAGAAAAAAATTATCATTCACAGAAAGTTCAGTTCAGAATAAAGTAAACAAACTTCTCAAAGCGCTTTTCTCGAGTTATTTCTTCGACTTATATAATAAACAATAGGAATACGTGGGCTGAATAAACGGCGGGCCCGTTCGTGGTTCGATGACTTATAAAAAAGCCATGACTCTTACTGTCCTCTCTCCTCACAGTGGGTAGGTGTCCTGGGTCCTGTTTCACTAGTTTCGTGACAAAAGTGTTAAGTCAACTATGAAAGGCGGCAGCAACAGTGCAAGCAAGAATGGACAAAACAAAGTCACGTTTCATAAGGAAGGGTATTAGTCGATCCATGTAAACGGTAAGTAAAAGTTAATCTCAATTCCTTAAAAAAACTGTAGACATAACATGGCAATATCATAAACCTGAAATGATGTGTGAATCCTGTGATGTGTAGATTTTTCTAATTCTTATGAAACCGCACACACCGTGTTTGGGGTCTGTCTTTTCCAAAGGGCAGCTACTTGTGTTGTCACGAAACTAGACAGAGTGTTATGATGACTTATAAAAAAGGAATGACTCTCACTGTCCTCTCTCCTCACAGCGGGTAAGGTGTCCAGGTCAGGGTGTTATGGTGCACATGGACGGGGGTCGTGGCCGTAGACATGGTGACTGACAGTGGCTCAGGGATATGAAGCTCGAGGATCACGTGGATCATGTTGTGCGCTAACAAATCTCACTCTTCACAATCGTGAGCAGCCCAAAGTGCATGCAGACCAGGACTTCCGGTTCCGGGTTTTTAGTCGGCGTCTCTACAGACAGAGGTCACGCTTGCACCCCCTAGTGGGCACTGGAGGAAAGACAAAAAGGAAGCAAACAAGTGCAGCGTTCCTGGTGGTGATGAGAGGAATAATGGTGAGGGTCACGTGAGCGTGACGCCATCTATCGGCCTTGCTTTCCCGTCTATTGTGCCCATAACAGGCTTTGTTTTCATGAGACACAAACAGGCTTCATGTTGAAAAGACGACTATCAACAGGGGAACAGACTTCCCAGGGTCTAAAGAAATTTGAAATTTTTGTTATATGTTTTCCAAGCGAATAACTCATCATAAGGAATAGGCTTCTGTACAACGTCCCTGCTTAAATATCCCCTCAAAACTACGGTGAGGACCCTATAATTATTACATATCGATCTTGCCTTCCTGGGTGACCACAGAATACTGTACCATTTAATTCTACTGACCAGTATATAAACACTATATGTTAGCCGCAATTATCAACGCCCAGCGTATGAAAAGCCTTCTCTAATATTGGAACGAAGCCGACATTTACTGAATGGATATAACATTGATATACCCGACGGCATCGATCACACCTCTACTCCTACATACACCTTGCGCACTTGGCGCTAGTTGGAGCTGACGCCGGTCAATATGACTGATGAGGATTGATCACAGTTTAAACCAAGAAGTCAATGCCCTCTCCCCTCATGGTGCTCCCAATGGTCACGCTATCGTCCGTGCTTTTTGATTGGTTCTTTGAGTTCCTTGACCCTGGTATACCCTGGTCAGGGAGGAGGAGACTAACCAAGATGGCGACTGCTCCAATTCCCTCAATTTGTTCACTAATATAATAGGATAATTTTGATGATTATTTTCTTCTCATTTTTTCCCGTTTTCATTGGCCGATTTCCCGTCACCGATCTACAGTCAGGAACCACCGACAGACTTTTGACAGTGCTGACCCAAAATCGGTCAATGGAAACGACCCAGCTGGTAAAAGACCCGCGACTTTTTCTGCTTAGATTAGGCAATATGGCACCACCCACCACTCAGTGAAAGCTTGGTCACTGAGTGAAGTCTACCACCCTCACCGATTTTTTTTTATACTGACGTACTCTCTGGGTTGTTCAAAGTCTCTGCAAATGCAAGGATACATGGCTTTAGTATTCCTTTCTACCAAGGCTAAATTTATCTTCAATATACCAACTTTCTCGATAAATTTGATAATTCCCCTCTTAAATAAGTGTTTAGGTTATGAAAGGCTAGCTACAGGTCACAGGATCTTGTATCAAAAGGTTTCATATTAGAAGTAAACATTAAATAGACAGGGCAATATATCACATTCCATTCGAATGACCCTCTTCAATTGTCTCAGTACTTCCTCTACAGGTTCTCTACAAGACACGCCCTATGCACCTGATATCGTGACTTTACGCCACTTAAGTTTTCCAATAAAGATAAAAGCAATGTAAAGCAAACGAAGCCGTGTGAGTAAGAATAGATCCCGGGGCCCGGCACGTAACACGATTCACTACCACGGGACAGGGTTAGGACTGTACGACTTGTGGGGTTGTGTGCTAACGGCGGGCCCTCAAGACTTTACTCGATGATCGAATTCCTTCAAGATTAAATTTTGGTGGTGGTGGAATAGTGGTCTGGGACCCTAGTAGACCATCAGGGACTTTTATTCCTTGTGGTTTGGGGGAGGTTTAGGTTAAAGAATGATAGTGGAGGTAATTGATGCCATTTGTGTTTAATACGAACCCTTTTGTCAATATCTTGGGACATGGTAGCACTAATACAGACCATATCTCTAAGCACTATCGACAATGTCTTGGGTGACTTTTTGTGGCATAATGGTTAATAATACACTGATTCCGAGTAAGGAAGTAATATTTCTGCAGATACAAAGACTTTTCAACCGTATTAAATTTATCAACACAGTGTTACAATATCATATTTTCGATTTAATTGTCGTTATAGTCGTATTTTACCCAGGGGTACCATTGATTTTTTTCAATGAGTTTGTTTCCCTGCAGTATTTTCCTATTTTCTCACATTAAGTCATCAATGTATAATGAAGGTTCTTATATTAGTTATAACATATGGTATTCCCTGACTTTAAACATTTGATTTTAACAAAGGTCCACCATTACTATACCGTGTGATGAAATTAATACCAGCACTTATAAAACAATTGCAGTGTTATGCTATTCATTGCCTATTCATTTATGACAGGAGATGTGCTCAATACAGAATTCGTCAATTTCATATGTTGGTCAATATGGCTGATATGCATCGTATATTATACTGTCAACCTTTTAAAAAAAAGGCAGCAAATATGTAACATAACAATCAGTCTTTAACGTCAGCAATTCGACACAAAGTAGAATATGCTCAACCCATGCGCCACATACTACCAAATTATCACAATATGAAAACAACTTTCCCAGATAGCAGAGTCCAACCTAGCCGTTCGTGTTATTTCTGGAGACATCTCAAGAAGTCATTGGGTGATCATGCTGTGCTTGTGGTTTTTAGGGGTCCTATGATCCCTTATGGTATCCCCTATAGATGGAAAGCCCTCTTTTGACCGATTTGACGAACGCTCTGAGATTGGGGAAGGCGCTCTGCCTGCCTTATCTGTGAGATAGTGATGATTAAGCGAGGCCCCATGTGATGACACAGGAACCCCCTACCCCGCCCCGGCCCTCCACCCAGCCAAGATAACGAAGCCAATCGATCAGCACCGATGAATGGACGCATGATCTGTGCCTGCATGCAAAGAAAAAAAGTGGCGGGAATCTGGGTTCTTGCTTCTGGGCAGACGACATTCATCCAGGGGTAACATCATCTGGGCGCACCATGGGTGGCGGTAACGGATTCTCCTTCATGAATACTGCTTATTTATAGAGCCATCTAAGGTTAGTCTAGGAATCGTATGCCATGTCCCAATGTGCTCCTGTGCTGTGAGGTTTACACTTGATAGTCGAGTCTACTGACAGTATCTTTTTACTGGACTTGGTGCTTGGGTTCACTTTCCAGGAACGGACATGATCCGTTCTGTCCCATTGGGTAGTACATCCTTAAGTGTGGACAGAGAATAAGAAAAGAACTAAACCTCTACAGGTTACAATATACACTGAAAGTGTCCTTTATTAATGTATGACAATTTGCGATAATCTCCCCCCCCCCCAACATCCATGCCATTGATCCTACCTCAGCTTTCAAGAGCTACCTTAAAATGAACAAAGTTTAAAAACAGCACATAAAAATCAACAAGAAAAGTTTGTACCCTCCAGACACGCATCACCAATCATATAATCATAAATGAAGAAATCAAGGACAAATGATTCTAAATCCTTTTCTAAACTCGTATTAGAATTATATTTTCCTCAAAGTTCTGAATATGTATACTGCTATGTTTATTTATTTTTTCTAACAGAGGGCCATAAGCCCAGCACCTCTGTGAACGACCGAATGTTTTATCAAGAACAACATGATAAATACACGAACTGCCTTTGTATGAAAAACCCTCATTGTGCAGGCTTGCTATGCAGACAGGCCTACGTACCTATAACATGACGTGAATAAAACTTTGATCAAAAAGAAAAAGAAAAAAATCTGGCAAGGAGTATGCTTTTTACCTTCTCTAGATTCTGAAATTATCGATAAAACTAACTACGTTTTGAAGAGATCAGGTACATGTGATTGTAAGGCCCGGCGTCCACCTACAACGATATGGCTCCGATATGGTCTACGATGCACCTCCCGATAAAAAAAAGAAATGGCGTAGGAAGGTCCCCTAATATCGGGGCAGTTGACCACGTTTGTGCGATTAGACACCGATAAAGCCCCCATACAATGTGTGGTGGATTGGCATGTCTAGACATATGTCTACGATTTTGCACCTTCCCGATATGTCTCCGATATTTGGTTTTTGTATCGGTGCCATATCGGTAGGTCTAAATTCCTATCGTAGTAGGTGGACGCCAGGCCTAATGCATAAATATAGATGGGATTATATAATCGCCATATAAACGTGGATATCAAAGGCCTTTGCTGGTATTTCTGTGGGTAACTCGATAAGGTCTATACACAGAATAATGCTCGTTACACGCGTAGGAACCATCACCGCGCATGAACGTTATCCCACTTCCGAATTCACCTAACGTTGCCCGATTTCTTCTTGTACGTGAATTTGCATGGCGACGTGTTGACGAAGGCATCACTTTCGCTCTGATTGGACGATGTGTAGCGCCAGTAGACGTGCATGGCCCAGCAAACATTTCAAGAGGCAAACTGTCCGACTTTTCACATTTCAGACGCACTGTAGCGTGACTGACCGGTAGGCGGCCGTGCAACATCCGGGTATTGGTGAGAGACGCGCATACGACGCGTACGTTCTTTATCATCACGCTTAATAACTCGCGTCCTTGCTACTACCTCAAATCGGGGAGGCACGCTGCCACTTCCTGTTCCGATGGTTCTAAATGGAAGTGGATCATGCTTATATGATCGCCCCATTCAACAGATAGTATGGTTCTCAAATAAGAATATAGACCTGGCATTCTATAGAGCACTGTTTCCTGTCCCTATAACTATATGCACGAAATAGATTTTTGGAATAAAGTAGATTCACTTTTAGTTCTCTCTCGAAATATCGCTCCTTTGAAATATTGTTTATCAAATTCAAAAGAAGATGTAATGGTGCTGTTACCTTGATGTATAAACTCGAATTATATCTGATACCAACACGCTCTTAACGATATTCTAGACTCCCCTTCTCATTTTCCTTTCAGACTCTAGTGGTGACTTTAGCGATATGCTTCATCAAATTTAGTAGAGACTCAACAGAACACTACAAAACATTCCCTCTATGAATGTAGCTTGCATTATTCATCCTTTAGATATTACATGGATTGCACTGCCACCGAACATGACCTCATCTATACGTTACGCTCGAAGAGAAACATCCATCTCAGTCAGTTAACTAACGTGCTGATCTTTTTTTATATTTTTTCACCAAAATTAGCCCATCATCAATCTCGAGTCTTTTGCATCAGTGATAAAACCAATCAAGAAGAAAATTGGTACAAAAAAGCTGCTCTATAAAGAGGTGATTTATTTCCCAATTCTTTGTGTGAATGAACAATGAAGGAAATCTGTTATAAATGAGAACAACAACCATGGATGATTTACGTACCTAATCTAATTTCCATATATGTCCGCTTTAATAGATTGCTGACAGGTTGGTTAGAGACTACTTGTGCTAGCTATATCTTTACTTAACACATCCTGACGCACCTTGTTAAGCTTTTATATGGAGACTAATATCTATAATGAGGAACTGGACGCATGGATAAATTGTTCAAGGAGCAGGTCACACCGGGCTAAGTGTCACCTGAGGACACTTAGGAGTTAATGAAGTATCAATTGCATCGGGGTCAACTAATACGAGAGAGGGTATTTCACAATAATTAGGTACCGTTATGACGCCTCGAAGTAGAAATAATTTCTAATTATGAAAATCATTTGAGATACGAAAGGTATTCTTACATTTTGAATTTGTAATAAGCCAGTAAGGTATTATGTTACCATTACTTTTATGTTATGGTAGAAATGTTTATTCCATCCATCATAAAACATGTAAGCATTGTCTTTTTCCATTGTAGGTATTTTTCAATTATAATCGTTGGTGGTCTTTTCCTTTGCTCCCCTCATTTTTATATTGATTCCATCTTGTCGAACATAAGAATTCTAGCTTAGGTAATCGTTGCTACCATTGGTATTGTTTTGTACTAGCGACTTTGTCGAGTCCGAGGGAAAAATATAGAAAAACGAATAGTCGGGCAGCATGTGCGGGAACCTAACTCCCTACACCCGCATCCTTAGCCGAACACTCTACTGACTGCTCCAATGAGCCAGATGCATGGAATAGGTCAAATACTTAGACTGGTGGCTGGAGTGGTGGTGGGTGGGGGGAATCAGCGGAGTTTTGAAGGGGCTACCAGCGAAAGTGAGATCTCATTGGTTTCTCAGGAGAAAAGTAGATCAGAATACTACAATACTAAACTTTGATTTCGGCATGGCTCGAAATGAATCATAAGAGAAAACGTATGTTTGAGTATAGAAATACAAAAAACAGTAGCAGGTTATAGTTTAGTATTGCATGAGAATCTCACTCTCGTGGCCCTTCAATCTCCATGCCTAGGTCTGGTTCACTATGTCTCTATGTGCGGGAGCCACTTCAAGCGGATTCGACGGAATTCTAACGTTTTAAATATAGTAGGTAAACATAAGAATTCTAGATTTGTAGGGAGGATTAGCCAATACGGTCTAAATGTTAGATTGATATAGAATATCCTCAATTAAGGGGCAACTGTCCAACGGTCATTGAGAAAGTTCATTACTTTGGGTATTGTAAAAATAGCGGGGCAATGTAATTGATAAGCGATCTAATGGTGAAAGAGGAGATGCTATAACACTTACAAAA
The DNA here is from genome assembly GCA_950022655.1 of Alentia gelatinosa. Taxonomy (NCBI): domain Eukaryota; kingdom Metazoa; phylum Annelida; class Polychaeta; order Phyllodocida; family Polynoidae; genus Alentia; species Alentia gelatinosa. The sequence continues at coordinate 24,819,964 of OX465579.1, forward strand.
CAGGTCTAAAAGGACTGATATAAATAAATAGATTAGGAAAAAATGGCCCTTTTCCCCCAGGAATTTTGATTATTGGCAAACATGCTATTGGATCATCCAATTTCGTGATCTTATCGACAATGTCACCACGTATCTTCTACGTATGAATACAGAAAGCATATTTTCTCATATCTAAGTAGCTGAAGAAATTCATTGTATGGGACTTCTGGAAATTTGTCGTTACAGAATTCTCTTAAGCTTCCATGTATTTATTTAGTATATCCTTACGCACTGCTAGTCAATGGGGCGACGTCAATATGCTAATGAGCCTCTGCGGGTCACGTGACCAACTCAACCCAGAGTGGCTTAGCGTGTGGAGAATGGGAGTATTACAGCCGTGCTAGACGCGAACGACAGAGGTTAGCTAAAGGTGGCATGGAACCACGCAATGCGACTATTATAAATTACAATATATTCAGAGGGACGGGATTCTTTTACCCATGGACACTGGTTTCTGTATGAGAACAAAAAGATTCGGTTTTCAAATAATGTTTGAACATCTTTCTTTATAACTAAACTACTATTTTCGTTTCGTATTATTTTAACCGTTTAGATAGCAGATCAACCCTGGATGTATGATAGTGAAACATATCGGGAAAAGATATAAGGCTGAGTGTTAAAGGTTGATACTCTTGTGACCCTTGGCCACCATTGCCCGACCCGACATCAGTCACGTGATTCTTCTATTAGCACGCAGCACCCCCTACTGGCCAACGTAGAACCCCAACCGTGCAAGCGAAAACCCAAACGTAATGCCTGAGTGGAGGAGCTGACCTAGCCGGGCAAATTGCTGTGGTTGGAGCTGGACCTGATTCCTGTGTCTAACACGGCAAGAATGCCGTGTGAAATGTGGTTATTACAGCAGGGCATGAGGCCTGCATGTGAATTGCCTCTGCTCATGATGGTATTACTTTAGGGAGGTAAAATTAAGGGGATAGGCAGAAAGGGTGAAACCTCACACTATGCTACCTGACATTTTGCGTTAACCAAAAAGATCGCTTCACCTTTCCATAAATATTCCAGGTTGACACTGTCATGATAATATACTAGAAAATGTGGTATAGTACTCCAGATTAACTTTAGCCTTTTAAATGAGAGCGTGTACACCACCTCAACACTTATGCACCTGCACGAGTACCATTAATTAAAATATAGCTTCACATATCACAACAACGACGTATCGTATTTTCACCAATTCATTGTGATAAAATATTGCCAACGAAATCTAAGTTCCCCGGCGCAGTATATCTCGCAACGAATCACCTGTTCATCATGAAAGGTTTAACACTGACATATTCTACCTTTTCAGGCTGCGGCAATATGTTCGGTGAACTCTGTCTGTCTACGCTGTGCACTTCCGTTGACAGGAGCTGCTGAGTAACTCAAAGTCGGTGGAATCCTACGTAACTCTAACTAATCTGCCAAACGAGCTGCTCCCTCGGCCTCCTTTGACCGCCCTTACTTGGCAACAGGCAACGGGCGCTATCGCTTCGTTCTAAGGCCGTTTGGACTAATTTGGAGCAAGAGGCGTGGCTTCTTTGAGAAAAGGCTTGATTTGTTACCTGACCGGCCATCTTAGACGCAGATGACGGTCATGCCCTTCATTTTGTTTAGTTTGAATTGCTCGCGAGCCGTTTATTCCGTGCGAGCCGTCCACGAACGGCCACCAGGGGAATGATGGTACTGTGGCAAGTGTCTGGGTTCATTCAGGAGAGAAATTTCTCCTGTGGATCTCATTATCAACCGTTACTTGTTACTGGACTGTAAAGATACTGTACCTTACATCCTACTGGGACTTTTCTCCGAACTCATTTGAACTTTTAAGCAATGAAGAGTGTATGCCTATTTATCTCACTCCTGGTATTTTGTCCCCATAGACTTAACATTGGGAAATCATATCTAACGCCCATTGAATATTTAGGAAAAATATCCAATAGGGGATAAAGTGACTAATGATAGCTCATTAGTCAATGTTAAGGGTGAGATAAATTCAGAAACCCATTCAGGTTAAGTGTCAGAGTTCAATCCCGTCTTGTTTGAATCGCTGCGTAATTTACGCTGCTTCTCCTTGTGAATTAATACGTGATTTAAACTCGATGGGATACGAGCTCAGAGCCTAAACTCTCTTGAGGTTTCCCCTATAATAACTCATACGTTGTGAAATAGGATGCTCTTCGTCTATACAGAGGGAAGCTCCATCTTAATTCTATTCCATTGTATTACATGAAGTATGAACTTTGATGATTGATCGTGGAAAATCCAAAGGCCTGGGTGTTATCCAGTCACTGGGACATTTGTAGGGCCCAGGTATGTCAAGCGCCAGTAGGTCAATGACGTACTTCGGTCTGTAGAAATTGGTTATGGTGACCTGGGGCCTGTTTCACTAGTTCCGTGACATGTCTAGATGGCGTCTGTGACACCATACAGACAGACTAGTTGCACTGTTGGTGCCGCTTCTCATGACTGTCTAGCACTTTTGTCACGAAACTAGTGAAACAGGTCCCAGGACCCTCTTGCAAGACGCTCTAAGATATGGTGGTCCTTTGCATCTGTAGCAATAATACAGGGCTGGTCCGGATATATCGATATACTTCTGCCTACTTTATGCACAGTATCTGAGCATGTCCCGATCTCAATAAAAAAAAGCTCGGGCCGTAAGCCTTTAGCCGTAAGGTTGTCATCTGTACAAAACTTCAAATCGCTTAGAATCCATAAATGAGTGGACATACTTAATTAGTCTCTTCAATAGATATAGTTCTTTTATTTGTATCACATACCTAGCGATTTCAGATATCAAAATATATCAAAACAGAACACGAACTGGGTGATAATAGAATTAAACGCCAGAACGAGGCCAGCTAATTTGCATAGACAGACATTCTCTTCCGACCTCAGACTATTCGATCAGGGGCAACATTGACGCCCCTTACAATGTTTCACAAAACTTTAGCCCGTCTTGTTTTGAGATCTCAACTTTCCCTTCTTGTTGTCGTACTTCATGAATATTTACCAGCACCTCTTACCGGCTGTTGAAAGCAAAGACTGTGTGGGTGATAGGACGTGGCAGGGGGCTGCTGAATTAGAAATGAAGGAATTACATTTTGGAAATCATACTAGTGTAACACGACCAATTTTTTTGAGGGAAAATGACATCCACTGAAATAGTCAAACCTATTGAAGAAACACCCTGACTTTAGGGTTGCGAGGTAACAGTAAGAATGCTGCTGTAGCTGACTGTTTACATGTTCGAAACGGATTGCACTCAACCTTTTTAGGATCATGGATCCTTTTTCTTTGTTGACCGAACACGGTGAGCCTTTAAGAAAAGCAAGTCAGCGATGACGTCATTCACTTTTCCCACGTTCTTTGGAGTATAAATTATGCACCCAACCAATTGTCATTCATTTATACACAGACTGAGCAATAAATTGCATGTAAGCAGGATTTCGCATATAAAACATATTCTGCGTAGGCAAATCATCGAGCATACAATTACGAGCTTGTGAAGGAACAGAACAAGGGATGGATGCTAAAGATTCATCCCTTATCAATCATCTGTAATGACATCAATGGTCTATATACTTAAGAGGCAGATGTTCATCTCATATTTAATGGTACTTCTGATAATACATCACGATAAACCGGTGAGTAAAGCCTTTAGATGTCAACCCGTTGTAAGACAGATGGTATGGAAGACGGTGCTAGGAGTGACGTATGAGCAGATGACCAAGCTATGCAGAAACGAGAGGGAAGGGAAACACGATCCACCATAGTCTTGGTGCTACTGCACTGGCCATAGATAACCTATTATCTGGGTAAGAACGAATGCTTTTAGATGATATTTAGCACATTTTCATCTTAATTGCCAAATTTGACTTATATCTAATAAATGAAGACAATTTGGGCTTACGGTACACAGAACAAACCACGCTTTACTGCTCTTTAATAATAGCTCTCTCATGTTTTTTTTTTACTATTTAGTCAATTACTTTTGATAAACATTCAGAGCGTGTATCATACATCATCAAGGGGGCATGAGTTGTAACACTAAGGGCTGATAAATGTATTTCGCTGTAAAGTATGAATATAATGTTTGAAAACTTCATTTGTCAGTCATATATAAAATTTAGAGGCAGTTTCCCTATCTCCCGCCATCTGAACATTCAATTATTCATAATTTATTTCACTGATATTCACAATTAATGTTTGGATGTCCCGTCAGTGAAATACCATATATCTTAACAAATTGACGTTTTACGCCCTAACGGTTGGCGGGATAGTCATGCATGCACGAGTCGTTTAAATGGTAGCGCATGATGTATTGCTTTAGTTATTTTAACCGCCAGAACATCGACGCTGTTGTAATTTAGGGGTTCATAAATATTGGCTGAAACACTGGTGCCAGGATTTTTTACGCCTAATACTAATCTATGACAACATTATATTACACTCCAGGTTCAATCAATATGATTCGATTTCCTAGCCCACGATCACTTCAAATGGTCAGTTCAAAGTGGGGATCTCCCCAACCTACGGTTCTTAGAAGGTACTGTCAAACAACTGGGTTTTACATCAGGCAGAGGAACGTACTGAATGACCCCCTTTGATTAAGTGGTACGGTTAAAAGGGCGACTTTGAATGTCTGGAGGCACTAAAGGAGCGGAGGGTGTCATACTGAGGTGCTTTGAAGGGGACTCCATAGAGTCGATATCCCTTGGTAATGATCTCAGTTTTAGCGTAGAGAGGATGCGGTTTATGGTATCCACTGAAGAAAAAAGGTATGACCAAAAGGAAAGGTATGCTTTTGCAAACCTTTACCCTACCTATAATAAGGTTTGCCTCTAAAGAGTCTGCGGTGTACGATATAACATACAATAAAATACGGATTCTAAAACATCGATAAATAACCTTTTCAGAGAGAAGAACACATTTTCTAATTCTTCTTTGAGAGAGATTTAAGTTGCTGTTTTAGTCACATACTAAGATACACGAATGGGTATGCTAAATTCTGAAGATTACTTATACAAATATGAAATAGCCAGGAACGGCATTTTACACTGGTATTTATCAAATATCCCAGAATCATATATGAAGCCTTTCTATCAAGGTGTTGCATCATCAACTATAAATGATTTGTCGTTGCAGCAATAAACACCCTTCATGCATGTTGCATCATCAAGCAGGTTCAATAATCAGATGCTAGAAGGCAACCGAATTCTTATCAAATACTCTGAAGGTGGGATTGACCACCACTTTACACTTGAATTGATGAAAAAGAATTTACTCAGTAGCAATCTGTAGACTCCATAGGTCTAGTATGGAGACTCTGTATTATGTGGTTAATAAAATGCAATGGTCGTGGCGTAGCATTATTAGTTGATAACGTCTGATCTGATTGGCCAATCAGCGGCTGGGATTAGAAATGGAGATTTGGAGATTTTTACAGCCATAAAGTGCATTTGTGTAAGTAATTTGAATAATTCTGATAATGTATGCCTCAATGATGATTATTACGCATCCAAACTCGTGGAATTTTCTTAATACGGGTCTTGATTCAGTTCTTTCCAATTATCTTTTCAGAACTATATATTTCATATGGGAACTACCAGGTGTCGGCGTTTTCCTTTGGTACAATGATGATTATTACGCATCCAAACTCGTGGAATTTTCTTAATACGGGTCTTGATTCAGTTCTTTCCAATTATCTTTTCAGAACTATATATTTCATATGGGAACTACCAGGTGTCGGCGTTTTCCTTTGGTACATGAAAACCTTGTCTTCAAACAGATTGGAAAAGGCCTACAGATGAAAAACCTTCAGTAAATTCCCTGTGTGGTATATAAAACTGTGGAATCTACTCTTTCTTCTCTTCCTTCCGGATTGAGGATGATTAAAATGTACTTCTGGCGAGATAATTCATTGGTTTGAATTATCTCTGAGCAGAGACATATTAAATGATATATTCTAGACTTCTGATCAACCAGTTCATCATATTTGTATCAGTTTCTCGTCACGCTTTGTCCTATTCTTAACCCACTATAAGGCCTAGCATGCTATGATGGCATTCCCGGGCTTTTTTTTCGAAATTTCAGAATTTGCTATTATTTAATGAAATAAAGCGACAATTTTGATAATGCTTTCCAAACTTATGTAAAAAAATACAATGATTCATATTATTAAGGAAATATGGTTTGATTTGACAAAGGAAAAATAGCTGAAACATCACATCACATTGGTCAGCTCTAAAAGCGCCAGCGTTCTACAGTTGGTGAAATGACGTTGGGATAACGTATTTCAGGGCATGCATTGGTCACCAGGAGCGTATCGAAGAGGTTAAAGAAACCACCAACTATCTCCCGCGTTTATCTCTTCTTAATATATCATTGCCAATACCCGTCCTTAATTGTCTAAAAGTAAATTTCCAGTGTGTAATGCGGCGTTACCACCTGTCGCTAATGACCACCGATTATGGAATTTTGCACCGTGACAGATTATGCGGCACATTTAGTGCAATAATCGTCAGGTGCAAACGGAAATGATCAACGAGTTTATTTCTCCTGCCTTATGCATTCTTGCAGTGCAGGTCACTGATTATGTACCACCAACCTTTCACAATGAGAACCAGCGACAGACTTTTGTACAGCATGAAAATTGCTTGTGGCTTTTGAGTTGGAAATGGCAGTTGGAAATGCTGCATTAAGTGGTGATTCCACCAGACTAGATTCTTTATCGGAAAGTTTCTGAAGTCCTCGGAATGTATCAAAGAATATCTTATATGGTGAATTTTTTCGCACGATAAATCGTATACGCGTCCGAAATTACCAGAAAAAAATGTGTGCTTCCACTGCCAGCTATGCTTATTCGAAATTTTCCGATTTTCATTTCGGCAAGTTTTGGGTGCTCGGTGGAATCACCGCTTTAGGTGTAAGCACGTAGACGGCCTCATGACGATAATCAAATTGACCTGTGAACTAGTGCTCAACTCTGGGGAAATTACCATGATCATTTACCACGTAGACGCAGATCCTGTTCGCATACTCTGTTGGGGGAGGGCCCGCCAACCTGTCGCATACGACGTTAGTAACATCAATGTCGCCCTACCAGGTGGCTGAAGGCTCCTAAATGTTATTTCATACGGACGTAGGAGACGTTGAGGGTACATTTAGGTGACATCGATTGGTTTTACGCGGAGGATGGGTTGCCGATGATAGCATCAAAGGACTTATCGGAAACGAGGCGGCATGGCATGATTACTAAAGGATTGGCCTGTCGGAGGTCACCAATTTGAAATAAGAAGTAGAAATCTTCCTGTAATATTTAGGATAACGAGATTGATTTTTATTGAGGCATGTGGTGTTGCTGTGAGCTTCAATACACCTTTAGCGATTTTGGGTTCGATATGCTCATGTATTATCGTAATCATATAAAATTGACATAAATGCTTGCCTAAATGTTCTCAATGTGTTTGTAGTATTGTCCGGCTATACTCATTATCTTGAAAGGTTGATCCTTCATGAAGATGGAAATTAAGGATAATACCTGAGACCTGTTGAAGATGCCTGAATAGGTTACACATGACCTATGGTCAGGGGTACTTATTGCACCCCCCCCCCCCCACACACACTGCGCATCACATGTGCGCCTCACCCAGGTGCATTAACTCTGCACCACACTCTCAACTCCATTTTCGGTTTCATATCATCCTAATTCTCGCTTCAGCTTACACACCACTCATACCTCCACCTTTTCTCCCACCCACCCACACCTCTTCAACCTACCTACGTTCGTTGGCCTTTTCTTTTATATTTTGTCATATTATATATTCATAATTGACTCCTTTCTCTATTTATCAATTGTTATTACATATATCATCAATTATTCATACTTAACTAAAAACTAAAATCCTTATAATCTCATAAAATTCAATAAAATTGTATTTGCCAAACTCCGGCCTCTTCTCTTTTATCCAGGAATAAGAGGTAATGTTACTTCATTTACCATCAATGATCAGTTTTTAATTGGCCCGGTTACAATATCTTCAGTGTTTCTTGTTTCACTTACCAGTTGCTTATAGATTCTGCTGAAAATCTGTTTAAGGTACAGTACAATACATACGGAGATACAGTGCCGTAAATAAGGAACGTTTTATCTACTAAATTCAATTTCGCAAGTATTTATTTGAGGCTCAGGAGGAGGTCATACGTTTGATGTAGCCATTGTGCGTAAAATACCCATCGTATTTTCTAATTTATTCACTACTTAGTCATTGCACCTTCAGACCGTCAGGCTGACATGCGTTAAGCCGGAGACACACCAAGCGATAAATGCAGCGAGTTCCGTAATCGCCAACATAAAATGGCCTATATCATTTCATATTTCACCTGATTATTGTTTCCAAGATGCTAAATTACAGGCAGGAGATATTCCTATGAAATAATATTTCACATACATGCCATTTTGTGTTGGCGATTCCAAAGATCGCTGCCTTCACTCGCTTGGTGTGTCCCCGGTATTAGCAACAGTAGGACCGTAGACGACGTGAATCGCCAGGACGGAGAAGGAGTTGAAACAGCACACAGGTCGCGCTTGATTTCTTACAGAACCGAAATTCAACAAATACTTTTGACAAGGGCCTGCATTGTAACGTTACTCGGCACGTCCGTACAGGAATCATGTAAACTAATATCTGATAGATGTTATGTAAAACCATTACCGTGTATGAAATTTAAGATCTGCATGCCCCATCATGCAGACTTCTCAAAACGCATAGAATAGTAATGAGCCACAGTCACTATACAACTGAGACGAATTGGACCACTATATTTTTGTGTGGTGCTTTAATGCTATCCTTTGTCCAATATTTCATCAAATCTTTGGGATTGAGCAATTGCATCTGTTAGAATAATTTGTTAATTTCATAAAAGTAAGTACTTCAGGACAGCTATGCGGCCCCATTCTGTCGTACTTGCGTGTAACATCACATCAGTCAGATGCTGACAACCCACAGTGCCTCCAAAACCAGAGCATTGCGAGTTTAACCCGAAAAAACAACCACATGGCATTTGTTGACTGGCTTAGCAGGGGAAGTGAGGTTGACAGGTTAGTTTAGGATCGTGATTTTCTGCCGAGTTCCGTACAAACCGCAAATGATAATCGAGTTTGTAGCTTGGACAAGCATGGTGGATTGTTCGCTATTCATTATATACCCGAAATAATTAACTTAATCTGGCAGAACAACTAATGTTTAAGTCGACAGTACAGAATAGCGTCCCGTACGATACGTATTTGCATGGTATTAAGAAAGGAAATTGATGAGTGTTTGGTCTCTATTCACATTCACCATCAGCAATATGAACGAGACGATAGCCGAGTAAATATTCCGAAGAGTTCCAAACGAGATGGTTAAAGCTTATATAAAGCAATTAGGCTTGGTCAATGAATTCTAAAGGCTAGGCTCCACCCAACACATGCACAGAGGCTGTGTTGAGTGGAGCCACGGGACCATTCTGTTTAGAAACTCTCCAAGCAGTATTCTGGGACTTTGTAGTAAGTTATACCTGGGGAATTTGAGGCAGTCGCGGCGGACCTCAAGCACTGAAGTGGACATATGAATACCTGAGGGCTCTCAGGTGATGATCACACGATGTCTGACTGTGAGAGTAGACACATCGCCAGTACCAAGGCAGAGGAGAACGCATTACATGGCATATATTTAGTGTAAGTACAATAATTAAAACTAATTAATTATCAACACAGGTATTTACACACGATGATGTTAGTGTGTGTTGCATGCTTTCTTATTATTTGTATACGAACTGAGAGAGAGATGTATGTATCTGAGAGAGTGTATAGGTGTCAGTGTGTGACTGTAAGTATGTTTGTACCATACAGTGCATGTATCTACAAATCTCTGTGTGTAAAACCTCACATACACAGACAGAGTGCAGACAACGCACGTTACCTCGTCGCGACACGGACCCTCTATCTACCTCTACCTCACCTGAGATATCCCCTGTCAGCCCCGTTCTGCGCGTGCTTGTCGGCTGTGTGAGCGGGGCTTACCTTTTAGAATTAATTAACAGAGATTAATTTGTGAGTATCAGCTTTAACGGGGACCCAGACCAAACATGAATATGATTCTGATTTTATCTTAGCCTGGAAATATTTACCTGTTTATCACCCATTGAGAATTGCTTATTTGGGTACCAGTTCCTAATGTTAAGCTATTCATGGACGTTTATACCAGGCTAAGATAAATAGTTATAACCAGAACACTTGGTGGATCTGATTGATCACAACAAGTCAGCGGGTCGTAACATGGAAGCAACGAGCCATGTGATTACAATACCAGCATCACCTCGCAATACACTGCTGGTATGATGACGATATGTACACAAGTGTTCTGTGAGCTTTGCGACAAGACAAGTTGCGACAGAACAGAATAAAACATGTTGGACTTTAGCGCAGGGTGCAGACGCATTAGAAGGAAGCAACTCCACCTAACAATCCTGCGTTGCATTATTTGTGAAACAGGATATCCAAAAAGCACCGGTAATATGCTGCAGGAGAGATTCCAGACTATACTAGCTGCAGCCCCTTAACTACTGTTATACGATCTATCAGTTATATCCTATATGCAGTGCTCGGCCGCGCATACAGATTACCACCTGGTTCCATCCCCTGTAATCTAATCAGCTAATACGCTATCAAAGATACTGTCACCCGGAGATGGGCTCCTCAGCCAGGCGCGGCATCTTCCTGAGTATCACAGAGTAGGACTTCCGCTCAATGCTCTGCCGACGCCATTTCCAGGCCGCCGGAAATGGAGCGACCCCGCCTCGCCCTGGTGTGCGATGTTCTAACCTGGAGTTTATGTGATAGACATCCAAACGCTGCAGCGCGTTTTGTCGTGAATGAATTGTGAAAGTCAATTAGTGGGGCTATCAATTAAAGGTGATTAGTCTTCATTCATAGAGGCGGGAATCTTTGGCGCCAACATCTGTCAGAGATCTGATGCGCAAGTGCAAACAACAGATGAGGCACGGTTACAGCGAATGTAATTCTTAATGGTTGGGCGAGCGCCAGGTGGTGTCTTGTTGTTGAGCTGATTCATTGTCCAAGTGGATGTTAGAGTCTCCAATGTTCAATTGTTGATGATGTTGATCAGAAAATGACGGAAGGGGATTGAGTGGCAAACCTTTGTTTCACCTTGGTGTATTACCATGCACATTCCGCCAGTGGTGTTAGGGGGGGGGGGGGGGAGCCGACATAGTAAAGGCAAATTCAATTGACCAGCGTGCCTTGAATATAGAGTGAATGTATACTATGGCGACTGGATTATCCTTAAATGATAAGAAAGCCACAATATGGAAAATGGTCTCTCGAAAGTTACATAAACTTAATAAATATACCCGACATATATGGAAATCCTGCAAAACTATAATTTATTTCTAGGAAGAACATTTGATGTTTTAATAAAGAGATTTGAGGTTCTAATAAAGATATTTGTGTTCCAAGAACTCACAATTTTAGGTGCTCTTTCATCAGGAAAATACGTTTGTCCACTTTAATGAGATCTTTCAAAACTTTCACAATCCCTTCAACCGTCCATCTCGGATTAAATCGGGACTCTGGTGAATTTAGCACTTTAGCTTGTAGCGGATGGAATAACACTCCAGCTAGAATTTCAACTATAGTCCCTTTTTCTGTAATGGATTCTAAGAAAAATGATTTCTGGTGCTGTGATGTAAAATCCACATTGAAGAGGGAAGAGGCATGAAATTGCCGTAAAAATGATCACAGGAGGTTTTCGCCTAAGGTTACATCACTTCAAGATCAGAGGTACACGTTAGGGTTTCTTCTGCCGAGTCATTTCTGCCTAATTGCCTGAGCGACTGGAAGTGGACATGTTTTTTTTTTAATAAGTTTTTCCTCTCGATTCTTGATCATCGCTCGAGCGGTTTTGATCACGTATTTCGTGATGTTCCGAGAATCTAATCCAGTAGTGTGGGTGGTCTCCTCCCCACTGCTCGTCCTAGTGGCGCATTTAACATGACCAGTGATTCTTACTGAGGGGTATGGATTTTTTTATTCAAGAAGCATTAATGACAGTAACACGTTCGCTAGTCTCCTGGCGATCTTCACGCATTTGCCCGGTACAGAAAACACTGAACATATACAGTACAGAGTCTAATATAGACCAATACCGAAAACAGACAAAAGAATTTAGAGATATCATCACATACCTGTACACGAATGTCTCACATTTACTTGTCAGCTGCATTGAATTCGTGCATTCTGTACCACGGGACTTGTTGTATAATTGCATTTTTGGTGATCTCCGGGTATATAATAAGAAGTAGACATAGTGAAGGTGATTTACATTCGTTCCTTGTTGTTTTTTGGTCGAGAATATTTTCCGACCAATACGACTCTAGACAGGTTTCGTTCAGGCACACTAACCAAGTATCCATATATCACTGCATCCGTCAGCTAAATAACACCAGCAAATCCCAACGAGACAAAAAGGTACACATCTTTATACAGTAAATACATCGATATATTTCCTCCACCTTTCATTAAAAACTGAAATCGAATCATTCATAAAGACAATGTTTAGATTACATTAGAAATATATTCAGATGAACGGAGGTGCAGACCAAGGACCGTCCTACTCGAGGTGTCTTGTGAATGCTCACGGGATTATCCTAGATTCCCCGTGCCTCTCACAGCACTGCCCATCGTGACCCGAGGTCATGCCCCGGCTCCCCGTGAGGGCCACGAGCACAGTGCAGAGCAGCTCCAATATCCACTCACGAGCAGCGCCGAGCAGCTTATATAGGACAGTTTTACATCAGATATGTACAACACGGGAAACAAACTATCTAACACGCATAGCATAATCTCCCTATGGCAACTCTGGGCTGATACGCTCAAGCTGAATAAAGGGGTGTTCCACTGGACCGACGGTAGCCGATTCCGTAGCCAGAAAATCGCCGATTATTATCGGATGCCCTAGAATTTCTCAAATCTTTGAAAATGATCATTTATTAAACTATTATTATCAGAATTAAATAAATTACAATACGTGAGCTTCCTCTGAAGGGCCCAGGAACAATTGATCGGATGAGAAATCGGCCTGGTGGATTTTTCCCTTAACCCATTCTCAACAATTTTCGAGACTGTTATTTCAACAAACCCCCCTCATCTTATAACTGAGATTATACAACACACATCTCTTGTGTTTACTCTGGTTCACGTGAGTAGTTTAAACCAGCAACCATTTAATGTGGAATCCCCCAGGCTCACAATAGAAATTCATACCGCAAACATGTCATGGTAATAGCTCAACGGAACATCTTCAACCCATTATATGCATGCTAATGTAATGTCTTGGTTGGTAGTGTTTTAATTGTTACTTGATATGACTACACACCTCTTTCTTGTTTTTGTCTTGTTTAATTTATTGTCCAGTGATGTTACATATCGTCTATTATTTGTTATACTAGTCTGTATAAAACATAAAAAAGGTTAACTAGTTCAGTGCTGGTTTCATGTTTATCTCAACCCGGCATTTTTCTCCATAGGCCTAACGTTAATCTAAAATGTTATATGGGGTGAGATAAAATCCGGCCAAGTTATTTTCATCTCACGAGTTTCCTTCTAAGTACTACATTCTAGATTTTTATGTTCATCGATGGATTATCACATGATGACTATGGATAGCCCATTAAGCGTCGGTTGAAAGTACACATGTCAGTCATCAAGGTAAATTGTATAATTGATTTATTATGATTAATAAAAAAATCGCGAATCTCGATTGATTAAAAAAAAAAGATATGTACAAAACCGGAAAGGAATAGACCTATTTCGCTTCTATAAGGGTATTTCTTTTGTTAGCAATCAATAAATCGTATGTGAATTGCCAATTATTTATACGTTCTTATACCAGAAAATATAATTAGTACCTACTGCCTTTCCTCATAAAACATCCATGGATACTGTTCCGATTTCCAGGCAATCTTGTTATCATTCTGCACGATCGGAACTAAATCCTAACACTAATCCACAGCAAAAACGTAGCTTTGGTACAGAATAGTTCATTTCACATGTGGATCCACAGATTATAGTTCAAATCCCGGCTGCCTTGTAAGGTGATATCGGGGCGGTGCGCAGAGACCTTACCACCCCTTTAACCTACAGTTCCCTTAATCTCCACAACCAGTCTCCACCACACCCCTTAACGCACAGAAGAAGCCAGTGCTCATCGCACCCACCCACTTAACCAACTATTGAAGATTCCCAGCGCTCTCTCTGGTTCTCAAGCCCTCCTGTCAGATCAGACAGGGTCGGCGGATGAGGGAGGTGGAGGTGAAGACGGAATCGAAGAGGTCAAGACCAGAGAGACCTAGAGTTCCCTGTATAAGTGCTCGGATGTCCATGCATATTCGTTTGTTAATGTCCGCTTAGCTTATAATTAGCATTTACTAACCTTAAATTTTGTTTATCTCTTTTGACTTTTTAGTTATATTCCTATCGTATTTTTGTCCATTCGAACATTATAGTTCACAGGTATGTAATGATTTAGACTTATGTGGCTTTACTCGTGCCGCATCTCGCAGTGTTTTGCACCATAATCTATAGCACCTATGTGTTTAAGAACTGGATCCTTTTTGAAGGACCTGCGGTTGTCACTTTACTTCATTTATCATCACACGGCTATTGGAACAATATCCAATCTGAATTTACGTACTTACTGATTGCACATAGGTATTCATATTCTGAAATGAAATATATCTGTGGAACCGAGAGTGGCACCTTCTGATAGTGATGCTTTTCTATCGTAGGATATATAATAGGCACTGTAGCATGCGCACATAACTTAAAGCGGGCGTCCACCAACCACGACAAGGCTACGACAATGGGTTCCCGACAAGGTCCATGACAGGCCTACGATTGGAAGGCCTGTCATAGCTTTGTCGTGACTGGTGGACCCTAGTTCCCGACAAGAGGCTACGACAAGGCCACGCCAAGCTGCGACATGAAGCTTGTCGGGGGCTTGTCGGGGGCCTTCCGACAAGGTTACGACAAAATCGAACATGTTCGATTTTTGCCACGACTGGAGCCTTGTCGTGGAGTGTTGTGGTTTCCTCCATATCACTGTCGTAGTGTGTCGGGACCATGGACGCCTCTTTTACGGGAACCAGCAACGTCTACGACACCGCTGTCGTAAAGCCCCTCTTCTCACGACAAAACTGCGACAAGGCGCCGATAGGAAATTTCTTGACGTAGCCTTGTCGCGGTTGGTGGACGCCCGCCTTGAATCTTTTTACTTTAGGACAGTGGTATTAACCTATGGATATCTAGGAATGATATGTTTTCCATGAGAGGAGCTGGTAAAGCAATGATATCCATGCCTCTCGCTAGTCACATGAGGATTACCTGAATGACTTACCGCCTAAGTATCAAAGTGTTAGCTCCTTAGATCTGGGCCAACAGTGACGTATGGCTTACATTTCAAGGTGTGAGATCATAAGCCACAGCCTGAAGCAACTACTTTACCTGTGGTACGGTCCGACCCACCTTCATGTGATTAACCTTCATTTGACTACTAATTATGCCGTCGTTTACATGGACAAGGCATATCTAGAACCTTTGAAACTGATAGGTCAGATGTAATAACCTACTGCGTGGTAAAGCAATAGTCACCCTTCAATCAAAACCACAGCCTCTTCAGCAGCCGAAAGCAAGTTAGTGTTACTCCGCATGTAAAAATATACGTGATATGATATGTATACCTATCTATGTCCGTCCAGTACGGTTGCCGATAGCTCCTTAGTAAATGATTAACGTGCTTTGATCTCAGATAAAATCAAAATAAAAGAAAAAGAGAACCTGCAAATCACACTGCACGAAAACCACCATTTTATTAATATATATATACGCCATCGCGGAAGTGCATGTATTGGCTGAATATTGACTTGTTTTCATATATATTTATATATATACGCCCAGGCCTTACATACGGACGCGTCTTGGCTGTATTTAACACCCGGCGTATATGAGAGGAATTATCCTCTCCCCCCACCGCCTCCCGCCCGTTTGTGTTGGTAGAAGTACAGTTGTCCTCAGTAGGAAGGCCTCCCCCCCCCCCGGCCCCCTCCCCCACCTCCCCCCGCCTACTCTCAGTGAAGCCCTCTTCACTGGATGCTTATATACGCCTACAGATGAGGCGTATACACATGGGGAATTGGACGACCTTGTATACATAAAATACCTACATATATACGCCGGGCGCATCCATATGTAAAATAATGATGTTCATGCAGTGTCAGATAATAATATTTTGATGGTGCGAGGCGATAAACATAATGATACTTAATACAAAATAAACCAAGACTGAAGATATAGTGACAGCAATAAAAAGTGCCTGCAATAAAAAATTCATCATTATACTTGTAAAGAGGTTTCTACAGCAACAAATTACATTAAATCACTAAAGACAACAATTACACTTAAGGACACAAGTTACCTCCCACATTTACCAGACAGAAACATTGATCACTTTCTGTCTGGAAAATGTACTGAAATTTGGCTTAAGCCAAGTTCTCCTAAAAAAGGCCTGTTTCCAATGGCCGATTTCCTATCACAGATCTACAGTCACGAACCACCGACTGACTTTTGGCACTGCTGACCCAAAATCTGTCAATAGTAACGACCCAGCACATAAAATAACCCACGACTTTTTATGCTATGCCTCACCACCGACCACTGAGTGAAAGCTTGGTCACTAAATGAAAACTACTACCCTCACAGATTTTTCGATACCAACGCATAGTCGAGGGAACCACCGACAGACTTTCTGGGGAACTAAAAAAACTGCTCGTTTTCATCGGCCAATGGAAACGGGCCTTCGTCTCCATTCTATATATCGGATCGTCCGCGTACGTCCACAGAGGCCACCACTGCTTGCACGTTGACCAGGCGTATATAACATGACTCTAAATGTCAGCCATTGTAGGCTGCTGTCCTCCCTTGGCGCAAGGGGAAGCTGCCTGGTAGGTGAGAGCTCCTATATCATGTATGGGGCGTGACACTGTGGCCACCTTCTATGCTTGGCCCTGCCATACGGACTCACGTTGTACTGTCCGCATGGCCTTACCGAGGGAAACCTTTTTCAGCGATCTCTGTTAACCGGGAATTCCCAATAGGACGAAGAAGGCAACCTCTCCCAGAGAGAAAGGCACCCCCAATACGTAAATATTTAAATCCTCAATAACAGTAGTTCCATAAGAAAACGGTTTGTTGAATTAAAATGTGTAAGGCCTGGCGTCCACCGACCAGGATATGGCTCCGATATGGTCTACGATACACCTCCCGATAAAAAATCAAAATTGCGTCGGAAGGTCACCTAATATCGGGGCAGTTGACCACGTTTCTGCGATTAGACACCGATAAAAGCCCCATACAATGTGTGGTGGATTTGCCTCTTTTAGACATATGTCTACGATTTTGCACCTTCCCGATATGTCTCCGATATTGACTTTTTGTATCGGTGCCATATCGGTAGGTCTAATTTTCTATCGTAGTAGGTGGACGCCGGCCTTAAACTTTCGTTTGAAAAAGAATATTTTCAATGTAGGTGTATAACAGGTAAAACTGTTGGCTCTGTCAGAAGAATGTACATGTGACAACTTAATGTATTCTCATTTGTCTAGAGGTGTCAGACTTCAACCCATAGCCACAGTCTATTTTTGTTTTGTTTTTCTACAGATTTACCTTCTGTGACCCTGTGCCTAAATGGAGTCTGCCAAGAATTCTGTTTATAAGGGAAGTAGAAAACAATATTTACAGTAATCCTCTCACAACCACACACTGCCTGCCGCACTGTAAAAAGCATACCCAGCTGCCGTTCCCCGTCATCACCTGTCAATAATAAGGTATAGGGACTCAAATTCTTCTATTTATGTAGTAAAATGGTTCAACTACATTGCTAACTTTCCCAGTCTCGTGCTGTGTCCATTAGTTAAGGACATACTACATTCACCAATACGAAGAAGTTCTTTCATGCAAAGCCTTGATTAGCGGAACCATTAAAACTTCCCATAAACCCTGGTATTTACACAATGAACTCAAACGAGAAGTGTTTGCTATAATACTGATACGTCGATCGTTCTTTCTTCTCTTGTCTCTCAACGCATTAGATTCAGACATATAACGACTATGATACGAGTCTCTTGCACCACCATCATTTTGCCCCTTAAGTGTATAATTACTCGGCAGAAGGCGGTGATAGGGATTGCTAGCCTAATTGTCGTTTTGAGAAGATGTTTCAGCTTTTTTATATCGCTGGATAGTATACTGTGGGTCATCTAGTGGTTTCATAAATTTGAGTTGAGTGAAATGGAATATAATGACGGGTGGAAGTCCGATCAAGCGAGGGAGACTACAAAAACGCCTTCTATCGAGAATCCAAATACTCAAATTACGTGTCTATCTCACTTCACGCCTTTTCCCGTGCTAGGACCACGCGCGCCCTACATAAAGAAAGGGCTACCGATTGCTGTCATCAGCTATAATCGTCAGTTTCATATTATTGTAACCAAACTCGTTTAAACATTGTACACCCTAAAATTGAATGAAATACTCGTGAATCATTTCCAAATGTATGAAATACTCTAAACATGTTCTTATCAAACTTGTCACCTCCACAGAACTCAACGAGTTCGACTGAGTCTTTACAGAAATACTGTATTTTAGATTTTCCTATTGGACTATACGGTGTTATCAGCATGGAAACGCTTCTGCATCAGTCTCTTAAGAATCTAATTCTAAATTAAAACTAAGCTTGTTCTATCAAAATGCCATATATTTGAAAAATGGTATACATACATATATATATATATATATATATATATATATATATATATATATATATATATATATATATATATATTCCTATATGGAACCTGATCAAAATAAAATTATACTAGCTTCAAGTGGGTCTCAGCATATTGTTCCTCGTTGTTTGAAATTCAGACTATGACAACAAATACCACCTCTCATGATAAAGCTGAACCTATGTGAAAAATCCGTTACACTTTATGATTATAAATCATATAGCGATATCAGATTTCCATCTATATTCGTAATCTGAAACTACAATTGAAAGACATTTGTTCGAAAAAAAACAACGATACCTCCCGGTAATATTGTCTAGAAAGAGAAGAAAAGACTGCTTAGAGAGCGCATCTATTATGCACCGTTGGATTTCCTTTGGTTCTCTCATATAGACTGTTACGGGTGATTAGGTAAAATCTGCTACTTTCCTCAAGCAATCTCTATACAAGGATGCCCTGCAGGGAAGCAGCTTTCTGGACATAATTTGATGTCATAAAGAAATAAGGAGGACTAAAGAGGACTGATGATGGGTGATTTTTACAAACATGGCTGCTCACTGTTTGGGGGTATTTTACGTCTCGTTATGTGCTGCGCTTTCATGATCCCTAGATCTAGGCATTGCCAGCGGGAGTGGTGGAGGGTGAAAGGGTGGGTGCTCTTTCTGCATCCACCCATTCCACTTGTAGTGCTTTGTTGTACACGATTCAGGGGCGTTAGATTGCAGACCAAAAGTGATGTGATTTCCCTATATGAGTCATATGTCACTCAGTCCATACGAAACTCAGCACTTTGATGCATCAGTGCTTTTCGATATATTTGTCTATAGTTGGTCTTTATTTATGTCCCCCCCCCCCTAAAAAAAGGGCACCCAAAAACCTACAAAAACAAATACAAAAGAAATAAACCCCTACATGTAGACTATATTAACTGGCTTTGAGTCAACAACGAAGAGGATATATATGCGCATTGGTATAGTAATTATTCATATTGTCCACTTAATATGTAGGCCTAAAACATGAATAAATTACAACGAATTATCATTTCGGATTATTAGAAAGCACATGTCGATAAGGTCATATCCATCTTATGATATTATTAATGGCAGCCTGCCAAGTAGTCACAGTGGATGTAATCTATGGTATCTAATAGGTAGGCATATATTTATGTTGACTCTCCGTTTTTATAGGAATCTGTGTACTTTAGTTAGACGTTGCCTAGACGTTCAGCATACTGCAAAAACTACATTACTTGACTATCTGCATGCTGTTCACTGTGGTTTTGAGAAAGGGGCAGAGTGCCAGAGTCTTAAGGGCAGATTCCACCGACACAATGGATTTGCCACGATATATCTTGTAATATCTTACAGTGTTGCGATATGTCGTAGCTCCGTTGTCGCAAAACGTAGCCCGCAATGTCGTGTATGTTTTGGTGCTCCACCAATGCAATACCTCAAGACACATCGCGGCAAATATGCACGCCTTATTCAAGACTTAGCAAGATTTACCAAGACAACAAAATCGTGACTAATTTCGCTATATCTTGTGTGTTCGTGAAATCACCACTTTAGTCTCTTAGAAGCGTGTACAACTGACCTTATCCGAAATACTCAAAGTCCCACTGGTGCAGGATATGTTTGGATCCTAGACTCAGCCAGTTGAAGAAATGGGCGCATGTGGGCTACAGAAACAACCCATAGACTGAATGTAACTAAACCTTTTAACTGTTATTCATTTATAATTTAAACTCATTCATCAATGATGAACATATCATTTGCTCCTACTATGATGAGTGAAATAGGAGGTGCCGAAATTCTAGGTTACATACTAAACCCATGACTAGTTTTCCAAAGTCGGATCACAAAATGGCCCCTACGGATTGTGTACGAATGCCAGACTGTGACTGTTGATGGGCTGTCGAAATATAGGGTGATCGTGACGGGCGAGGTGGCCGGCCATTCTCGGCCCGCCCACTGTGCGTGTCCAAAGTAAGTAATACGATTTGCGCCCCGGTGAAATCTCTGTCACAACCGCACAGTGAAGTGTGATAGATTCCAGACTCCCGCCAAGGCAGAGGGTACGCTTCGCGTTCCGGCCCCCTCAGGGGAATGGAGCTCGTCGAGAGTAGGTCTAGTGCGCGCTCCAGCTCGAGTAGTTGCGAATATAAGGTGAAGCGGAGGGGGAAAGTAACACGAGCCCCTCCCCCTCCTTCACCCTTCCACCCCAAATATGCCTATCATGGTCCCGTCGTGTCCAAATAAATGTCTTCTGCTTTGGGTGTCGTCTGCTCTTTCCTGCACAAAATCGGTATTTCCCGCCAAATCTCTTGCACCCGACACGTTACCAATTTGCATTAATGGCAGACGACAATTTTTTCCCGCAGTGTGAGTTTGACAAGGATGTGGTATGAATTTAAACAGAGTCTGCCTCTATGTCTGACAGGAACACGCGCGATGCAACGTATGCGATTTAGCGAAGATTAAGGGAATGAAAGGACCTGGGATATAGAGCAATATGTCCATGACACCCTACCTTACAATCTCCATCATATTGGATCAGAGTGGAAACATTATGTCACATAGGTCAGACCCATTTAGTTTGGACTCTATAATGATAAACATAATATATTTTCTGGTACGAATTATGTTTCGGTTATGTCCTCTAACGATGGCAATTCACATTTTCAATTCATATGTTGATCATCCATGGCCACCTGGATAGGGCTACTTGATCATATTTATGAAAATGACATCTGAAAAATAAATGCACTTCTATACAAGTGAGTCACAACTGGCTTATATGGATTTCGCCGTGGGAAAGAAATAATGGCGGCACCAAATACGGTAAATCCCTCAGTATATCATTACGGCAACGTATCAGGATTATCTCCTCTGGATCATTCGTATGTATGCAGTTAAACAGACTGACCAGAAGCTAATTCCTAAATTTATTACCCAAATATACAAAGGAAATGTATACTTGGGGAATTCCTACACTGAGAACTGAATTGCTTCTATTCACATACAGACAGTTACCACTGGTAACATAATGCACTGATTTATGGCTTGTTTTCTGTTAACAGCATGCCATTGGCATTAATGACAAGGGTAAATCAGCTAGAACAATTTTAGGTACAGATCTATGTTGTGCTGTTCATATATAGAGAATGTAATTGGGGTTAGGTAATATATGTTGATAGAGAGTAATTGCGTCTGGCGTCGTCTCAGGCCTTTATTGCGCTCTGGTAATATGATATATATATACAGGAGAGTAGCATATCCGGAACAGTGAGCAAAGCATACCGAAAAAGATCGAAAGAACGACAATTTTCTTTGTGTGAAAAAGAATTCATTGTCGTTTTCAAGGAAGGTTGTACATTGTACTCACAAACCACAAAGAAACACATAAAATGGGATCACACATAGAGACTAATGTACTTGAGACGAGTGTATCTCACACCTTTCCCCTAGTCTCAGACAATTTTCTTTTGGTACAATGTTCTCATGGTAAGGTGGTTTTAAATGGGATTCACACGGTGGGATCCATGTACCTCACAAAGTGTTTGTCTGAGACAAATCCTGTTGAGATTTGGTACTGGAACACAATCTCCTCGTGTGAACGTCTATGAGTTACTTCCCGCTGCTAGGGGTATCGTATAAATTCTGTTCGGGCCCGCCGTGTAGTAGGACGTAGTGATTCTCATAGGCTTAAGCATGTAAAAACGTACGTCCCGCTGCTAAAGACACTACGGCCCGCTAACGTAAAATATCGCGATAGCGCGAGAGCAGTGTCCGTGTCAAAAACAAACAAACAAAATGGTCGTTCTCTCCCATTCGTGACTTGAGAGGCAGGCCCCGACATCCACTAACAACTATAAGTGTGCTTTGGCGAAATGTCGAAGTAAATAATGTGTAGCTCTAAACTAATACCGTTTAAATAGCTGAAACATATGAAATCACTCGAAAACAACAAGTCTGACCGCTTCCTGTTAGGCCGCTCCGCGTTGTCGACGTCATAATTATGTTGGCTACCAGAGTTCCAGCCACACATTTCACAGTCCGCTCCACGTCGGCAGTTGCCGGGTTTTCACCCTCCCACCTCCCAGTGTGCAGTGAATGTCGAGTTCGCCACATTCAAACGCCCATATCTTCGAATTAAAGAGACCGATCTTCTTCATACTTGGTACGAATATAGGTTATATATATATACCGTACTCGTGTTCAAATTTCATTGCTTAACTCCTATTGGAAGTACCGCTCCAAGTCGAAAGTTGCCGAGTTTTTCCGCTAGCGGGCCGTAGTGAATGGCAGTGATAATATACGGGAACGGGGGTTGAATCACTGACCAGGAAAGTTGATGAAACGGTATTTTAAATGTGTTGGAGGTGTATAGTAATAAGAAAACGTAGTGACTGAACCCGTACGGTGTCCGTTCTCGGTCATTTGATGAAAAAATATGGCCCTCCCGCCTATGGCGTCGGGCCGTATTTTTTCATCAAATGACCTCGAACGTCCACCCGTACGGGCTCAGTGACCACGTTTTCTCATAATTGAGTCACAGGGTGAGTGCTCACTGTGACTATGTCTGAGATTATGTACCAGGTGTGTCTTCCCATGTGAATCAAATTCGCCATTTTTCCTTGAGACTGCTAAAATCAATTTGCCATGAGAATTTTGTACCAACCGAGAATTGTCTGAGACTAGGGGAAAGGTGTGAAGTACGGCAGTCTCAGGTGGGTGAGTCTCTACGTGTAAATCCCACTTAAAGTGTAATTCACACAGTGGGATTCATGTACATCACAGGGTTCACAATTTTATGATATTTTATTTTTTTAGGGGCAAATGTCGCGAACAATTTCAGGGAAAAACATGTCCCCGTGAAATGAAACCCTACAATTTAGACAAAGAAATTGTGTTCGAGTACAGAATCCCAGCAATTTTCGTGTCAGAAAAACACCCTGTGAGGTACATGAATCCCATCATGTGAATCCCGCTTTAACAAGGAATAAAATCTCATGAGATTTAGAACTCTACCGATTTAGGGTTGAACGATTAGTTCCCAAATCATATAGGAGTCGGTCACTTTGTCGCAGGCAAATTAGGTAACCCCTCGCAAGCCCCGCACACTGATAAAATCGGTGTATGGTCCATTAATCGCTGGGGGAGGGCAAAATCCAAAGAAACCGAGTGTTCACTAATCACTGGGTAGCCTACCGACTCCGTTAGGATGGCTAGGCTGAAACAAATTACCCTACGTTTGTCGCCGACAAACGTACATAAATGTTCCGAAATCGGTAGATGGGTATTGGGCTTAAGGTACATGAATCCCACCGTGTGAGTTCCACTTTACTGTCAGTATTCGTGCTGACTACCTCGATCTTCATGGTAAACCCTTCGCACCTCCTCTCATGAAAAGGAAGGTGGGCATAGACCTACCTCTATCAACTATTTATCAAGCCGGTAATTCGTATTCAAGCTAAAAGGGGTTGACATAGGAGCCATTAGGTTTCTGCTCCTAACCCCCCGCCCTGGAAGAGCCCGGGACACCGCGGGCACCTTTGTGCCTACTGGAGGACAGGATGGAGCCTACCCCCCTGAGGGCGTTCCTTGAAAGGTCAAAGATCAAGCTAAATGACTCAACTGATGGCGTGGTATTAAGAGTAAGGGACCCAGAATCCAGCCGCAATATCTTGAGTGATACCAGCTGAGAGTCTCCCGGGGGAGATTCTAACCTTAAGTGTTGTTATACTGTAGATGGCATGGTATTTTGTATATATGAGTCCGATTTGCAACAGTTTAAGCGTGTGATGATGCACTTCGGGCATCCTCATGTATAACACCAATGATCATGAATTGTAACTCCTGGGACCTGTTTCAGTAGTTTCGTGACATGTCTAGATGGTGTCTCTCACACCATACTGACAGATCACAAGACTGCAGTCGATGACACGCGGAATTTCACTCACTTCGCGTAGGAATTAAGTGATGACCCTTTAACACGCGTAGGGGATACATATAACCTATATTCATTCCAAATATAAAGAAGATTGGCCGCTCCAACCCTCTGATATTTGCTAGACTTTTCCCGCTGTTGCTTGCACTGTTGGTGCCGCTGTTGATGTCTGTCTAGGCCTGATGTCACGAAACTACTGAAACAGGTAACTGTTCTTGTTGCAATACATTTAATGATAGAGCAACTGGGTTTTTCTTTCAAAGTTTCAATATTTTTAAATGAACTTGCTTTTTAGACTTTGTGACACGTCTCAGACTTTCGAAGACGTAAGTGAGACATGTTATATCAGCCAGATTTACCTGTAGTATGGCTTCTTTCACCTGACAGGTAATAATACATCAGTAGAAGACTAATACTTTGCCAGTTTGAGGGATTGGCAAATGGATATGTCACTTCTGTAAGAGCACCAACAAGTATAATTCTACTCCTGTCGACATCGTACTTCTGTAGAGCTGTCTCATGTATCTTTCCGGCAATACCCTGGAAAGTGCTTTTTAAACAAAGAACGATAGTAACTGATATACTATGATTATGACTAACACGGGGGATAGTGGACCTCGATGTAATTCCGTTGTTTAAATGTCATCGTTCAAATCTTTATCGTTTAAACCTTTCTCGTCTCAATAGAAGACATCACTTTGGACAACCAATCAGATTGACGTTTAAGATCACACAATTAGGATTTGGTGAATGGCCGACTATGATTCTAGTGGAGGACAAATCTTAATGGAGTACAATGCAATGACATTTTACAAGTAAGCCTTCGGGGTACCTCTATGATATTATTGTGTATACGAAAATATCAAAATACCATCCAGCTACACTTTAGGCTGCCATTTCGAGCTGAGAGTAGCAAAGTTCTTTTATTTCTGGTAACTGAAGAACTGCTGGGACACCCCTTGGAGTTATCTTCTAATACGACCCACAATGGAGGTAGGACAGGCCTGTATCACGATCACGATTTTTTAAACACCCGAAATAAAGATATTTTCCTGATCTTCATACAAGCCTGTCTTCACTGAGGACTAATACCTTAAGGTAAGGAGAATGCAACAAAGACCACGATAAGATCGATAGTTTAATCGCTCTTTCTTTAAAAACACACCCCCCCGGGTTGAGTAAAGTCAATTATCTGTTCAGATACGTATTAGTATACATTGAGCGTTATTATACCAAGTATCTACAAGAGTTGATAGATTAGTCCTACTTCAGAGTGGTTCTGGAAATTTCAACGATAATTTACGACAGTTAACGAAACCGTACTTCAATAGTAAGCTAGGGTGAGCATATCGCCACAGCATCGAGACTCGATTTTGACTAGTTTAACAATGGTTTTTGAGGACAAATAACCAGCAGGTATTCTTTCTTTAGGACACATTGTGTTGAACATTGTGGTTGCTGGTAGGCTCAGAATCGTCAGCATGCTGGTCGAGAATTGGGAGAAGCTTGAGGAAGCCTTTGTGGTCGCTGCAAGGATGCCTCCCCATATGGCATCGCTGAGATATTGGCAGCTTCATTTGATGATAAGAAAAACCGACTCCATTGTGTTGCGGCTAATATTGATATTTTTATGTCAGTATCACGCAGAGATAGACCTCCCATACCAGACTTTCTCTCATGGATTTATTTTGGGAAGATATAAGTTGATTGCACAACGTTCTACCTCTTGTGTCCGTACATGGTCAGAATGCAGGAACACTATATTAAGTGGGATTCACACGATGGAACAAATGGACCTGAGACTGGTGTACTTCACACCTTTGCACCAGTCGGCTACTATTTCCAGCTGGGTAGAAAGTGTCATGGATTGGGGTGTTCTACAGTCTCAGGGTAACATGGCGGATTCAATTCACATGGGAAGACTTAACAGGTACATTGTTTCACCCCTACACCCCTACACAGGGTACACAGTTGCTGATTCAGGGTGCTTCCCCATGTGAATAAGTGTTATTTCGGACCACTGAGACTCACAGATTGGGGGAGAATGTGTAAAATACATTTGTTTCACCAAAATGCCCCTCTAAATTTTAAACCTGTTTAAAGTCAAAACCTCATGAGATTCTGTTCCTTGTTAGGCGTGATTGGTGATTGGAACCCTGTCATTCACACGAGGAGGTTGTGTTTCAGTACCAAATCTCAGCAGGATTTGTCTCGGACAAACGGCCTGTGAGGTACGTGAATCCCACCGTGTGAATCCCACTTCAGAAAGACCATTCTGAGCTGCAGCATCTGGAGAATCACTATTGATATATATTTACAGCCGCTGCAATACAGAGAGAGTGCCCAGAACAGCCTGATAACTTGACCTTTAGTTACACAGCAAGCTTAGATCGATGGGCATCTGAATACCGCAAGGTCACTATCAGAAAGGCCTTTGCCCCGTAGAACTTTACTAGAAACAAATGGTATAGGGTATGAATAGTAAAAGCACAATGACTAGTCGATGTTCATTGCATTGTAAAGTCTAGAGCCCAGCCTAAGCAAGGGTAGACCTTAAGAATCAGGGAGTCAGAACTCAGACAACAGAGCATGTGGTACAACTATGAGTGAAGAGGATACTGGTTTTAATGACAGCTGGAGGATCTTATATACAAGCCACAGAAGGCATCTTACAGGTTAGAATTTGTACTATACCTGCGCTGGACAAGACCACTCTGTTTGAGAGACAGACACAGTTCCTGCCAGAAATATCAAATTGTCTACAGGAAAATTAAGTAAATGAAAAGATCTAGCAAAATGCAGAAGGCATCTTGCTTTAGGTTGAGCTTGCAAGGTCTGAGCTGTGATTGGCTGTTGAACAAACAGCCAATGAGGGGTGACCAGTCTCGTCATGGACTGGCACTTATGCCAGCGAGGCCGCTCCCAACACTAACAACTCTGAATGTCATTGGGAAGGCACCCTGCCCTCATGTGAACATCCCAGGAACTAAAGCGAGCAGTAGAAAGGTTAAATAATACAACATGGCCGCCGCACAGTAATCGCTTAACGCTTACCTATATGCGTAAAAGGTTTATTGCTATGCATGGTGAAATAACAGAGGAAAACCAGCTGGGCAAGGGTAGTGATGATGATGAGGAGGGAATATTGCAGACACCAACCCAGATCGCATCTGGTAGGCTCTTAAGGTCAGGTAAAGCATTCCAGTTTAAATTGGAGAGACCTAGATCAGAATTTTTCAAAAAATCCCCGGATTACCGTGGTAAGCGACTATGAAACACGTTAAACACTGATGTGAAGTCTGCCCCGTCAAAAGAAACTTTCAAATTACGTCTTAAACGACTCGACACTATTTAAGTGCTGTTACGGTGTGATGTATATTTAATGTATATTTAATGTAATTGTATGAGTATTTCATATTATGAATATATCCTAAAAGTATGATTACACCTATATGTATGGATAAGTGCAACCGAATTGTGCCTACCTGAAGTGACTTACGACCTGCATGTATAACCTGCAAACCCCCAAATTATTATCATTATTATTATTATTGGCATAATTTCATGGACAACTGCTTTTGTACCATTCATTCATCCCATTCCATTCCCATATTCTTTGTTGGAAAATTCCCATATTTGGTGGAGGAACTCATGGGTTTCAATGTTATTGTAAAGCTATATAACAACCTATCCCACTAAGGTGGATTAACTGATATACCAGATTATGTATACGAAGGAAGAACCATGTAATCAATCGATTGAACGAGGCACAAAGGAAGACCATCCTCGTGATGATTTGTGCTCAATAAACTAAAAAAAAAAAAAAAAAAAAAAAAAGTAATCGTCAAAACTGGGGGGAACTGCTACAAAATGGATACTAATAAATACAGAACTTTACAGCATGATGAATTAATTGTGTTGTATATAACCAACCGCCTCTGTATGATTGATTCAAATAGTGTTTATTGTACGATGTACAGTAAATGGGAGAAATCGTAAAAATGATTTCTTTTTCGTATAAAAATCGCCTGAGGAAC
This sequence comes from Alentia gelatinosa, assembly GCA_950022655.1. Classification (NCBI taxonomy): domain Eukaryota; kingdom Metazoa; phylum Annelida; class Polychaeta; order Phyllodocida; family Polynoidae; genus Alentia; species Alentia gelatinosa. The sequence continues at coordinate 24,848,889 of OX465579.1, forward strand.
ATATATTATAACCCAAGTCAGAGTACTTTATTAGGACCAGACTGGAAACCAATACTACTCATTAAGCATCTCCAAAATATTTAACCAGAAAAAGAACATCCTATTTCTCTATAAAAAGGACTTATATCATAATCATTCAAAACATACTTTTTGATAAACCTTTTTAAAGAATATGATGCATGAAATCATTATTCTAATGCGCTCTGGGAAGTGAATATAATTGATGATCATCCTTTCACAACTTAGACCTTCTAGAGAAGTTGTGAAGGGATGCACTGAGAGTGCATGCGTATCAGAGTTAATGTGTTTAGATTATAAGGATGGTCGGGGGACACCGAAGTGCACTGTCGGTGCTGGATGGGCCGGAAGCCTACAGGGTGGCGACAGGAGACGTCCAAAGTCAACAGACATCGGTGCCCTATGTCCTCAGTGCCCGGTGCGAGTAACCAATGCAGTATTACGAGGGTGGTTGTGGCCCATTAGATTGTAGGTCAACTCTCGACTGCAGAGGCGTCCCAAGGCACTAGAAAATATCATGTAAGGAGGTGAGGGTGAAGGTCGGGGTTTGCTGCGAATGCAGTCATTGGCTACTCGGTCTACTGTATTCCTTATATGGAATTAGTGTAATGGGACAACTCCATGGTGGTACTGCAGACACAGAAACAATACAAAAACAGAAATGCAGATGCCCATAACCTGCCACAGATATCCTAACTTGCCTTCTGGAAACGTGAATTAGAAAATTGCTGTTCACATGAGGTATATTACAATTACTGGCAAAATTACTTTTGCCAATATTTTAGCAACCACGTATCATGTGAGACATGTCTATTCTGGACAGTACACTGTGACCACGCTGGGCGATAAATGGGACAACTGCGTCTCAAGTGTTTGTCATCTTCTTGGTAGGGCTATATCTAACATCTATCATGGCTGCTTGAGATAATCATCTGTTTAGTTTGAAGAAGATGGGATCGAAAATTAGCAATTTATCATGCATGTCTATAAATCTAGTGTCTCCTCATTTTATCGCAGACAATTAAAATGTAGTATATTCATTCTGCCATATAATGCCAAGATGTTTGAATTTGTTTTACCATAATTAACATCACCCTAAGCGACATTTCTCCTCTTTGTCATAAAAATAGATTGAACAGGAAGTAAAGATGAAGTTATCCATCTCAGCGGAAAAGTAACATTATGAATGCAAAAACATTAATAGTGATCGTGATTTTCAAAAATCGAGCCTAGCTTAAGTCGATCAAAAAGCAGCAGAAGTTGACTTGACTGTTCACTGTGCCTTCGATTGGACTGTTTGGACATTATGGCGTTACGGGGATAGATGCCTGTTAAATCAGGGCAATAAACCACGCGCGGCCGTAGCCATCACGCAAGGTTAGACTGGTCCCTAGATCTAGACCAGGTTTTCGGTCTCTGCTTGGCCATCTCAAAAAAAGGTAAGCTGACTTTACAACGTCAGTCACATGTCGGGGCACTGAGGCGCCTACCTCGGACAGGACTTTCACGAGGCTTTATACAGCAATGTCAATCTTCTTCTAGTGCACTAACCAGGGGCCTGTTTAATAATCTAGGATCATAAATGAAGACTCGATCTTGGGCTATCGTTTAATAATATTAAAGTCTGTTCGTTAAGACAGTATTAGCCGTCCATAAGGCAGTGTTGAATAAAGTTGACCCACATAGTCCCTGGGTCTCTATGGCATACAGGAAGGTGCCGACATGTAAGATCCTAGATCACTAAACGGGCCCCTGGTCCGTGTGTATCCGTGTGGCAAATTTATAGGGCATGGTGAACATCCAAACGGTAAAGCAAGATGGCATGAATTACGATCTCTTGAGGGGAGTATCCACTTGGAACATATATGCACCACCCTAAATATGAGCAGTAAATGGATATAATCTTTTAGTTACCCCAGCCTCAATCTAACAGTTTATTCTAGATTGGAATTTAAGAAAGAGTTGACTCTAAAAACAATATACTTCAAATACCGCTTGTTGCGGGGATCCTATTAGGAGCCATTGCATGCAAAATATCTTACACACGAGTTATGACTGAGTTTGTAAAAATGCGTTACGGATAGAAATAGATGCTTCCATGGGTTGTGCGAGACCTGCCATAAGGCAAGTGGCCTCTGAGTCTAATTAAAGAGTCGTCCATTGTCTATTCAGGTAAACAAGCTGCACTCCGTCGAGAAAGTGATATCGACATACGGGAATTATGCATATATTTATATATATATATATATATATATATATATATATATATATATATATATATGTACTATTATACACTATAATTATATAATTCCGGCCAGGTCCATGCTACCTAACAACGGTATCCCGGTTCGTTACTATAGACTCTCGGGTTGCCATGTACCCGCCGCGTGCGGCTACGTCACCGGGTTCTTTTCCTGGGTCAGTTGCGCCCTTCAACCTGTAGGTATAAGACGTTTCCTTGTGTTGGGAAATAGTTTTAATTTTGAAAAATGGGCAGAAGGAAAGGGTCTGTGGCCCAATCCGCCCAGGGTGGCAACTTGAGGATATCGGGTGGGTCTTCTGCTGTTAATGCTGTTCCGGAGGTTCAGCAGTCACAAAATCCTGTGATAACAGTGGATACCATCGACCAGACGGGGGCTGCACCAGGGACCGGGATAGAGACAACCGGGATGGATGGACAGCGCCTGGATCGATTGGAGAAGATGCTCGAAACGACTCTCCAGAAACTCGTGGATGTTTCTTCGAAAGTGGAGGAAATTGGAGCTAAAACGGTATCTGAGACTATCGTCGACGATAATTTCAAGTCATCAAAATCAGCTCGTCGTTCTCGTGATCTTTTAAAAAATGTATCCAGCAGAGACAATGACTTTTCGGCTACGAGCAGCAGTGATACCTCCTCTTCTAGAAGCACTTCTAGGGACTCAAGGAAGAAGAAAAAAGGTAGAAAAACAATTTTCGATGCCAAAACTTATCTAAATGAAGGTGAAAAATTGATGTCTTATGAAAGATTAATTCTTGTGAATGCCAAAATTTTGGAGAAACTTTTGAGCCTAGGAAAAGATGTAATAGGTTTTGTGAAGCATGTTATTCTTATTGCGGAGAAGGCAGATTCAAAACTTTTCACAGCAGAAGCATTGATAAGATACGACAAAGCTATCAAAGAAAAGGCTAAGATTGAGGGTTTGAGGGTTTTTTCAGAGGTTAATCCATCGGAAATTATTAGATTCCTATCGTACGAGGGAACTGTGGCAGCCTCAGTCACAAAGAAATCCAAACCTAAGACTGAGAGCAAGGGCCTAGATGGGTTTTGTTTTAGTTTTAATAAAACTGCGGGTGGCTGCACGTTTAAAACGTGCAAGTACAAGCACCAGTGTAGTACTTGTTCAAGCTATAGTCACGCCGCCCATGATTGCAGTAATGCGAAGGCCAAGCCTATGGCGAGTAAATGAAATCAGGCCTCGAGCGGTTTGCGCGATAGCGATGGATTTGAAGGCGTTCATATTGTTGACGCTGGTAGCTATGGTGACGCTAGCGCTCGATTTGAACCAGCGGTCAACCGCACTAACACTAACACTGCTGAAAGGTTAGTTTACGATGTAAACACTGGTATCTTAACGAGTGATTCTTTTATTTTTGATACTGATTCCCCGAATGACTGCATTAGGGGTATATGTGAATGCACTCAATGCATCGGAGAAAATAGGTCACAACTGAAAATATGTAGGTTAATCCCCGTCCTAGATAATGACCTAGTGTGTGGCAACATGAGCAGCGATAGCAGGCTGTATTTGAAGAAGGGGTTTACTGAAGGTTTCAGAATAGTAGATGACAATTGTGTCTCTTCTTACTATTGTGAGAATTACTCATCCATCACCGAGAGTGATTTTAAAGAGGAGATGACAAATTTGTTAGAAACTGAACTATTTGAAGGAAAAGTTAAGACCGTTTTCTGTAGGCCTCAATGTGTTCACGCACTAGGAGCAGTACCCAAGTCTAACGGTCGCCTACGTCCCATAACAGACTGTAGTAGGCCTGAGGGTGAATGTATAAATGATTTCATGAACGAAACATACGTACCCTTCAAATATAATTCGATATCAGACGTATGTGATAATCTAATCGGCAATGAGTATTTGTCAGTGGTCGATATCAGATCGGCCTATAGGTCGATAAATGTGTTCCCGGGACACACAAAATTCCAGGGATTTTTCTGGGATTCAGGTACTGGTGGTAGTTTTTATGAGGATTGCCGTTTGTGCTTTGGTTTAAAGTGCGCACCGAATATTTTCAATGCAGTTTCTGATTTTATCGTTGAATGTGTTAAAATGAAGGGGGTTGATAGGATAGTAAATTATCTTGATGACTTTCTTATTATCGGTAATAATGAGGAAGACTGTTTGAGAGGTAGGGATACTCTGGTAGAAGTCCTAGAGTACTTTGGTTTCGTGGTGGCCTTAGAAAAAGTGACTATTCCCAGCAAAATCTGTACTTTTTTGGGTATCGAAATTAATACAGATGAAATGACAATCTCTCTTCCCGTTGAGAAACTAGTGAAACTAGAGGACGAAATAAATAGAGTTTTTTCTCAAAATTTCGTTACCAAAAAGGACCTTGAAAAACTTGGTGGACTCATTTCTTTTTGCTCCCACGTTGTCAGGGGGGGGAGAACATTTAGCAGGCGCCTGTTCGATCTTTGCTCCAATACTCCTAGGGGAAAAAGAGTGAGTTTGAGCAACAAACTCGTTGAGGACTTGTCCTGGTGGAAGAAACTCGTTAGAGTATTTAACGGAAAAAGTATTATCTTGAAAGATTGTGGTCTAGTCCCGATAGTCACTGACTCCTCATTTACTGGTTTCGGCGCATGGTGCGGTAAGGATTTTGTGCTAGGTACTTGGGATAATGAGATTGTTTTTGATTCTGATTGTAGTCACCAGGTGTCGCCACCTGGTTTCGATGTATTGACCAGGAATATCAATGTTTTGGAGTTGTGGCCAGTGGTGGTAGGGGTGAAACGTTGGTCAAACTATTTCAAAAATCGGAGAATTCACATTTGGACTGATAACATGCAAGTTTTGGCCATGCTGAACACTGGCAGGAGCAGGAATCGCACATGCATGGAATGGCTTAGGGAACTCTTCTGGATAAGTTTTCTCTTTAACTTTGAGTTTTTCGCCAGTTATATCCCTTCAAAAGAAAATGTCCTAGCAGATCAATTGTCCCGGGTATCCCAACCCGGTTATTCAGCGTTGTGTATGGAACAACTATCAAAAATGGATATGTGTTGTACTTCCAGCCCCCAGTTTGATCGATCTAGAGTCAAGACAGTCGTTTCTTCAGAAATCTGCGATTTCGGAAAATACTCGGAAAACCAGGCAGGGCCAGATAAAATGCTACTCGAGATTTTGTGAGTCTTATGAAATTACTCCTTTCCCAGCAACTCCTAGAAGTTGTTCCTTATTTGTGTCTTTCTTGTCTGAAAAAATGAAACCAGTTTCTATCAAGAATTACTTGTCTGCGGTGAACTTTCAACAGAAATCTTTAGGTTTCACTCCCTTAGTGGGCGACTTTATGGTTTCCCAAACAGTTAAAGGTATTGAAAGGTTGTTCTCCACTCCAGTGGTCGAAAAATATCCTCTAACCCCCGAGGATCTACTGGGTATTTTCAAATTCCTGGACTTATCAGTCTACAATGACTTGGTGTTTTGGTCTGCCCTTGTCTTGGGGTTCAGGGCACTATTAAGGATTTCACATTTGGTAGACTCTAATCATACTCTCCGAGTTTCTGATGTTTCTTTTCCGGATGGGAATTTATTTTTGACTATTCGGTCCTCTAAAACCTCCCAGTTTGGGAAAGTTCCAGTTTCAACCTATCTGGGAAAAATTCAGGGCTCTCCTTTGTGTCCAGTTCCAAATATTAGGCAGATGTTAGCCTCTAGGGTATCCTTCCCTCACCAGTACCTGTTTCTGGAAGAATCCCAAGGGAAATTGTATAAACTGAATTATCAGAGTTTTAATTCAAAACTGAAATTTTTGGCCTCAAAAATCGGCCTAGATGTGTCACGTGTCTCCACACATTCAATCAGACACGGTGGGGCCACCTTTCTTTCCAGAGTGGGATTATCCCTGAATGATATCCAGAAGCGAGGACACTGGAAGTCAAAGGTGGTCGAGAATTATATTCATGATACTGTATCTGTGATTCTTGATAAAGACTTATCTGTATCGAATTTTCTTAAGGAATTGTCTTAATGATGTAAGTCAATTGTTATTGGCGGGTGGTTGGCTGGTGTTGTCTATATTTCCGCCAAACCAATTTCCTGTGTCATGTTATTCATCACTATTTATTACAGACCGTTAGCCGTAACTTATGTACTATTATACACTATAATTATATTATTCCGGCCAGGTCCATGCTACCTAACAACGGTATCCCGGTTCGTTACTATAGACTCTCGGGTTGCCATGTACCCGCCGCGTGCGGCTACGTCACCGGGTTCTTTTCCTGGGTCAGTTGCGCCCTTCAACCTGTAGGTATAAGACATTTCCTTGTGTTGGGAAATAGTTTTAATTTTTACTTAATAAACCTGGTGTTGTCTATATTTCCGCCAAACCAATTTCCTGTGTCATGTTATTTATCACTATTTGTTACAGACCGTTAGCCGTAACTTATATATATATATATATATATAATATATATAGGTAGATATATGTATACATTGGTTTACTATATTTCATTTTAGTCAAATTCAGAGAAAACGTGTATGGGTTCAACTCCTTTCAAACGAAATTGCCAACTTCTCAAGCTTACTGGTCCAAGCATTTCAAACTTCCTATAATGTATGTTAATGAAGGGAACAGTATTTAGGGTAAAAGCTTCAGATGTTCCAGATATACCAAATGGCAATCTTTCTGATATAAAGTAATTAATAGGATACCAACTACCAACTTGTACCAATACTTAAAAGAAAGATAAAGGATGATTCTCGAGGAAATCATTGAGCCTTACAACAACTTCGTTCAATAGAAATGTTTGAATTCGCTGCACCCTTTTTGCCTCTATAACATAATTAGCTTAATAGAAAGGACTTCATGGTATACTGGTTGTGGTTGCCATGAAGAATGATTTGGATTGGCCACCAGTCTACTTTATTTCTATTTCGGAAGATCAGTTTTACAATACACAGATATCCACGGATTAAAGAAGAAACTAACAAGTTTTGGTCAAAGTCGTCGTTCTTCACGAGTTTGATGCGGTGTGATATGAACGAGGCGACAGCCGAGTGAATATCACATAGCGTTCAAACGAGTTGGTGAATGACTTCTTTGACCAAAACGAGTTGCTTTCTGTATTTATCCCACCCCTGAACACACTAAAAGAATGGACGACACACAGGATATTGACCATGGAGAACGGACTGCAATACTTGTAGGGGCATGAAGAACGAGTTCCCAATGTTAAGCCTATGGACATCTATTCCAGCGGTGAGATAAATGTATGTATAAACCGACATCTTATACTTATACAAAGAAACAGACAGACATCTTATACTTATACAAGGAAAATATAATTGACCTGTCTGTTAATCATTTTGAATCACCACCATGGTCGTGTCCATGGATAGCCTTCTAATTTCTTTTCCTCCAGATACAACAAAGACGCTTCACCCGTAAGGAGCGGTCATCCGGAAACAGTTAAAATATGGATAAAACCTAATTCCTCTGCATCTTTATATATTTACACGGTTTTGAAATATGCTCTACCGGTTTTACACTGTGTACCAAGTGATGTATATCTGCGCTTTTCAGTGGTTATTGCGATTTCCAAACTCAACATATTGTAAAATGTTACTGGGTACTTTCAATCCACATCAGTCGCTTGTAACTGCCATCTTCAATTCGGCAGCTATTAAGTAGATGATATTTAAGACCATGTACACTTTCTAGTTGCTGTGGCAGCATTAAGTCTGGGTAGAAAACTCAATCACCAGATATTCCAGGCAATTGTGTCGCTTCCCAGTTGAAATGTCAATGGAGGGTAAATGGATGTAGCTATTGTGGAATATAGTGGCTAATGGCTCGGCGTCATATGACACTGGCAATTTTGTATCATGCCCATAATGGTGCAAAACCTGAAGGAAGCATTCCCTATATCTAGCCAATGATCCATAGCAAGTTATGAGTCCTAACCATGTTAAGAGTAATCTGCCTTTGCTGCTGAGGACTACTCTACATATTCTTCCAGGATGATTGTGTCTACCTTTAGACTCAGGACCGGCTGACAGAGGCATGTTAATGCACCGATCCAAAGGTCAGATTAGGTACCTCTCTAGCTCTGCATAAGGATACGTCTCTAGTTTCTAAAGGAATTATCTATTGGTAATGTGTAGGTAAGCTGCATTATCCAGGATTTATGGTATCTAATCCCTCTTGTAGCAAGACATTTGAGACCTAAAAGCCCTGCAGTCGGCTATTGATATTCAACCCCAATTCTCAGAAATTGTCGAACTAAGTTGGTCCTTGTTTAGCAAGTTGTCACTGGTTTCGTAGCTGTACTGGATACTGCGAGTATCTAATGCTGTAGTGAAGGTGAGAGAAAACAATAAAAAAGTTCGTTAAGTATTCTCGGATTTTCCACACCGTCACGTGGCTAAAATACGAATTCTCAAAAATGAGTTTCCATATCAGGGCCCATTCCTTCATATCGACCCCGAATAATTGTAAACCTATACTATACGTGGCCACTCATTACCTGGTTATAACTGAAGCTATAACCGCACAATTAGCTACGTTTTCCTTTTTAAAGCAATGCCATTGACTTCGAAATCTCAACTGAACAAGATCTGGACAATTTACCTTTTTCTTCCTCGCACCTCATTGTAATATTTTGATATACGTTTTTAACTCATTCAAACCTCTTAGCGACTTGATGAATTAAATCGGTAACACGACTCTGTTTTGCAAAGAGCCACACTCGTTGATGTGGGCGGTATTTGCAGACCGAGAGCTTTTCTTCCACACTTAAACGACAAAAGACTCTCTGGGAATGCTTCATAGAAGTCAGATGATGTGGCCAAGCATTGGATCCATCAGTTCTGCTAAAAAAACTGCACAATTCTTCATGGTGTGTTACAACAGAATATGATTGACAGGGATTTGTTATCAATGAAAACCTCAGCTATTACGGTCTACGGCCAAGCCATCTGTAACATGATAGGTAGATATTAAATAAATGATATAGAACTTTAGGCAGGCATTACTTACATATACATACTTTACATGGAGAGGGGATGCTGTGGTATTGTATTTTTAGCTTTATAAATCGAAACAAACACGAACAGCAAATGGATACATATGAATAGGAAAACGTTGTAGCAGACTAGTAAATAGTTTAGAGACCCCTTCCCTTTTCGCCATCTGATAATTGATTAATCAGTAATTTATAATTACCAGTGGAGGCGCATTTATAAAAGAACCCAAAGCAATACAGACCTGCATGGACCTACACAAAAAGAGAAAACTAAAACCCATGTAGGGAAATATCGTTAGAGGCTCATAACATTTTGGTCAAATGTTCCTTCGTTTCTCAGGTAGCTCGTAAAAGCTTTTAACCGTTCTCTTTTCTTTGTGTGCTTCTGATTACGGAAGTACCATGTGCCGTGTTCTCAAGCCGCAACCATGATGTCTTGCGGCCTGCGCACAAAAACTCGCCCTTAATTTCCAAGACATGGGCTCAACAAAATGGCCCTGCATTATCCTGAGTGATTCCATTGGTCTCAAGACAAATGGGCCAATCAGTGTTCAAAACCGTAAAAACCGTATCGCTTCACCACAAGGGCGGAAATGTAAACATAACATTCCGTTATACCGCCAGTAGCGTGCCGAGATGTATCACCATGGGCAGAACCATGGTTCCATATAAATACTGACAGAATTCACATCTAAGTGCGAACTAGTTCTAAAGAAATTATTTACGTTATTTCTTCTAATCTTTTATCTATCCTCGATGGTCTACTTGGGTAGCAGTCTCTTTTCAATAGGCTCCAGTGGCCAATGGTGATTGTTCAAAATGTAATTTTCAAGAAATATTCCCCTGGACAGGAATGCTAGTGCAACACAATATTTGTTTATAAATCACAGTCGTGGTTACCCCCAGCCAAATATCTGCTGCGTTTAGAGCATTCTGTGCTACCCCAAATACCCTTACACATAACTGAATATTAGAAAGCTAGTTTACCATTTCTACTTGAACAGATATGTACTTTCTAAAACACGAGTTGTCACACAGCTTCAAATCCAGTTATTTTCACTACCTTCACTCATCCACCTTAGTGAGAAGTGGATCAGCGACCCACTCACCCCTGCCACACAGTACCATTAACCCTGTAGCAGGAAGACCGAGGTTATACCGGGTTCCGAGTGAGTTACATAGATTCCTCCTATCCCCAAAGATACTTGATGCCCATCTACCGATTCAGGGTTGAGCGATTAGTTACCAAATCGTAGAGGAGTCGGTCGACTTGTCGCAGGCAAATTACGTAACTCTTCGCTCGACCGCCGGACATTGAGGAGATGGGGTGGTGGATATTAGTCCTAAGGAAATCGGTCTACTAATCGGTGACTCACCCTTGCCTAGCCGTCCTACATCTACCGACTACGGCCGACTCCGTTAGGATGCCTTTGGTGAGACAAATTACCGTCCGTTTGTCGCCGACAAAGGTACATGAATGTTCCGGAATCGGTAGATGGGCATTGGGCTTTAGACACACATCCACACCCACTACAGGTGACCAACAGAGAAAGGGGGCCCAGTAGCAGAGGTCAGGGACAATACACAAAATCGCATCCACTAAAGTATCAGTTCACTCGGAACCATTGGGGTGAGAAGCCTCATTTTCCAGACGTACACAAGTTGACCGATTACTGAGCAAGTGTATGATAATCGACAAGTGCGTGTGAATTAAAGGTGCGGCATTTCCTGCCAACTCTATTGCCACATAACATGTCCCCTCACGGATCCCATTGAAAAAAAAAAATTATTTTGATAAATATGCCTTTGTAGTAAATAAAATGAGATGAGCCATGAAATGAGAGGGACTTGCCTTAACATCTTGTGTATTAGATTTAGATATTACCTTCTCTTGTTGGGTGATGAAAAGAGACCAAGGTTATTATGTAAATCTATGATATGGGGTGCTCTGCATGGATTTCCTTGAACCACTCTGAGACCTTTTACCCTAATGAAAAGCCGTCAACGCTAACTCCTTTTAGACGGCACTGCATAAAGTGCCAAATTTGCAAGGCAGATATCAGTCGCTCTCGCCCTATCCGACTGATATATTCCAGAGATATGGCATGGCACCAAAGTGCATATTTTGACGTCATTGACTCGAACTACCTGTCACTAGCTGATGCTTTCTTCATCTAAAAATTATAAGTTCTTTTAAAACGTCCATAACAATAAAATAACTTGTACTGATAACAATACTGCAGAGCCGAGCCTATTCTACAGTTGCATTTTCTGAATCAATAACGAAGCGCAGGATGATATAGATGTGTGTGTATAGTGGTAGTCTAGGCTTTTAACAGCACTATTTTCCCTCATGGAAGTGCAGAGGTCTCTTATGGGAACTCAGGGCATGGCCAACCGACCATCTGCTGTAATATCAAGGTCTCTGAAAGTTACCCCGCGAGGTACGAGACGACTTCTCCCTCTGGCGAGCGACACACAGAAAGCTAGTCACGTGACAGATAGCCCAGCGACACACGCGCGGGGAAACAGCTTCCGGGGGGCGTAGCGTTTCCGGCGACAACAAAAATGGCGGTTTTATTGGGGAGCGCGCCCGGCTTGGCAATCTCTGAGCTTGTCGCAGAAGGGGGGTGACATGACAGCATAGCTGGGTGACCTGCCGCAGCTCCCAGCTACCCTTAGCGCCAAGCTTTTTTGTGTCGGCCCATGAACCCTTGTCTAATCCTGCTATGTTGGCATTTATATCCATCAACCAAGCCTATTCTATGGGCAACGTTATCTACACTTTCGATTTAGGCAAGATGCTACAGTAGGTCAATTTAGTAGAGTAGCATCCTGCGTCCGATTCTAATTCTACTGATTTAGGATGCTTATCATGCCACTCAGTCGTATTTAAGCATTCAGCCAAAATATCGATGATGGTCAAGACCTAACGTTACGGAGGATAGTTAGGGTCAATTGCAGGTAAAATGACGAATCTGTCTTAATGCTTCATTGTCTCTTAGGGTGACGTGCAATTTTAAGATATCCTGAAAGTTCCTTCATTTGATACATTATGGGCTACTAAATGGTATGAAGTAGCGAATTGGACTTATCGTGGGTCTTCAATATTCTGCCCAAAGCTGAGCCATTGCTACAGTGACGCTCTACGAAGTATGGGAATGACACGGCCGTATATATCATACACGGTAATACCCGGTGCACGTCCCGCCAATGGGGTACTAATGATTCTTATCTATCATTTATTAATCAGGCAATATCTGCCCTGTTCCTCCTGCAGGGAAATAATAAGTCATCACTGTCCAAACTTTTGGTTGGATCTGATCCCAGTTCCTATCTACAGACAGCTCAGTCCTTGGCAAGGTTTCTAGGTGCAGGATTAGTAGGTAATCTATATGCAGCTTGCCAAATAGAATCTTTACTATGAGTATTGCTGCTTCAGGAAGAAGAGGATGAATTGAATTATTCCAATCAGGGAAACCATTTTACTCGAACCCTATGACCAGTAATAAATACATGTTATATATATATTATTTTATTTAACTACAATATTGGTTTATGTCAGCATCCTGAATATTCTGACCACTGCCTACAAAATACACTGATGGGAAAAAGCCTCTCCCATAATTTGATATTAGACTTAGACCCTACATTCTATTTACCCTTCCTACATATTCTCCAAAGGATTTTCAGTTCAATAGAACAGCCGAAATCTGTTTCACTCGCAAACTAAACTACTTTTGATCTACTAGAAAACGGCTGTAAGTGTAAAGAGAGGAACAATTGCAAGGACATGACGTGAAGAACACAATTTAACTGAACTCTGGTACAGTAATCTTGAAATGGCGACAGTGTGAAAAGTATGGCAATTTGTCAGCATCGCTGCCAGAACTGATAACATGGTGTTTGACACGGGACCAGCGTGTCATGGGAATTCCTTTAAATCACCAACCAGGGGGTCCTGATACAGGGGGATACGAAAATCGATACTCACTGCGGAAAGCGGGTTGCCCTACGCAGATTTAGGGTTACCGGGGGCCAAGCCTGGTCAACAAGATTTCCATCCTATCGCACAGGGCCTCTGGTGCAGCTGCAATGAGGAAGGATGAGGAGATTGAGCAACACTTCAGTATGTCATATCGGTTAGTTTTCGATGTCAATCGATTCACAATGTCAGTTATATACGCTCGAGGCATGGATGTCGATGTGGATGGGTCCCGAATAGTGAAAACTGTCAATTTGCAAGATAGTTCTGTACAGTGGAGTTGATATATTTGGACCCTATAATATAAATAGACGTCACGAGTTTGAGTATGAGTTTATTTATGTCACGCATTTTGTTGGCTCCATAATTTCATGAGTCGAAGACGAGTGACATTACAGAGCCAACAAAATGAGTGAGATAAATAAACTCAAACTCAAACGAGTGGCGTCTAGATTTTATCCTACCCCGTTTCCACATTTTTTCAGTATTAGAAAGTAGTGACATAAACGACACTTTATGTCACACCCAGTGACATAAACAATTCCCCTGTTAAGTCTATGGCGTTTTTTTATTAGGGGTAGGATAAAGGCAGTTTACCCATTTTCCATCGCAGCGTATCTAGATCGGTATGTATCGGCGTACATTGTCGCTGGTGTACTGGAAACTAAATGTACTGATTGGCACTCTAATATTTCGGCCTTTTGGTGTTAAATTCATGAAATAACATGTCAGGACGGTGAATATCAATGAACCTCGTCTTCAAGTTGCCGTGTTGTTGTAACCGGGTATCTGCCAGTGCAGCAGGTTTTATCTAGACGCCTGATAAAACAGTGAACCCAATCAGACGCCCTTTATAGAACAAACGCCTGTTCCCTAGTTGCTTTGATTCAAGTTGAACATTTTTTATTTTCCGAAGGGGATTCAAGCAAGTGGGTTAATTCGACCAGTCTACTCGAGGCTGGTCCTTGAGGCAGAGCTTGTCCGTTAAATTGCAGACAGTTAGCCTTCCTTAGTTAAGGAAGAAGGAGAAAGTATTGTTTCGTTTTTCACTCAGGGAACTGCAGATAGCAATGAGGACATCTGCTCCTGCATCCCTATGATCACAACAAAGGAAGGTGCAATTATACTGGTAGAGTAATTGATTAAACAATGAGATGAATCGTTTCATCGGCGATTCTTGATTGGATCCCATTCCCTCCAAGCTATAGGATTGGTCACCTTGTCTAAAAGGTTAGCGTCAAGAAGAGGACTCTCAGATTGAATAGATTGAACATATGTTATATTAAGTATCAACCTATAATTACAATCTCTCAAACTGACAAAAAATAGCATGTATTGATTCTGATAGCACCCCCTCTGGTCACTTTTGAAAGGTATTTTTTTCAAAAGGGAAATCTTCAATAGATATGTTTGAATATTGAAAAATCAAATCATGGTTGCCGCGATCTCCGGGACCCACCAATCAAAGACTAGGAATAATGAGAAACCATTTCAAGTTGGATTGACAAAGAACTTAAATCATGTGACGAATTGGAGGAAGAGATGAGTTGGCAAGGGACACAGTCGATAACAGGTCGTGTGGTCCGTATCAAGAGACTTAAGTAAAATCAATTTCAACCCAGGAGATGTTCGGAGATGTCTTTGATCACAGTCACGCTGCCATTGATAAAAAGTTGAGGCCCCTACTGGTGATGAGAACAGAATACCCAGTGCTCGTGGTGTTCGGATTGATAGCAATTGTCGACCAATCCAAGGCATTAGGGAGGATAGATCACCTCCTGATGTTCCTTCATGTGCCATTTTCGTAATTACACCCAATCTTCGCGGCTATGATTTCTTCTTTCGCACCCAACTATGCAAATTACATAGCATAATAACAGCCCCGCCCATATATCCGAAAATGGCATGTGGGGAGGTTATACCTAAGAGAAAAGAGTATCTCTAGTCACAAAGGTCAATGTAAGACTGAACAATTAAGTATTCGCGAAGATATAAGCTCGTGAAAATGTACTGTTGCATGTGTTAGGAGCACTGGCTGCAGCACTGACCAGCACCGATCTAGTCATCACAGCTCGTTACCCGTGGCCGCCTAGGGACCAGACGACTTCTCTAAACCTCCCGGGGCTACTTAGCCAGTCGGATCCACAGGTGATCCGCTTGATAATGCTAATTGGCGGGGTGTCAGTGCAGCTAAAGTGAGCACTAGTCTCTCTGTCAGGTGGTCTTAGTGGAAGAACCAGGGCTGGCAATTATTACAGAGGGAACTCAGTGTGTTACCGGCACATAAATGCTGACGAATAAGAGCTGCTCCGACTGTTGTTCTAATCTTTGTTGAGTTTCCCAAAGTCACATAGTGCTCATGTATTGATCTGGTCATACGGGACACTAGCAATGTATTTACAGTTACGAACTTTGAGATCAATGAAAGCAATCGACATTCTTCAGATGTCAAGGAAGGGCACAGATCAGCTGTACTCCAGTTAAGTAGGAGTTGCTTGTATAATGTAGTCCTCACAATGATAAATTGGAGATATGAACTTGTCCAAACTATTACTAAGCAGATTTTCCCTAGAAATCCGATTCCTAAAGCTGATAGACCTGTGATTACGAAATGATTAAATAGTCATTCGTTAGGTAAGCGCACCAATATACATATAATCACATACATCCTTCTAAACGTTTTAATTGGGGTAGTCAGGTAAACGGTGCTATTATTAACGTCTGGGAGTTAATTGCGGTCGTCGGTGACAATCCCTCGTTTGTAATTGGCATCAGATTTTCAAGGTTAGGTTAATTAGCACTTTCTACATTTCGGGAAGGAACCTTGCAAATTCAGTATTCGGAGTAAAAAGACCAAGGTGAGGTCATGAGGATTTATTTAATTGATATAACGAAGGCTTGTAGTATCGAACAGCTAGTACATACCTGATTAATGAATGGTGACACAGTACCCTGTTTACAAACTGTGCATGAATCATAAGCAAAACTGATAATCTGTGTCTCAAATCTATGAATTATGGATACAGCCAAGCACTAGAACACTTAGGACTTTAGGTCTGCCGAAAATTCAAAATGCGAAGTACGACGTTATTATCATGGTAGAAATAAACTCCCGCTCCCTGAAAAGATGCGCATAATGAAAATGGTAGGGCTTCAGTAGAAATCGAAAAGGTGGTCGAGGATGTGGCAACCGCTGGGTGATATTTAGAGATGTTCAGGACCTACCATCTCTGGTTACTGTGTCTCTAGTTAAAGCAGGTGTGTTCCTAATCTTAAACGTCTTCTCACACGTGTTTGGAATCCTTTAGGTCCAACTAAGCCCTACCGTCTCTTTCACTAGTAAATGCCATCTAGATAGAAGAAGTCACTGTGGAAAGTCAATATATAGTACATGGAAATAGGATTTGGCTCAGGCTACTTTTGTAGGTGGATTTAAAAAAAAGTCTTACATACACAAATGTATCCGACATTGAATTAACTATTATTGGGTATTATTCATCATTCACTCATCATGCATTCGCACGTATGAAGTATTTAACTTATGCAGGACTTCTAATAATATATAGGTAGATATTCTCGCTATTTGACATAAAATGACTATACTAACTAGATATCATAAAAGGTACCTTTTAAACAGACTCCTTTTGTCACTGGGTCCCGAATCGAGTGGTGCAGTCTGTTACATCCATGGCAGTTTCACCTCGGCAATAGAATATGGCAAATATCCTCCCAGAGGTGTGTGTATGTGTTGAATAAACATAAAACGAAGACATTGATATATTGCCATGTCACACAGTATGGTCATTTGACCATCGACTTCACCGGTGGTCCATTATACGTGGACGTGAAATTAGCACGTAATCAATAGTTACCTATTCCCCTCTAGTTTGTCTTGGTCTCACCAGGGCGTGGCCTTGGCCGTGATAGATCTGCGCATGCCCTTTAACTGACGACGCAATAGGGGCTTAAGATCGGCGATTTCAGCGACACCTATTATCAAGTAGAATGACGGATAGGCGTCATCAGTAGGCCCACCTCGAGCCTGCTCTCCAGGGGGCAGTAGCAGGCGAACTCACACATACATCCAATCTACACTCCCTACGCCACTTCAGGCTGGGTGCAGGAAACAATTTTTTTCCTACTGCTTGAAAGTGATCTTCTAGCCTCAATATCTATCAGTAACCTTTTCTTGAAAAGAGCATTTTACGGTTTTACGATTGAGAGGTTGATACGGGGGCTTTATACCTTATGCCCAATCTTGGCATATCTGAGCACCAACTAGATATATGAAGACCCTACGTCCATACAATCCATCCTGTTTTTCAACCTCCTCATCTTCCAACTTTCCTTTTAGGGATGAACGTTCTATAACCCCTAATCCCGTTAATTACAGAGTGGCATGCTTATTTCGCTTTTGGAATTTCAAAAATCATATTACAAGCAGAAAAAGTGCTGAAGTTTTATCAAATCTTTACTCCGACCGGTTATCACGTTACTTTGTGATCAGCATTTATAGCAGCTTATTAGGAAATAGGCTAGAAGGTTGAGCAACATATTCCTCTGTTTTCTCCAAATGTGTACCACTGGTATGCTAGGACGCGTTGTATAAAATCTGTCGACGAAAGAACAGGGAACAAGGAGAATTTACACGAGGGTTATCGCTTAAAAGTATTCAAACTCTCGTTGGCGTATGAAAAATCGTCTTCACGTATACGATCCTAAATTATTCAAAAGACCCGGTTCGACGTAGGTATTTTCTTTCATAATACAATATAGCTTCTAAACAACCTTTTGGTTACAAGAAGGTTTCTCTTTTTCTCCAATGCATAGTAAGATCTACTTTCTAGGCATACTAATGGAAAAACGTTTTGTTGGGTTTGATGATAATAGCCAATGACGACATCACCGGCAAGACGCAGGTGGTTAAGAGGTGGCGGTCTGGAGAGCATCGGCACAGAGTAAGCCATTCTTCGTACATCTGGGACCGTTTAGTATATGAAAGGATTCTCAGGAGGCCGTTTAATATTTGGGGACAGTGAAAAAGATAAGGTCAATGACAGGAGAGTTCAGATATTTAACGGCCCCTAGGTCATTGTCCTCCAAAGAACTCTCATATCAGTGTCCCTATCCTTTTCACTGTCCCCAAATATTAAACCCCCCCCCCCAATGGTCCAGTCTAGTGAGAATGTAGACGGAACAAAAGATAGGATCTCAATTGCAATTGTTCTTCAGATCGGATCAGGAAGGTGTTTTCAAAAGAAAGAGCGATAACAACATCGATCTTATCGTAACCTTTGTTGCACTCTCGTAACATTATTAAAGAAAGTCAACCTGCTTTCGTATGATATTTTATCATGTACTGGGTTTAAGGATGTCTGTAAACTAGAGAAACAAGTGGTCTAATATGACTCATTGAACATTTAACCACACCCTATGTAGAAGGAGAGACTTCTTGGTTCTAGTTTTTCTAGACAGTACTGTGCCGGAATAAACCTAGACATGTAATTGTTTTAAGAGACTAAAATAGAATAAGAACTAGTCACATTTCTGTGGTAACAAACGGTTTTTCAATGTATCCTCAAGAATCTTCTTCATATACCTTTTCTAGGAAAAGGAATAGGAATAATCAAAATTGTTCTAAAAACACCTACCAGGGTCATCCGACCCTAAGCACTGGAAACTCATTGCAGTCACATATCTTTTTCCTCATGGACGTTAAGACAGCAGCGTCCCTCCTTCAAACGTGCCAAGGACAATCTAATATTACCAAAGGAATAACTCATCTTCCAATTTGAAGATGAGAGTGATTCAAGAATTCAAAAAATTTAAGGGGATCGTTCCAAAAGTTAATTCTACAAATAATGCCAATGACTATTATTATCATTATTAATAGTATATATGATCGTGATATCATACTGCTGATAGATGTGTAGCCTGTTGCGTGGCGCCCTAAACGAGAAGAAGGAACCGCTATCAGACATTCATGAATATAGACTGTCCATCATTGGAACCCTTTAGATAGCGGATAAAGGAAGCCAGCGCCCATTTAAAAAGGACTCAGTCTGCACTGTTAGGTTTCACCAATGGTTAATTTCCTATGAATTTCCTGCATTAATGAAGGTCTGCTTTCACCTTTTGGTGAATGGCTCCGTCTACAATAGTTGCAGGATATTCACACCGGGCGGACTCCATTTTTACATGAGACGTTGTTTGAAATTATAGATCCTGTGGTACATCAATGTTCCAATGTGCTCCAAGCATGTATACACTTATGTAATATCACGCGG
Source organism: Alentia gelatinosa (assembly GCA_950022655.1). Lineage (NCBI taxonomy): Eukaryota > Metazoa > Annelida > Polychaeta > Phyllodocida > Polynoidae > Alentia > Alentia gelatinosa. The sequence continues at coordinate 24,868,426 of OX465579.1, forward strand.
CCAATACGGAACTAACAACAATATCGCTCACTGGGCCCGCTCAAAGAGCCATGGAATATCCAATAGGGTCAATGGGTCCGCTTAAATGGGATGACCTTTTAGTGTTTGGACATGGACTGCTATATATGCTAAGCTAGAGGTCAGAACAGAGAAATAGCAAATCATAATGTAACCAATTCATAAATAATATTCCATGCATTCATCTTCACTCACTACGTTTTGCTGAGGCTTAGTGGGCATAATAAATGGTCTCCTAAAAACCACAACAAGATTGCTGTAATTTGAATTTAGTTTTTGAGTGAGTGAGAGCGGCATTGTCTCTCAGAGGCCTGGATATCTTCTATGCAGGGTTTTCCATCTATAAAAGTCAATGACCGATACAGTTGTTTTTTCACCAGTTCCGTCTTGATATTTGGCAATAGGCACGAAGCTCTGCTGAATTGCAACAGGCGCTAGAAAATGTTGAAATACGGCAACATCCCCGATGATCTAGAATCTTTCTCATGGACTAAATCTAGGTTCAATCATATACGTCGGTCACGATGTGGATAAGCTAGACGCTATATTTCAAACAGATCAAGCTGATCAATACTATTAGGAGATTTAATGAGCGAACACTATTATAGCGAAAACATGAAGACAAACTACGATAACGATTGAACCATAGCTAACACTTAGCATGCATATTCTCTAAAAAGTCTCAGATATCTATCGCATATGTCCTCTCTGCGAAACGAAAGTAAATCAGTCAGAACGGAATTAATCTCCGGCTCAATCGTGGTGCCACAAGATAGTGGTTATATCCATCAAGTTATAGATATATCATTGTCTAACTGCCGAATCGTTGATTGTGTAGGGGTTGGGTCAGACTAGCAGTGGTTCTTATGCTCTTCACAACAGGGCACGGGATGTCAGTCCATGCTGTGTAGTGATTCGACATTAGACATTCCAAAAAGACTGGGTTCTCTTAAATATGATATTAACAACGTTGTTGGGGAAATGGTTACGATCCTTATAACTTCAGTATCAATAACCTGTTACCCATGTCGGTTTTGTAAAAATTAGTTATTATACTCAACCAGAAATGTGTAAATATCATTTTTCGGGGTAGGGCAAAGCCATGAAAATCAACTTTTATAGTTGAGGCAATGCCCCCTTTATTGTCTCCAAAGATTGTTTGTACTGAAATCTACCTACAAATGATATCAAATGTTGTACTCAATGGATTCAATAAAGAAAGTTGAAAAAAAAATCAAAAATTCGGGTGAACCCGAGCAAGCAAGTGTTATGGGGTTGCTCGGATTACGTAACTCGGCCTGTATATAAGCCGTTTTCGCAGTAGGTCGGTAGGCATTCATGTGTATTTTTTTCTCTGAGAAGAGTAAATCCTTGGGGCCTCATTTGTAGGGTTTCTCTGAACCCTCTCAGTGGTAGGTGAGTCCAGTACTCTGATATCTGGATTAGTCTCCTCGGTTTTACTTGGCACACTGTGCTAAGGTATTGTACTTTGGTGGTGATCTAACTGGGATCACCCCGGGAAGTAATTAATAAACATCCACTGTTTATCAAACTTCAGGAGTCTGGTTTAATTTGAGTAGGTTTTTTCATACATTCCGAAAAGACTGAACCAACCTATGGGATAGTACATGGGTTGGCATATTTCTGGGAAGGAGTTTATTTATCTATCTTTCCTATGCTCCTCCACAAGGCCAAAGCTGGCGACCGCAACAATTGTATTACACTTTAGATATTATTATCCATCGTATACAAAGCCCCCATTGAAAATGTATGGGGACTCAGTAAACCACGACCCATTGTATAAAACATGTCAGATACCATAACTGTGGTATACGGATTCAAACCTGTGGTATACGGCCTCAAAACCATGGTATACGGGAAAAATAGTCCCTTTTGCTATGGAGCAAAGAAATAGTCCCCACTGTTATACCATTTAATGTGGCCATTACTGGGTTTAATTTATTCGAAAAGATGGATAATAAATACAATAAACGATGATTTTGTGGACAGGCAGCTCTGTAAACCACTCGAGGTTGACCTCGTAATACACTCGCTAGCGCTCGTGTATTACTACGCGTCAACCTCTCGTGGTTTACGGCTGCCTGTCCACAAAACCATTGATTATTGTCTATATTAACTATACCCATCTCAAATGTACATGATTACAAAGGATACTTGGTTGAATTCATAAGAGGTACTTCTTATTAATCCCCGGTATCACTCGAATCAGTCAGAAAAGAACTAAATATGATTAAAATACATTCATAAGAACGCGATAATTATAGGAATGCATTCTTTCTGTAAAGTATTTGACTCAATCAAACATGCATTTGTTCAAGAATGGGACATAGCGGTCAAAATTATCATGTGCAGTTCAGGTCTCATACATGACGAGCACGAGCTGAAACGTGCAATTTCTGCCAGCTGATTGTCTTTTAATTATTACACTTTATACAACACTCTGATATGACAGCTGATATGACGCACACATTAATTACCGAACAGACCGCTGTCAGGCTAATTACAATTAGTCTGAAGCAACACACTCCTTCTGAAAAAAATATAACAACATGCGGCGGACTGCTATCATAGAGATAACGGTGTATGGTGTCTGACTCACGTACGCATCGCAAAAAAACAAGAGAAATGGATCTCTCAGAAAGACGTAACAATGTGGCAGTTGTCATGCAGTGTAAGACGAGAAAAACGTCGGATGGTGTTAGGACTCATAAGCTGAGCATATCCAGCTGAACTAATGTCGGTTTCATTAGTAGATGTTTTCCCTGCTGCTCCATATTATCTTGCAAGATTCTCTCCTCCATGGTAAGGAATCGAATAAGATAACTGTTATGATATATCTATATATCAGTCCGATACCTTAAGATAAGGGAATAGGACCTCATATACAGAGGTACCATGTACTACTATGAGTCAGTACAGACAGACTACAGGTGTCATCCTGCTGCAGGTTGATCGTGCAAGCTCTGCCTATTCGTGATGGCTCCTGAAGGTTTAGGGAAAGGGTAATCACACCAAAATTAGACATATCAAGACACAAATTAGACCCTCCGGGAAACCACTACAATGGAGAAGTAAATTCCTAGTGACCAACACATATTGGGCCTTTGCTGGGTCTGGCAGCAGAACTACTTACTGACTTATTGCCATGTAGCTCACGCACTGACCACTGGGGAGAAAAATGCTCGACTCGTGTGAAAAGAACTCGACAAACATCACTGGAATACTGATGGAGAAGGTATATCACTCTGGTCCAACAGTATTGATTACAAGAGAGAGCTTATGCAGTTATTGGGCGGTTACTTAGGAGACATAAGAAATTATATTCACAAAATATAAGCCTTTGATTTACAATAAAACACGGAACAGGTTTAAATTATAACAGGACATTTTATGGAAGTTGAAATTAGAATAAATACATCTTTTAGCAACATCTATCTCAAGCTGTGCTATAATTGAAGAAACAACTAATAGACCAGAGTATCCAGTGGTGTCTAAATTGCTGATTCTACCCGAAAGCCCAATCTTGGCCGATCTGTTGATTCGTGGGGTCAGGATGAATAGTGTGGGCATGTCTGCTTGGATTGCTGCGGTGGAAGAGCCTTCTGTGAGCGATAATAGGGGCTCTACCCACAGGGACAATGATGTTGCAAGATTTAGTGCGATCCTGCAAGATGCCTCCAGATGGTGCAAGACACAGCCCGACTCTACCAGGCAAGTGGAATCATTACTCCAGCGTGGCACATTTGGCCAAGGAAACAGGTACAGACCAAAAATTATGGAAGACCAATTGGCTGTTGGTCGCCTACTAATTTCTCTTAAAAAAAAGAGAAATATACTTTGGGATCGGCGTAAGACCAGAAAAGAAGGAGCAAAAATAAATTTGTTGTGTGCATATATTGTCATAAGAATAACAATACGTAACGGGTGCTCTGTTGTAAGATATTCAAACAAACGGTGTATAGACAAGATTGATTATATCTTAGAAGACGGCTGAGTGTACCCAGGTCATATAACAATATATAAGAAGGTACATACAAGCCTAACACATACTATTAACACACCTATGTATAGTACAATTATGAAACGACTAATCGACAACGAAATTAAAAAGCTATTTCAGAGAATAAGAGGAGTCCCAGTTTGATACCAGTGAAGGTCAGCGTAAAGAATGAGGTGTTAATGTAAATTTGCAGGATACTTAATTGTTTATTTTTTCCCGCATTTTATATACAATAAACGGGCCAATCTAATTTGGAACACAAAGGGGACACTTTTTGAAGTCATAGGGATCGCCCATCTTACGCTTATACCAAGACCCCCCATGGTGAACATGTTTCATTTTTTTAACATCTCTGGATTTTGCTATATGGATCATAGAATGACATGTAAGCCAATAATTTGCCCATCCTTATGTAGTCGAAATAGAATTGAAAGATCAGATAGACTGCATCCATAGCGTTTCAACCAAACAACACTTTTGAAGTTTTCACCACTTACTCGAGTATGAAATAAAAAGAAAGTGGCAGAACTATTCGATGACGTGACTTTTGTCCCAAGGCCCCCGAGAATGGAGCTCTCTTGCATCAAAATAAGTTTACAATTTGATCTAAATAGTTTAGTTGCCAACTATCTGTATTAGGATACTTTTAACCGCTGATGATCACATCCATTAACGGTCATGCAATAGCTAGATAGTTGTGGAAGGGCATCAGGGGACCTATAGATGCATATTTTTCACCCTACCAATGAGAAAACATTAGGACTCTATTATGATGTTTATTAGGATCGATGTGGCAACAATTTGTACGGTAAAGCAACCTATGCCTGTTGTATATTTCCATACGCATTCTTCTTATAATTTTTCAGTCATCAAGCGTTCCCTGTGTGGGCTGAAGATGTCTTTTAAGGTATGGGATAAGGTATGCATATTTGATATCTATAAGACGAATTATCTCCGTATAATCTCTTAATCAAAGAGAGACAGGTGCCGTTTACCATCAAGAGCTTTACCGGGGCGTTAAATAGTATCGAGCCTCAGGATGAAACGCCTAACAGCTTTAAGTTGTCAGTGAAGTGGTCTGTAATGGCTTCGGTAATCAGTATATATGGCTCTCATCATTACATCCGCACTGAAAGGAGGAAATACGGAAGAGCTGTATGGGATGGAAGGCGCGACAGTTGCTGCCAATAAACCCGATTACTTATCGCCAATAAAGGGGTGCATTTTGTATGGGGGGATGATGGACGATAAATCAGAGTTTATCACCCAACCTACCCCCTCCACGGTCTGCCGGGATGCGACATCTGTTGGTAAGCCCTAGTGGCCATGGTTTATGACTCATGCGTGCAGAATTACTGATAAGATATATATGTGGAGCGTGTCCACGATATACGTGCATGTTTGTAAAGCCATTAATAGGTATCCACCTTGCATTTAAGTCGTCGTGTTCAAATAAAACATTTTATCAATATTTCCACATTCTATCTAATTTTGTTGTGTCAACCATTGTACAAATATATTTAGCGAACCGCGATGCGTTTCGAGGAATAGTTTATTGCCTACAAAGGCACTGGGCGAAGGATCCATCTATCATTTATTGAAGCACCTTGTATTTGACGTTTCTGTATTATATTAATTACATTAAAATTCTCTTAATATCATGTATCGTATTGCATTTGAATTCTTCACTACTTTTCTCAACTGCCGTTACTATTGTCACGTTCAGTGAATATCAACAATTAACATCCATCACTAGGGATTAGATGCAGTTTCGTAGAAATTCTTTTGAAAAGTTACTCGTAGACTACCAGCATGGAGTTGTCCCATTGCACTAAGTCCATATAAGGAATAGAGTAGATCGAGTAGCCAATGACTGCATTCGCAGCAAACCCCGACCTTGACCCTGACCTCCTTACTTGATATTTATAGCGCCTTGGGACAGTTCTACGGTCGAGAGTTGACCTCAAATCTTAGGGGCCACAACCACCCTCCTAGAGATGTAGGGCTACTAATTTTGGGGATTAACATAGAACGATAACTGTGAATTCAGATTCATAGCTACATCCAAAGAAGGGCCTGCTTTCTCCACAAAAAAAAACAACTTCACAGTACACATGTAGAAATATTCACCAGGGTATACTGCCCCTGAAGTATACCGAACCCCTTATTTCTGGAAGGTGTCAATATCATTTTATTCCATATGTGCCAGTTTTAGACAGTTCTACTATGACAGTCGCTGTTGATGTAGTATAGAGGCCTGCCTTTACATGACGTCTTATCATATTCCAGAGGATTGGATGTAATTGGTGTATCTGGATACTCCATACAAGACATCAGAGCTGTTGTTTAAACTAGAGTGTCTTTTAGGTCTTTTAGGGTTCGTTTAATATTGAAGTGTCTTGGGGTTCAACAGTACGGATGACGGATACCTCCACCGACGACAATTTCGGTGAGAGCTCGTCAATTGCGTTCAATTATCCCTATCGGCCATGGGGAGTGAAATCCTCAGCCATAACCTTTTGAGTGACCCCGATCGTTTATCAGGACACAATACACCCCAAGACAGTCTGGGGGATACTTGAATGAGAGTTTGAAAACACTGCAGGTGGTGCCCTATAGTGATATTTTTAATATCTAGTTTCTTCATTTATAAAATTTTATGAATGAATCCAACTATATATTTCAGATATTTTCGATTCATCTCTGCCAGTTTGTCATTTAGTCCATAACAAAGATATATCCATAGGTTTAAATGGATAGATTAAGCTGTACTTGTTATTTTGATTCTCCCGCGATACCCCAGGGGGTGACACCAGTCAGTAGAGATGAAGGACACTTTTCACTATAGATAAATTCCCCCACGATAAATCATTAAACGCAATTGGATGACACCTCGTGCATCGTTGACCAAAACCCCTTGTCCACGATAAATTGAATCATTAACCTCCCCAAACCCTCCTAGGACCTCTCCTCGGATCTCCAAGTATCGTTGGCTTAGATGATTAAAGCCCCTGGTATCTCAATTTATCATACCGCAGTGCCTATCAGTCTTACAATTATCAAACTTTGCTCAGTATATATTAACTCACACATGCAGACCAGGGCCCTGTTTTTCAGTAGTGACGATCTCGGCTAGAGATCCCCTGAGATCGGTGAGAGATTCTGAGACCGTTTGGGAGATCAATGGCGGCAACTGTTTTTCAGACATGGTCTCAGCTAGCCACAGTGGATCTCGGCTAAAACGATCTCAACCTGAGATCCCCAGAGATCATTTCATAACAAATGCAAGATTCTGCAATCCGAAATTATTGATTTGAGCCACTTATACTTATTTAAATTAACCATATTTACAGCGGATAATTGTGCATCTGATCCAATCCTAAAATTTCATAATTTTCCGTTCAGTATTCAATAACTGAGACATGTTTTACTTTTTAAATGGGTGTTGTTGTTATTTACAAATATGAAATGACCTTGACCTCACCATGCTCAAATAACATCAAGCATTATGTGAAACTATAGTTATGGTGACAGTACGGGGTAGATTGATGAGTTGTTTCGGAGAAATTCATTCTGAACGAGCCGGCACAGCGAGTTCAGAACGAATTTCTCCGAAACAACGAGTAAATCTACCCCGTACTGTCACCATCACTATGGTTTCATATTATTATATACCTTAATTCGGTCTTAATTAGCTAAAACTGACCATAATTCGACGTCGAAGTGACTTGGCACAACTCTCAAACACGATGTGTACGTTAGCAGACACGCCGGATGTTGTTTAGCGGAAGTGATCACCGCGCATGCGCAAATACATTATAGCGCCGCATAAATTAACGCAGGGTTACCCTGCTACGCTCAATCGAGCCGTCGGACTGCTATACTCGAGCGGTGCAGTGTATCACAGGGGTTTTGCATTTGTTGACATTGACGAGTCGCCCGCTCGGCCCGTGAACGTATCGAAATCGATATTTCTCGCATATCTAAGCTTTCTAAAGTGTATCACATAATTCGTTATCGTATTCCACCTCGATGTTTGATGTATTTTCGCACGAACTCGCTCTGTGGTTACTGTCCGACGACACAGAACTCGCGAAGTGAAGCGATCAGCCATTTTTGAATCTTGCACCTAGAATTCTGTTGTCGGCCTCTCGGCCAATCAGATTTCGTTATTTCGTCAAAGGGTGCAGTCTGTCACCCAAAGCGTGCCGGTGAGGGTCAAAGGATGCAGTCTGTCATCCAAAGAATGCAGTCTGTCACTATCCAAAGGCACCAGTACAACGATTCACGGCGTACAGTGCATTCTGTGTACGATAACTATACCCCTAGCAGCAGTACTTATTTACACTGAGTTAGTGCATAGGTATATAATAATACAGTAGATATACACAAGCTGCCTGAGTTGTGCAGTGCCTGCATCTTTTGGATTTCCTGACAAATGTTTATTACGGTCTTAATAGCCACAGGAAAACTATGAAACTTGGGATATGGGAATGTCAGATTATTAGTACCCTTTGCTCCAAATATTTTAAAATTAGAATAAGTTTTAGCATCAGAAAAAATATGTTATGACAAGTAACAACTGGTCTTAAGTTGAGACCGTTTAGGAGATCATTTCTCTTGAGATCCTTTGAGATCCCTAGAGATCATCTCAACTGAAAAACAGTTTGCCTTTCAAACGGTCTCAACTTGAGATCGTCTCGACTGAAAAACAGGGCCCAGTATACTGTGTAATCATGGATGGACCAGTCTGAGTAAAAAATGCCCGATTTAAATCACAAATTGCCTGGTTGCAGGCACAAAATGTCCGCTTTCAAGAGCGCAGAGGCCCTGTTTGCTAATCACAAGCTGACTATCAATTATATACGCGATTTAACAGAATACGAGGCACTGATTGCGATGTTGCTTGAATGCGTATATGCAGAAATAACAGAAAAGTTACGAAATTGAAATGAGATCAGTTTATGAAAATTACGGTAAATGACGCAATATTTTGATAGATAAGATTAATGTATGATAATTTATAAAATGTAAAATACGAAACAACAGAGAGTAATGTCTCAAATATGTGACCTGTTAATTAAGTAGTCTACTACAAAAAACTGAGAAATTCAGTGCATTGATGTTTTTATAGGTAAAATATTACGAATTTTAAATAAGTCATGGTATATACAAACGAAGAAAACAGACCTGGCGTTTGTATCTGTTAATGAATACTCAGGTACGGAGTTGTAAATATGCCCATCCCTCCCGTCTGACCACTTTGGGGAAAGTAATTGCCAGTCCGTGAGTTTTTATTCATTCACACATACAACGCACAATCTGTTTTCCTAATGTATTTGTCCAGTATATATTGACTTTTTTATATATATTGTTATACTAACTTCTATGCTTATCACTGTACATTAACATCTGTAAGTATATAATTTTGCCTTGATAATATACACGCTCATAGTCTTTTGGTTTTATAAGGATGGTTTTACAAAGTAGTACTAAGAAATCATAGGTACTTCTGATCTTGACATTGTTTGTATTTGTTCATCAACATTTGTTTTGCAATCTATTTGAATAGGACTAACATGTGTTTCCATATTATTGCTCCGTTGTGTTCGAGTGATTTTATATAGGCAGCTTAGTTCGGTTTGATTGTCATTAACCTTCTCATTCTTCCCACCTGGAGGTTTCCTTTGATGGCATTCACATCCTTTACACACATGTAAACGACAACAGCAAGTGGATCTCCAATTCATCTTCCTTTCTCAACCAATCAAACACCGTTTCCTTATTGGCACTCTTATCTAGGACATGCTTTGTCATGGCACCTGGATTTTGTACTCGTATTCCACCTATAAAAATGGTTTTCCTTTTCAGTGACCTCGGGTTTTCAGTACTTCTCACTCAGTGAGAACATCGCCTTGATGCACGATCTTCAAACAGAAAGGGACCTGGTGTTTCTCAAATTACCCAAGCCAAAACGATCCCTCACATTTTCAACTTGTCACACTCCCAAAATAAAACTTATTTGGGACTGGCAGCTAATAAAACCCTTGCTTCTTTTATGTATGAGTTATTTATCCTTCCTTTTAAGCTGGAACCCTCTTTTGACTCCTCGTGTGGTACCTGCCCGGTCATTATGACCTTTTCACACATTTCGCCAAACCAATTGCCCCTACAATAAAATTCATATTCTCTACCTCAGGCAACATGGGGTGTGAACTATTAACTTATAGTTCATGTTCTCTGAGCGAGGTCCCTTGCGCCTTAGGTTATGCAACTCGCCAATCAGTTATAAATCCAATATCAGTTATGAATCCAATATTAGCAAATTACCATAAAAGTATCACTAGATATATATCCTAAAAGGCATTGGAAGACCTTGGAGATGAGGGCACCACGAGTAACGTCAGGCAGTGTGACGTCACCAGTCACGTTCTCCCTCGTCCACGCCAACCCTTCAGCCTCCTGGCGTGGGGACACATGAAAGATAGCGACGTGGTGTTCGCCTTTAATTCTGCTTGCATTAACGTCCGCCGCGCTGCCGTTCGCAGCCAATTTGAAGCCACTCGTCGCAAACTCATTACGCCTTCCGCGGGCGCCGCTGGAAGAGGTGAGAGACGAGGAGAAGGAAGGGGGCAGTCTCTTCCAGTCGTGCCCGGAGGCGGCCCCGTCAGACCCGGCGCCTGCCCAACATTTTACCCCTCCACCTGGTCCAAACTCGCCTTAACCCTTCCGTATTACCGCGTGTACCAGTCGAGTGATTCATTCATGGCTCAAGCCGCACCGAAAAATGCTTGCAAGAAGGTGCCCAAGTAGCAACTAAAAAAAAAAAAAATTTAATCCCGAATTCACGTGTTTTTTTTTTTTTCAACAACATGCACGTGTCGATGATAGTTATAGTTATTAAGTCTACGCAATTTGATCTGTATGAGTTATGATAAGATATATTTGATACATTTTAATATTAAATATTCATACTGCTAGGTGCTCAATGGAACTATGCCATTGAAAAAGCTATATTTTCAACACCGAGCTTGTCAAAAGTATGCGTCTAATTAAATAGTTGATACCTGATTTTCGCGCACATAAGCCTCGCCTCTCTGTCCCTCTAGTTCCCCACTGGCCATCTTGATGTGGCTACGGATGTAAATTTAGCAATATTCTCTTACTAACTTCAGGTGGGTATTATCTTTTCAGAGCCTGTTTAATGCAGAGCTAGAAAACTAAATCTGAGAGCGGACAGACGGTATACGGTAACGAGGTAATGTGTGTGACTTTGTGGCGTTAGATGGGTCTCTGGATGTGTCTGTATGGGAGTGGATAGATCTGCATGTTTGTGTGAGGGTATAGGTGTCTTTGTATGTGTCTATGTGGGAGTGGAGGGGTCTGTATGTGTCTGTGTAGAAAAAGAGAAATATTTCTATGATCTCTGCCGTAGAACTATCGTCTAAAGGGGCAAATCCTGATGCCAGGAAGTTGTGATCGTTTTCATTTCGTAACTTTGCTCAATACAGACAGCATAACCTACTTTGTCCTTTCCTACTTTTCCAGTGCCTAATCTCTATGCAGTGGTTTAGATTTTATCATGCAGTCTCCTACCCGGATTCAGGTCTTGACCCCGAAGCCCTTTTATCGTGAGACTTGTGAATGTATGGCCTCACTAAGAACGGGTTCGTAAGTGATTGCCTCAAGGGTGGCACTCTAAAACGCAGGAACCTCTACAAGGTCATTCTAAACTACTCCATGGACGATCATGGGGGAGAGTGCGATATGGGTTATAGTAAATAGTGTTTCTGCACCTGCACTTTTAAATATGATATGATATTTCTCGGCCCATACTGCTATCTAGTATGGTATTTCCTGCCCTGCACTGTTACATATGGTAAGTGATTTCCTGCAGAAGGATCCCATTGTGGATCAGGCTCTATGATATCAGGATGTGTTGGATGAAGACACTAAAGGCACTCCAGCTATCTTGGCTCCAATATGGTCTACGTTCTGGTAGAAGCTATATACTAATTGATTAGTCAGTCATTCTGAATCAGTGGAAACATTGCTTTATCCTACCCTAATAACAAACGCCATAGGCTTAACATTAGATTTGTTTATTTCACGGGTGTGACATAAAGTGTTGTTTATGCCACTATTTTCTGATACTGAACAAATATGGAAACGGGGTAGGATAAAATCTAGACGCCACTCGTTTGAGTTTGAGCTTATTTATGCCACTCATTTTGTTGGCTCCGTAATGTCACTCGTCTTCGACTCGTGAAATTATGGAGCCAACAAAATGTGGGGCATAAATGAACTCAGACTCAAACTCGTGACGTCTCTTGATATAGTAATCCGTGAAGAAAGACATCTAAAGGCATGAGTGCATCTCTCTAAGACACTGTTAGGCTACATATGTGAAGACATTTTCCAGTCTCTCTTGAAATGAGTTTTATTCGATTCTTGGAGATGCCATAGAAGCAGACCCGCTGGCACAACGTCATCGCGCTCCTGTAAAGCTACCATCTTTCTTTCTGCTCCTAGCTCCTTCTCACTCTCAAAACCCCATCTTCTTCTGCACTTGTTAATTCCCGTTCTTAACCCTGCTCCTCCTCAGAACGCTGTCCTTAGAATGGGGCTGTCTCTGCTTGGTGGGCGATGGAGTGGATGAGAGGACGTTCACTTTCCAAACAGATGGACGGCGACCTCCTCTGGAAGTTCAGAGCGTACTTGGAGTCTTTTTCCAGCCATCGAGTCCCATAACGGGCGAAACAAAAAAGGTCCATCTTTTATCTCTCCGGTCCGGTTGCCCCAGCCCCTCCAGGCGCATTCGCTCTACCGTGGCCAACCGGAATTGTCAACAAAATTCCTCCTCCAGCCTTTCAGGAAAAACTGAACGGGACTGATATAGATCTGTAGCCAGAGTATACCTCAGTGCCGAACCAGATAAAGTTGACAGTCCCCAATCTCCATGTCATTAATTATTGTTCCCGATTTCATTCATCCTCATTGAGTCTTGGTTATCCTTGTGAGAGCTGTTAGGTAACTTGGTACGGAATATAAAATTTGATGAATGATGATCAATAATGCTACTGGTTCAATACAATATTGTTTTTCTGAATTGTGATGAAAATGAGTTACTACTTATTGTATTCACTGGAAGAACATTTTTACAAGAAGTCAAGAAACATTTAGAAAATCAGAAAAACAGTAACTTCGATGTTATCTTCAAAATATCTACATATTTTGTAGGTTATTTTATCCTCATTCAGAATAGGCATTTGCATGAGAATGACAAAGGGTAAAAAAACGGGGAGTGACACTATTCTAGCCTGCTCTAGAAAAGGAATCCTGTGTTGTTTTGTTTTTCATACTTGTCTTAGGGCTTTGATGTCAAATGTCTTTGTGAACCTCGGTTTGGCACAGGAATGTCCAGGTTTGTAGTAAGTGGGTTGTCAACAGGTACTCTCTGCGTTTGAAAACTGAGAGCCAAAGAGAACAAAATCCCTTTTTCCTTCGACTGAGAAGATTCAGCATCCTTCATGCCAAATCAGACAGAAGTGCATTATGTTTCTTCGCAATTATTATCTGCTGATAAGGAACCCAATACGGCTTTAGAAATTGTTCTCTTTTTAGTTTCCCTGGTACGTATAAGGTAAATCCTTTTTTATAGTTAAGGGGTAAGGAGGAAATCGACGGAAAACCCATTGGTCTTTGTCTTAAAACCCTTTTAGCGTCCGCTGTTTCCAATCTGTGGAATTCCCTTGTCCTGCCGTCGTGTGAGAGAAGGCCATATTGCATGAAAGCCTTTGGTCATCGATTTAACCTTGAAACAAATACCAGGACTGTCCAAGATAGTGGTGCACAGCAATGACAGTTACGTGCAATTATGTTTTTATATACAACTTGATGTAGTGAATATTTCTTTGAATGATGCAATGAATGAGCAAATAACGTCGCTTATGGTAATGTATCTATCTATTTCGGGAGATATAGTTAGTGCGGCCGAATGACATATATTCAGTATCGAAAATATTCACCCCGATCTTCGAATTCGGTGAATATTTCCGACCGAAACACCAAGTTCAGATGTAATTTGGAGACCCTCACTATGTCTCCCTATTATCATATACCCAGAAATCTATTGTAGCCAGTGACGTGGTATTTAGTGCACGAACCATTAATTTGTGCACAGTGAGAAGAATGTAATACCTAAATCTGGTTCTTAAGTCCCGGCATCCACCTACTATGATATTGCACCGGTATGCTCTACGATGCACCTCCCGATAAAAAATCAAAATCGCGTCGGAAGGTCAACTAATATCGGGGCAGTTGACCACGTTTCTGCGGTTAGGCACCGATAAAAACCCCATGCAATGCATGGTGGATTGGCATGTCTACGATTTTGCACCTTCCTGATATTTCTCCGATATTTGGCTTTTGTATCGGTGCCATATCGGGAGGTCTAAATTTCTATCGTAGTAGGTGAACGCCAGGCCTTATGATAAAAGTACACTCAGCAAATGTCCCAATTACATACCTACAGCTTAGGTGATAAATGCGTCGTGCACTGGGAATCATTCGTCTGTGATTAATTTATAGATTTGATTTTGAAATCAACAAACTTGATTGAGTATCGCCGAGTGTCTGCTGACATTATTGCTATACAGTAAAATATTTCATGACAGCTACTCCTATACCTTCGAACTTCTGCTCATCAATAAGCAACTCTAACGCATCATACATAACCTCTGGCTACGGATAGGACAATTCGAGGCACTGAGAGAGTGACTTCGTAAGGTTTTCGGTTAGGCATAGGACAGAGAGAACAGAACCCCTGAAATACAGGCGTGACGGGGTATAGATAGTCATTACACACCGATGGACATTATTCCTATACTTACTGACCTCTGCTCCCTATATTATTAAAATTATGTGTGGCACAGTGTGCCATACACTGTTTTATCCTACCCCTATTATAAAATCCCATAGGCTTAACATTGGGTTTCCGTATGCCATGCTGACTGGCATACAGAGTTTTATATGCCACTAGTGGCATACAGCATTGTTATCACGTAATATTCCAAAATCGAGGAGAAACGCCCCTCCCACCTAATGGCATTGGGGCAAGTATTGGCCGGTCCATGTCTTTATGATTATCAGATCAAATGCAAAGTCAGTTTTCCCACTATAGCCTCTGGATGTAAGTACCCTAACAGTATATATACATATATATATATATATATATATATATATATATATATATATATATATATATATATATATATATATATATATGCAAAGGGATCAATTTCGTTTTCCGGTTGTATGTCCAAATCACCACGCTACAGTAGGAAATACTGTTCAACTTGACGTTTCAAGGAATGGGATATATTTCCCTATGCAATTCTCATTTCTCAATTATGTCTTCAAATATCAATAATAACATATCAAAGGGTAAGCACGTTTCACCAGTTGAACATGAGTGGGTCATAGTGAAAGGATTGCCAAGCTGGCAGCCAGCTAGGTTATATAAAAACAAAACGAGCTAAACAGAACACGCTAAACATGTTCAGTCTAATTCAAGACAGGGCAATTAAAACAAATTGTGGAATAATTTTCGGGATTCAGGGAGCCATGTCATATAAGCAACACTGCATATTTCACGTCGTCTGTCATGGGGGCAGATCCTCGCATGTGCAGGAAGTGACTTCTCCCATTTCCGTCTGACATGTGGGAGCTGCGCCTCTAGAATTGTGTGTCTTTTAGAGCGTGTGTCGTGGATTCAGACCTCGTTGTTATTGGCAAACGATATAACTTCTAGACAGAAAAGGAAATTGACTGGCCATATATGAAAGAGGAAAGGGAATCTTTACTTTAGCACGGACAGACACACATACTACACAATGAGTGAAACTTTACTTCTCTTAATCATCATTGATATACTTGTCCCTCTATTTAACATGGAATTATAATTCTTGATTTCTTAGTCCAAAGCAGCCATTGTCTCATTGCATTTATGGCAACGGTGTATTGGACATGTCTAGGGATACTATACGTCAAAGATAACACGTACGCATTCGTCTTGAGATAACTCAAACTGATATCAGCTCCTACCACGTACGGGTTTCCCTGCTAGATTGACTATCATGATTATACAGGAAGAATATAGAAATCAACACTCACTCAAGCTGGAATGGTCCTGATTAGGCTTGTGATTAAACAGAAAGTAGAAGCAGATGGTAATACCCAAGTTCATATTTCAATATAAGTCATCGTGACAGTACTTGATACGCGCTATCCACCATTTATGTACCACTGGGTTCAATAACAACTACTTTAGAAAATTTTACTGTATCTGATTTCTTTTTGGTCACCACCATTTGAAATACGTAAAATGTTAAGAAAGTCATAAGATGTCACACATGTAGGCAGTACTTTCGAGGACCTTCTGAGGTTGATGCGGATGCAAGGCACCTGTGCTGTGACCTTACTCCGCACATCACCTTGTACTCCATTTTACCTCCAGGAGCATACAACATGGCCACTCAGTACATTTTACTGTGCCTTTATTTTGAAGATATTTTTGTGTGCATGAAATACTCCAGTGTGGGAGTGTTATGATTGCATTTATAGGCCTACGGCACAGCATATTACAGGATCCGGGATTCAGACTGAAGTATTATCACGTAAAGCTTCAGTTGGTTTCATCTTCCAACAAGTGAAAGAGAGATGATATTCTGAGCAAGACCCTGTATAAGTCTCTCCCAGCGCCCGTATCTCATACTCCAACGTCTCTCGGTCTCTGCACTGCGTTAGGAGCGGTCGCCCTCAATTCTGCGCCTCCCTGTGTCATCTGCATTTCTGTGAAGCGGGAGGGACATTTGGAGTCGGCTTTCATGTGAGACCAGTAATGGGCGGCTCAGACAAGACGCTCGTGACGTAGTAGGTTTGCCATGCCCTGTGCTCCGCCATGCCCCCTCAGCTAGGGTCACTGCATGAGGTTAAACAGGTTAGTGTACATTCTGATCGTCACGCGGCCACTATTCAGACCATGGAACGGAAGAGCAACTCGCCATGCCCCGCCAATGGACGTTGGTGTATAACGACTTGCGTTTGACTCTATGCTCCCTGATACAGTGATATATGTATGGCAAACTCTCTGCTAACTGTTTATTCTATAATCGTGAATTTAGTTGAATTTAATTCCAATTCAATGTAATTGTCTATAGATATCGAACGCTCACGCGGCCTTTATCAATTCACTCCGGTTGAATCGAAGATTCCTTATATTAGATTCGAAATATCTTTAATTGTACAGAATATCCTCACATATTTAGATATCTTGATGGAACCTTAACGAAATGTTCCGGTTTTTGATCATAATGAAAAGGTTACCCAACCTTGATGGCTCATCCACCCTGGCAAGTCATCTCCGTAATGAAAAGACCGAGTAGGGCTACCTTGGCAAACGTAATTCAACATGGGTGTTTATCATAGAAGCGCAACATTCCCAAGAGAAACATCGCAATATTTGTGAACTAGACCGTCATTTCGAGGACATCAATTCTCATCTATCTAATGGATTTAGAGCTGATCCGCACTATTGTCCAAGGAATGGGAAGGTGACATATGAAAGTGACGCATATTTGTACAGAATGATTTCTATAAGTACGCATGAGCGCCCTATTCTATCATCCGCTACTCCAGACGTTTTTGGTTAATGGTATCATTGTTATGCTTCAAGAAAGCCGTTATCCTCTTACATTTTCCATTTTCCATCATGCTAAAGGTCCATTCACCCTACCCCCCAACCTCGACCCCCCCCCCCCCCCACATGCACATATGCGCTCAAACCTGAGCTTAACGAGCGTGGTGGAAAGACACGCCAGCAGGTGTCCAGAACATCGATTCCCCCTTTAGTGTGTCACTGGTTAAAGGATGGAACTAACGAGGACCTCTAAAGCCTGCCCTACCGCTCCCTCCTGAAGTTGCACAGATAGGACGAAACAAGTTTCATTAATCTGAGAGTAACTCTAATCTCCAGCAAACTTCTCCTAGACCCTAGTTCACAGAGATATTTTGATCGAACCTCTCTGACACCTAAGCCTCATATCATGAATCATCAAATCCCTGCCATCTGCTAATCTTAAAGTTGTAAAATTAAAAAGCACGGACCGGAAACAGGCTCCTTTAGCTCCTTAGCAGAATCGGACTAATAACTGATTCGTGGCACACTCTCTAATATTAGGGACAAGTCAAACACGTTTCTTAGTCGTTCGGCCATGTAATAATATGTATTATTAGGTGGCACTGAGCTGAATCTAGTGGAATAGATGTTGGATGGTGATAGAAGATTCCCAATGTACATGTATCTCACACAGGATAGTTCTTCTCATATACGCTTGGCGGTAAATACAACCATTACGCTTCCGTATACATGGAAAAACACATTTGTACTCCACATACGCTGGCGCGAAATATGGACATATATATATATATATATATATATATATATATATATATATATATATATATATATATATATATATATATATATGTAAACATGAAGATATACAACGGATACATGCATTTACGCGGTGGCGTATATATGAAATAACTGGGGTTTTTCGCGCAGTGTTGGGAAATGGTCTATAAGGTAGGATAGGATAGTAAATTACCCAATCAAAACAAACAAAATAAAGTCAATCATAACAAAGTTCTCACTTCATCATGGGCATTGAGTTAACTTTGTGACTGATATTGGCTATATCTAGCTTATAATGAACTTGATTAAGGCTGTTAATCACAACAGATGGCTCCGAAACCAGTTGCATTGTTCCACCTATCACATTTTGAAAGGTGACGGAATTAGCTTGAGCACGTTAAAACTGGAGCTGGTCGTCTGTAACTCCAAAGGAGCGGCTCACTACTACCCTAAGCTACTCAGAGCTACCGGCACTGCCCTGGGCTAACCAAATTACACGCAGTGTTCTTCTCTAACTACTCTGGTTAGGTTTGACCGCACAAAAAGAACATGGAGTGGATGATAATTAGCCTGCCTGAGGAAGTCAGATATTTTTGGTTAGAACCCGTTCTGTTTTGTCACCAGGCAATGCCGGTGGCAAACCAAATGCTTTGTGTCAGCAGAGGATTTGAATCAAACACCATCAGGGCGGCGTCCACTGAGCTCCCGATACACTCCAATATGCTCTACGATGCACCTCCCTATAGAAAATCAAAATCACGTGGGACGATGACCTCCTAGAGGCAGTTGACAAGGTCTCTGCGATTAGGCTATGATTAAAAATGGGGGTCTACAATTTCGTCCAGATGAAAATCCTGTATTGTAGGGTCTCTACGATATTTTACATATGCCGTATGCCCTGCAGATTTAGGCCTGGTGTCCATCTACTACGATAGAAATTTAGACCTCCCGATATGGCACAGATACAAAAACCAAATATCGTAGACATATCGGGAAGGTGCAAAATCGTAGACATATGTCTATACATGCCAATCCACCATGCATTGTATGGGGTTTTTATCGGTGCCTAATCGCAGAAACGTGATCAACTGCCCCGATATTAGGTGACCTTCCGACGCGATTTTGATTATTTTATCGGGAGGTGCATCGTATACCTCCCAAAGTGACTGAACAGTTCCTGTAACCTTGATGGTAGTTTCAGATCTATTTATGGTTTTCTCAGCAGGACATACGATCAATGCATTCTTGTAAATGTCCTGACATTCTTGTAGGGCATCTTATATTAAGCTTTATAAGACGTGAGAGCAGAAACAACATTTCCACAACAATACATGTGGTAGATCTAAGTGGAATTTACCAGAACACTATAGTAAAACCACCCTTCATGGAGCAACATGAGAAAACTAGAACTATAGAGAATATGAAAGGTGGCAATTTTTGCTCAAATAGAACTTTAACAGAATTTTACAGGGATTGTGACATTAGAGGAAGGAAAAGGTAAGACTAGTTAGGGATAGGGTTAAGGTTAGGGCTAAGGATAGGGATAGGGTTAGGCAAAGGTTTAGGGTTAGGGATACCATTAGAGTTAGAGAAAGGGTTAGGGATAGGGTTAGGGATAGGGTTAGGGATAGGGTTAGGGAAAGGGTTAGGAAAAGGGTTAGGGGAATTGTTTTCTGTTTGTACAAGTCTAATTGAACTAACTATTGGCATACCATGTGAGAATGTTCACATCAGATTTAGCAATTTCCGATAGATGTATAGTTTCTTTTGATAGGTCAAAGATTTGCGCAACAGACGGTCCAGTTTGCACTAGTCATAAAATATGTGGCAGAGTATGGTGGAGGCCTAACATGATAAAGGCTATATAGTTTGGAATAAATATAAAGGAATCACGAATATGCAGAATCATTAGAGCAACCACAATAAAGTTTACATGACACTATAGACTTTGGCGATTATATCATATTGCCACGGAGGAGTGTGGATGGACCCGACAGAACCTACGAGGGGTCATGAAGTCTTTCAGAAGGTGTCTCTTTTCTAGCATGTATAGCAGTATTGTAACGTGGGCTTGTAAACTAAGCCAATCTCTTGGTTTATGACCGAAATGTCCACGCGGTTATCCGTGAATGGTACCCCCAAAGAGAGAGAGAGAGAGAGATAGAGAAAGACTGAAAGAGAGAACCCTGAGCGTGTGCTCGGATGAACTGCGATACATTCAGTCCCTACTTCGGGAAAGCTATGGTCTGTATTCTAAAGCGGGATTCACACAATGGGATTCATATACCTCACAGGGTGTTTGTCTGCCAATCTCCCTATTTCCCAGCCTTCCACCTTCAGAAGGTTTGCCTGGAAGCCTGGGGGAGTTCAACTATGTGGTCCATGGAGAGTTATGGGAGAGTTGAAGGAGAGGTCCTAGGACAGTTTGCGTCTAACTATATAGAGACTCTTAGCGAGGGACTGTCTTAGCAGAGGGTCATAGCCAGATTGTCAATAAGTGCCTAACAAGTTTGACCCACATCTTAAAAACTGTCCTCCACATATCCAAAAGGGTCCTAGAATTATGGACGTCTGGTACTGTCTTAGCAAACAAACTTTGATGAAAATATACGGCCCACGTTTTCTCATATTATCAAACGAGAACCCTTGTACAAAGGTACGGACAAGTGTCTTTATGTAAGATCCTAAATTATTCAACGGTGTCTTAGGTGATTCAAATTAACAAAGAATAACCTTATTTATCAATTTGACTAGAGAAAAATGTATATTATGGTATGTAATACTAAGCGGCAGTGTTAAAGGGGAAATATCTTAAATATTTGGTTAGATTTGTTGATATTAAAAAAATTATGAAATAATTTACCACAACCCCCACTATGTGGCACTACCTGCAGTTTGTAGGAAATCTCCTCCTCAAGGATCCCCTTACAGACTGCTTTGTCCTAGCTGAAGGCTGAATTCAGACCTATGAGACTAATTATGCAGGATTTCCCCCTCTACAGGGGACACCATTGGGAAAGGTATTTCATCCTAAGATATGTCTTGGATTGCAGGCATGATCCTAGGAGGATTCTCCCGCTAGGACTAAAACGTATTAAACGGTGCTCTGGCCTATGTGTTCACTCACATATTGTTCCAGGTAACGCCTGCCATGTTTCTGGTGCATCATGGGTAATAGCCACCATTTTACACTGGTTTACCCCCTAGATGGCATGGCGAAATCTGTTATATCTTTTACCCTTTGAAAGGTTGCTATTACTTTATTTTGCATCATCCTACATTATAAGCAAGTTCTAGTAAGTTATTTGGGGAACTTCGTGAGGAAGAGAGGTTGTGCTGCTTTTCCTTGCCATTGCAAATCAGCAGGGAACCAGCGAAAGTTCAAAGTCGATCACTCGTCGGCCTAGCCGGGCGTTTTCTGTCCCATTGTTCATTGGGACAGGGAACCAGTTTAACACAAGGTGGGCAATCATGTAGGAACATAGTTATGTATTTTAGACAGTTTGTCATATAGGTGGATATTGAGGTAGGTATGCAGTACAGGTAGTTTGTAAGCATGGGCAGTTGCGTAGACAAGCAGTCAGGACACATACTATAGAGGAAGTCTGTGAAAGTTCTCACCCCTCACATCAACTAATGGGATAACCTTTGTGACATATATCCCCATTGAGTATTTTTTTTCTAAATACTCCATGGGCGTTGCATACAAACTCCCACTGCTAAGTTTAATGGAAAAAATACAAAGGGTGAGGTAAATGTTCATATTATTGACATTTATATGTTTTTACTATGCAGGACATCGCCATTTTTCATAGAGTTGCATAGCCATGTGTATGGACAATCAAATCTTCAACCCCCCTCCCACCTGAACTTACTTGTATGGATCTGGGCCCTGTTGAATAATTTTGTCCAAAGACAGTTAAGAGCCAAAAGAGATATCCTAAGACAGTTTCAGTTGAATAACAGAGAGGGTCCTTCCCCAAGATTCTCCCAGCGGAGGATCATTAATTTAGTTTGGCCTATAGGTGTTGAATAAGGTTGACCCATATCTTCCCTGACTATCTTAGGCCTACTGAAAAGTGTCTTAGCAGGGGACACTAAAATAGGTGTCCTAGCTGAATCTTGTAGCCCTAAATTACTTCATTGGGGAATATAAATCTGAAAAAGGTGTCCTAGATACCACAATAGGTGTCCTAGCTGAAGTTTGTAGCCTAGGGGCGTTTAACTATATATATCTGTAGAGTATATCTGTAGGAGATGTCTTAAGACACTGAGGGTTGAAATGTAAAACAGTCTTTGTGAGGGACTGTCCTTGCGCAGGACCCTTCTAAGATCCAAGAGTTTGTCTGACTATTTTAGAACATGCCTATAAAAGTAGAAAAATGATAGATATTGAAAAGTATGATGGAAGGAAATAATAAAATGTGAAAATATTTGAATATCTTGTACTGTCACATTTGTATTTGGTATGTGAATCAATGAGAATTCACTAGAAATTCTCCTTCCTGTAGGAGTAAACAACCTAAGACTTGTCCTTCCCAATGAGAGGTCATAGAGGTCACTTTGTACCTGAGATTTCTCTACCTTGGAGGGAAATGTGTTATTCAACGGGACAGGCCTAACATCCTAAAAATGTCTTCCCTGGGCCGACAGTTCTGCTTTTATCCCAGTGTAAGACAAAATTATCCAACAAGGCCCTGGACTTACCCCGCCTCCCACCCCCTTGCTGCGTAGGTACTGTATGAATGGCCCTATATATCCCACAAGTACTGCCTTTAGACAGGAATGTGTATGTGACAGCAACTAGGTGCTCTTGACGGGGTCCTATGACCTTTTACTGTAGGACGACCCGGAAGTTCTAACAAGCTTCGTTGACATAACTCATCCTGACTTGTCCTGATTGTGTAGAAAGTTGTAAACTTTGTTATAGGATATGCAAAGGATCCCGTTACTAGACAGCGGCAATCTCAGCTTCTGCGCTTAATACTAACAATGATTGAGAGGTTCTGTAGATACCTTGCTTTTTTTTTACCCCTGGGTTGTCAATCAAATTTTAGTCCAGTTACTGAGTATCGATGGAACATTCTACAAAGTTGGTTAAAAATTGTTAGATACAGACGTGTATTTATTTCATAGTGATAAAAATAGATGTAAAATATGTATATGGATGTGAATTATCTTATTTATATTTTCCACGTATTTAGTATACTTTAAGGAAATCTACGTGTAAAATATACTTCAGTGTTTAAAGCTTGTACGTATAAGAAGCACCCACGCAAGATAGTTCTTGACCTAGGAATATGTACACAATCTCTCCGAGACGATGTCAAAATACCTTTTATAGGGAATGTACAACTGCGGAAAACATTGGACAATATCGTGAATTAATTACCTGTTAAAGCTAATACAAAAACACCCTGCGATTATATGCCGCACCATCCCAACAGAAATGACACATTGTTTCAAAAACGTGTTTGAAATTACCGTGCCTATGCTTACGGTGTTCTTTTGCCGTTAAATTCGTACTCAGTATACAACATCCGTTTTTTATTGAAGAGATTTGCTTATTCTAGGCCATTCTTGCCGAATGTCCTATATCAGTAATGAATAGTAGTGTCTCTAGTTATTAGTCTTATAAAGCCTCACCATTTACAGAATAATGCCATATCTCTACAGGGACAGCATCACCACAAAATAGATATAGCTGGAGGCTCTTCAGGACGTGATAAACAGGAAATACATTACAAACACGTTGAGTAACTCCTGTCATGGTGCGCCATAAATAACGACCTTTATGCACCAATAATGTGCAAGGAAGCACGTACAAGTATACAATGAAAAGGTTCGTCATAGCACCCTCGACAGACATTTATCTTTTTGCATCACCCAAAGGGCAGGTTTACCAGTTATCTTATATGCCCGGTTGCTATATCGTGAACATTTAACGACGACCTTTTCTTGTCCCACCTCTTTTTTTATGGCATCAAGTAGATTTCCAACCTTATATATGTGTTACGCAGCTATAAGGTGTTCCAAATACCACTGACACGACCACTCTGAGGTAGGTGGGGGCTGAAGACGCCGTGTTTGGCGCGTCGTCTCCCTTCCAGTCCTGTTAAATTTTGTTCCCCAAAATCTGGTAACCCCGGACTAACGAAAAGAATTATAACAATAGATTTCCAACCTTAACTCTGAAGACCATGCGTAAATTGTCATCTCTATAAAACCTGAAATTAATGGTGGTATGCGACTAGGGGTCGTTGCTCCTGTAAATGTGGGAAAAGCGTTGCTCCAGAAATATCGGATGCGATCCGCAAAGTTCTGGAGCAACGACTTCGACCTCGGATCGCTATTCTACGATCCGCAAAGCGTGGAGCAACGACCCCCTGGTATGCTATTTTTAAGCCATGTAATTTCTCTTTATTCACAGTGTCTGGATAGGAACTACTCCACATAGTCCCATTAGAGACAGTCGCTAACGCTTCTAGATTACACTGCAGACCACCAAGAACTACATGATTCTAATACACTTTTATGGTCTTTGTGACAATAGTTCGGTGTTCAATACCTTGTAGATTAGTTGTCGGGTGTTATAAGAAAGGAAAGGCTTCAACTGGGGGACTGGCTCTTCTAAGGACAACGTTCTAACGGCAGATACCAACATGCAACACATTTTAGTGATCCCCTCGCAAGCCAACGCTGTGACAGGAGCCGGCGTGACCGAACATTTGTTCGTGGCTAAGATAAATCATCACCACCGATAAGAAATTATGGAAAAGAAGAAGAAAATTAATGATATGCTGACATTTGGCCCTCTGGAGGCCAAGCCGTGATGTCTCCCACCGATGGGGACACACTTGTTCTCACTGTCGTTGTGGGACACTAAAGGTCACACTTAATATAACGGGACTGGGATCCAAAGGATCTGGGATCTGAGGGATCTAAAGGAACCAAGGTTTCCAAGGCCGCCAGCAGCGTGTGTTGTGGCGTAATGACGGCGGGCTAGGAGACACCCCGTGGAGCGCTGTTTGAGCCATGAGCAGCTCTCTACTGGCGCAACGCGAGCAGCTCAGCTAATAGCTGATAGTACAAACAACGCGTCAGCACATGTACTATGAGCTGCTCAGCATTCATAGGATGTTGAGTATGGAGTAACGATGTCAGCAGTCAGTATCTTGTGGGAACAACTATATCATCGTAATATGTAGATATATATGTTTGCTATATATAATATTCCTGTTATTGTAAAAGAACCCCAATTAAAGTTTTTATCAATTGGGATTTGAAATGCGCTTGTCTAATTCTATTCAGTATCCATGATTAAATCTTGAAGTTATTGATTTATGTAGCCAAATGCAAATCAGCTAGTAAGGTATGAAATGAATTAATTAGGAGATGATATCTCAAGAACGTCTAACTATACCCAGTGAATCATCCCAGAAGGTGATCGAAAAGAGGTTCAAGTAGAAAAGTATGTAGTTTAAATCATCCTTGTTTATAGAATAGGGGCGGGATGCTATCTATCACGGTAATCTGCCATGCAAAGCATCGTTCAGTAGACCTTTACCATCATAGAATATTCTCATCGAGCACGTGATGCGTAATATGTCCACATAAACGTAGTAGTATCAGTTCTGAGGTTCATTGCTCCTAGAAATGTGGGAAAAAGCATTACTCAAGTAGTATCGGATCATGTCGTGTGGTATCGTTATTTTCACGTGGTATCTCTACTTTCTACAGCACAACTTTTCAATGAAATAGGTGAAAGGTTCATTGCACCTTTAATTGAATAAAGATGGGACATAGGTATGGTGCGATCCGCAAAGAATCTGGAGCAGCGATTTCAACCTCGGATTGGTATTCTGCGATCCACAAAACGTGGAGCAACGCCCGGGGCCCTGATGGTGGGGAGTTGCTGAAATACTACTCCTGCTGGTATAGACCATTTTATGTTACCCTGGAGGGAGAATCCGACCATAACGCGCAACACTGATCACAAGAGGGAGCAAAGCAGAGAAGGCCACAAAGCCAGAAACAGCCTGTACCTTGTGAATAGATGATTTCAGGTCCTTGCTACAACTACCCCTTTAGTGGACGGTGGTCAAACCTCTGTTATCAGTACCTGGCTGCGGACACATGTTGCGATCACCTCAGGTCGGCCGTGCGGATTGACCCGTACCTAGAAAGACTGATCACCGAGATGAGCGTCACGGTTCATCAGTCACGAGCAGGATGAATCGATCAGTCTAACGGACCGTGCACTGCCCCTTGCCCACGGTCACTGGTCACAGAGACCTGACCTAGATGTTAGGACAGACGTCGCACGGTCAGTCACTACCGTAATGCATGGGCCCAGCACATGCGCAACCAGCATACTACAAACTTCCCTTTCCAATAAAATCTGGACTCATATTGTTTCCATTTGCGAATTTCTGGCTGCGATAGGAATTTGTCACCCTCCACCAACTGTTCTTTTTAGTGGAAACATGAAACAAAGAAAGTTGGCGAGTGATATGTGGTTGTTTTCCCGTAGATTCGAGGAATAACACGTCTTGAATGATATCACACGTTTTCTATCGAAAAACGAAGAAATCCATACTTATCTACAGGAAACACCCGTCTGGAAAGTCACTCTCCGGAATATCTACATGAGCAGGGACTCCCCGAGAACCTAGTGTTCTAAATTTGCAGCTATACTGAATAGACCAGCATAGACAGACTGACATACCACGGCGGTATATATATTTCATCATTCATTCATAACAGTACTACTTAATTGGCTTGTGAATAATCCAGTACCACAAGAATATCCTTCGTGTTTCGTATGGTGGAGGGGGTTTCATTTTCCCTCCCTCGGGAGCGTAAGGCCCGGCGTCCACCTACTACGATAGAATCGTAGACCTCCCGATATGGCACCGATACAAAATGTCAAAATCGGTGCCATATCGGGAAGGTGCAAAATCGTAGACTTATGTCTAGACATGCAAATCCACCACGCAATGTATGGGGCTTTTATTTATCGGTGTCTAATCACAGAAACGTGGTCAACTGCCCCGATATTAGGTGACCTTCCGACGCGATTTTGATTTTGCATCGGGAGGTGTATCGTAGGGCATATCGGTGCCATATCGTAGTAGGTGGACGCCGGGCCTAACACACGAGACGTTTCCACCTGACGATAGTGGCACGGATTTTGGCTTTATCTTTGCACCCGCCGACTATTTTAAGGACGGATAATCGTCAGGTGGAATCGGGGATACAACTGTCAAGCCTATGATTTTATCCTAGCCTGGTATAAAAGTCCATAGGGTTAACATTAGGAACTCGTACTCAACAGACTTGGGAGTACGGTAACACACACTCAATGGTTGATAAACAGATATATATATCTCCAGGCTAAGTTAAAATCAGAAACTTATTCGTGCTTGGTGTGAGTCCCCATTTGCCATCTCGTTTCTGCCACTGACAACGATTTATACCATAAACCTATCTACACATTTAAGAACGACGCCAGAGTTTGAAGAACGAGCTGAGACTTTCTGACCAAAATATCAAGGAACAAATGTAATTCAGTTACCCTCACTATGTCTCTCTATTATTTTATACTGGGACATCATTGGAAACACATTTTTACAACTCCAACTCACTGTTTCATGATCTCACCCTACAGTAAGGCACATATGAACCCCCGAACATTTACCTTGATTGATAGTTGATTGATAGTTCACGGGTGATCTTTGTCTAGAGGTTGTATGTCAATGCTAATACCCAAGATACCCCAAAATCCTGCAATATCTTATAGTAGAATCATAATAGGGAAAACGTTGTTTATACATTTTATCATACATGATATTTGTGCCTTGCCTTTCCTTAAATCTTAAATGAATATTTCTCTAACAAATATGGTCACAATTCCCGTAATACCAAAATAATATACCAAAGGCCAACTTTGTCAATGTGACGTCAAATTCATGCAAATATTTACACTCTTAACCTTTATTGCTGTAAAAGGATCTATACTCACAAGAATGATAAATAATGTACATGCAAAACTATGATACATATTGGTAGAACCATTTTAGATTACATAATTTGGTGTATTTCTTCACCTAATGCAAATAAATAGAAACACCCTAATGAACCTTCATGAGATGTCATGACTCTTGTCAGCTACTAACGACATTTTAAGCGCATCTTCCACGAGGCAACACAAGAAAATATTGACATTCTGTAACGGATGGTGCTTTTTTAATTAGAAATCAATTTTTCCGTGTACCGAACTAATTAAGTTCAGGCCATTGCCAGGAAATGTGAACATCTCATGGGACGATAAACGAAACCATCTGTTGGCAGGGGCAAGGTATTAAAGTCTCCGCTACCAGGCTCACTGAAGGCTAATACCTACCAACGCCGATTTTTTTCTACGCTTTTGTGTAGTGTTGAAACTGTGATATCCTTTTACAATCTCAGTCGGATGCTGGGTACCACTGGGAACCTACGTACAGAAAGGTGTTACTAAGGGAGAATGGAAATGTCCCGCCTGCAGTAAACGATATACCAATATTTTCATTTTAAAAATTTTATTGGGTCTTATGTCGTGCATATTATCCAAACTGGGCTAGGCCGTTCTTCCGTTTGGTCCCGTGTTTTCGGAAAGAATATCATGAATCTACATAAAGTAGGCTAGCATACAATCACCTTTTCACCCAGTGGGCAACACCCCCGTATCATTGATGAGAATGATGAGATGATAATGACACAGGTCATCCCTTTATAGTTGATATAATGGTTGAGTAAGCAAAGTATGTATTGATCGTGGTTATGTGTAATAATAGGGGTATAATTGTACCCCTGAGTACTTCATATAAATGGAATGGATACCAGGACTCTATAACGGGCACATTGTCTATCAGTAGGTAATGGTTGGAGCTGCTTCAATAGGCATGGACCCAGGTTCTAAAGAATATATATCCATATACTTCAAATCTATGCCCTTTACTACCATCGTTAACCTAAATTACATGTGACTGCTTGATATGACATGACGCTGTTTCTTGAATATGCTATATACACTCCATCGTATAGTATCGATTAAGCAAACAGGTGTTCACACAGGGAACTGTAGCACGTATCTCCGATGGTAGTTGGCAGGATTGTAAGCCTGCAGGTGGATATATCTTCAGTCTCTGGTTGTGTTATAGTGCTAACAAGAGCCACATAGTGATGCTTGATAACGTCAACATAGTTTGTATTCACAGGTGCAACTTGGAAATCTTCGTTTCGATGGAGTCCCAACTATAGCTAGAATAACTAGATATATTTTATATATATATAAATATATATATATATATATATATATATATATATATATATATATATATATATATGTGTGTGTGTGTGTGTGTGTGTGTGTGTGTGTGTGTGGGCGGGATAACTGCCGGACAGGATGTTATCCGGGTAAAGACGCATGGACATGCGCAACCGGCATCTCCGCGTCACTACACCTTGATCCGCCATACAACACCTAGGGATTTTTTCTTCACTTCATGTCATTATATATTATTGGCAGGATCAAATATAAGCATCCGGGAACAAAACGTCTCTCTCGTTTCCCTTGGGAAAGGGGAGAGCAAATCTGTGATGATTAAGGGTTTACCGGCATCAACATCACAGACATAATTGCTATTCACAGAAGATGTGTCTTAGACGTGCCAAATGCGATACCGCGATCACAATGTCCCCTAAATCCTATGGACCTTACCTCGAAGGCCTTGCCGACTGCAACCAGAAACGACGCCCTAATTGGTTGCCCATGGCCTATGGTCAGGGGTGGTCATTGCCCCCCCTGGTGAAACCACTCTGCACTCGCGCACCCCTGCGCCACCTCTCCACACTCGGCCGCACTAGACATCAAAGTGCGCGAGTAAGACACTGTCCTCTGTCTCATTCGCTTCACTGGTCTCCTACGCTCAACACCTATTTTTTCTACACTCCTTGGTCATATCGCCCTCCGTGCCTTCGGTCTCCATATTCCCCTGAATATCGGCAGACGAGGTCAGCGATACCAAGCGATTCAGTGTTTCAGGAATTATAGTATAGTTATGTTGACCAGAAGCGCTGTGGCGGCATCCGCACCCGTGGAGGCCGAGACGGACTCGGAAATAACGATACGCCAGCCGGCGGCCGAGAGCGACCACGTGGACTCGGTGTCTCAACAAGGGACGAGTACAAGCGCGCGGACCCGGGCATCGCGTATCACAGCCCTAGAGGCCAACCTCGGAGGGGTCAGGACGGATGTGAACGAGGTGAAGACGGATGTCGGGGAAGTAAGGACGGATATGACGAAGATATCGCGCCAGATGGACGGCATGATGGACGCCATCATGCAAATCTCCAGGCCGGCCTCGCGCCGGGCCGGCTCACGGGCTTCCTCAGCGGCCGAACGGACAAGAGACTGGGCCCAGGACCAAAACGAACGCCTACTCCCCGCACCCAGGGCTCTCCGAGAGACCTACACAAGCGAGGAACACCTCCAGCGCGAATTCGGCCGTGAGGCCATGCGACACGACCGAACAACGGGTAAGAGCCTACTTTCTGATATTAATGCCCGGAGGCCGACGGCGAAGCCGTACATGTTCATGGACAGGGATGGGGTGTACACGCTGCACCAGAAACTGGACCTACGGGCGAGCCTCGGGCCTCTGGAGTATATTTCATGTTTTGTGGCCTTATTAAATGATGAACGCGCATTGCACCCCGAGGACAAGGACCACATGTTCAAACACTTGTACCAGGTGACGGTTGACGCGCAGGCACGGCCGTGGGCCGGCGTCAGACGCTGGTCAAACTACGTTTTCGACCAGGTCGAGTCCGGCAGGATGCGGTGGTCGGATCACGGCCGGATACAGGAAGAACGTGTCCGGCTCGCGATGACCACTGCCCACACGTCTAACAGCAGTCAAAACACGGAGACCGGACGTGCCCGGGGGAGCGAGGCCCCGTGCCGGGACTTCAATGGAGAGAGGGGGTGCCGCCACCGCAGCGACCACACAGAGGGGGGCATCCGGTGGTTGCACGTGTGCACTTTTTGCGACTCAGTCGGCAGGAAGTGCGGTCACTCGGTGCACGCCTGCAACCGAAAGCTCACCTACGGCCACGGTTATGAGAACACGGCGGCTCCCCCTGTACCAACACCACGGCGGGTACCACAGGCCGGGTACCAACTCCAGCCGACTACGCGGCCGGCGGCAGCCCAGAGCGTGGTACACCAACCTCAGGCGACTTCAAAAAACGGGCAGGCCGCGCCCCGCCAGTAGACGAGGCGCGAAGGAAAGATGAAAGGGGGGCCGGCGGCCCGGAGTGTTATGTAACGAAGCCGGCTCCCCCACGTGACGTCAACGATCACGTGACCCCCTCGGCACGTGGCCGAGGGGTAGTGATAAACAACAACAAGGACGGGGGGAATACACTCCCGGAGGAGGAACGCCCCTTTCTCCCGGCGGCGGTCGCCCCCGGCCCGGTGAAGGACGATAACCTCAGTCGCTTGCCGGGTGTTAGTGTTAGTGCGCCGGAATCTAACACTCCCGACTTCGAGGCCCTTAGGGACGTTTGCGAAACAGGTGTCCACCGGGAGGGTGTGAGGACAGACCCGTTAGCATTCAGGGAACATCGCCGGGAGACATGGCCGGACTTCACGGCCGTGGGGCCCGCCGGGCACGCGGAGATATACCGAGCCGTGCGCGACACGGGAATCCCCAACGCACTCGGCGCTAGGGTCGAGGTGCCTTCCGACCTTAACCTACCTGCGTGGGAGCATTACCTGGGGAAAGTAGAGGAGGCGCAGGAGCTCCTAGGCTTCCTGCGATACGGCTTCCCCCTGGGGTACCTGGGACCGGAGAGTGATACCAGGGGGGTGGCCAACCACCCCAGCGCAACCTCTCATCCCGTGCAGGTAGAGAAGTTTCTCGCAAAGGAGGCAGGCTTCACCAATATGATGGGCCCGTTCGCCGAACCGCCTTTTAGCCCGTGGTGTCACGTGTCGCCGCTCATGACACGGGAAAAGCGAGGGACGGACGACCGGCGCATCATTACAGATATGACTTTCCCGCGGGAGTGCAGCGTGAACTCGTTCATCATTAAGAACTCGGTCTACGGACTGGAGCGAGAACACGGCCTCCCAACGGTGGACGAGTTTGTGGCCAAACTCGTCAGGGCAGGCACGTCGGCCTACATGTCGTCCATCGACGTGTCGCGTGCCTACAAGAACTTTAGGTGCGATCCCCTCGATTGGCCTCTGTTATGTTTCACGTGGGAGGGCGGGCACTACTGCGACACTGCAATGCCTTTCGGTGCCCGCGCCTCCTCCTACCACATGCAGTGTGTGGCGGAGGCAATCGTGGGGATACTGTCATCGAAGGGAGTCACGGCCGCCATGTACCTCGACGACCTCATCATCCTCTCCGAGGACCGAGGTAAGGCGGCCGAGGACTTCAGGATCGCGCGAGAGCTGTTTTCGGAGCTGGGCCTCCCCGAGGCACGTGATAAAGCTCAGGAGCCAAGCCAGTGCGTCACGTGGTTGGGGATCGAGATAGACGCCCGTACTATGACTCTATCCATCCCCACGGCCAAGCTCGAGGACATCCGTGGTCACGTGTCGGCCGTAGCGAGGCGCCGGACGTTGACGAAACGACAGCTCCAGTCGGTGCTCGGGAGGATATTGCACGTCGCCCGGTGTGTCCGCCCGGCCCGGGCATTCGTCTCGAAGTTGCTCGAGGCCCTTAGGGGGATGAGAGGATTCTACATGAACATCAATTCTGAGATGCGCCAGGACCTGGACTGGTTCGTGCAGTTTGCTCAAGGCTGGAACGGCCGCGCTCTCATCCCCCGAGGTCCCCCGACGCGGAGGATCACAGTGGATGCCTGCCTGTCGGGCGTAGGAGGCACAGACGGCCGCTTCTCGTACTCCGGCCAGGTCTGCCCCGTCCTCGATCCCGTGGAGTGCATCTCGGAGCTCGAGGCCCTGAATACCATATACGCACTCCACACATTCATCACCGATAGGGATCGGGGATCACGGATTGAGGTGTTCTGTGATAACCTCGGCACGGTACAGACCCTCAATAGTGGGCGTGCACGTAACCCAGTCCTGGCGGAGTGTGCCCGCCAGGCATGGATGGTGCAGGCACGTCTGCAGGTGGAACTGGTATTCAGCCATATCCCCGGGGTGCAAAACGTCATCGCAGATGCCCTGAGCAGAGCCCATCTGTCGAGGACGGAATACGTTAAGGCCACTTCCCTCATTCACCTTCATGAGTTGTACCCTATCGTACCATGTACCCATGCCTCATTTGTACCCGTCCTCCGTCTCTTCTGCAGATCGGGCGCTTCTCTTACTCCAGGCGAAGGCATCTGCGAGGCAGTCAGAGGCGCGTGCCCCAGGTACGCTCGCCAACCAGCGATCCGCAGTCACCACCTACCTGGCGTTCTGCAACCGGATGAGAACGGACCCCCGGGCACCGACCGTGAGCCTGATCACGTCTTACCTGGAATACGTGGCCGACCACGCCCCCTCGCCGGCCACGGTCGCCAACCAGTTATCGCACGTCCGGGCACACCTCCGACTGACGGGGGGGGACGTGCGGCCAACAGAGGATCACCGGGTGAAGCGTGCCCTCGAGGGCATGAGGAGAAACAAGCTTTACGTCCCAAACGTGAAGGCACCTATACCAATGGATGTGTTCCGGGCGGTTCTCGATGCCCTAACGGGATCGCCCCTCCATACGGCGATGAGAGCGGGCCTGCTGCTCATCTTCTACGCGGCCCTACGGCAGGGGGAGGTGGCGCCGCAGTCGGCTCGGGCATTCGACCCGGCTCGGAATCTCACTCGGGGGGACGTGGTCCTCGGCCGCCGGCACGTGACTATCACCATCAAGGCGGCCAAAAATCTTCAATACGTGGGGCAACAAAAAGTGATGCGCCTCGAGGCCGCGGACGATATCCGGGTGTGCCCGGTAGACGCGGTCCGAGGCCTACTACGGGCGGCCCCTACGGCTTCACTGCGGGACCCTTTTTTGACTCTGCCCGACGGGACGACCATCACATCACGGGTCATGACAAACGAATGGGACCGCCTCCTACAGGCCACAGGCCAAACTGTGAAGAAGTACACCCTCCACAGCCTCAGGAAGGCCGCCGCTACTCAGGCCTTTGAGGCCGGGATACCTGAACTTAACATCCAAAGGTATGGAGGGTGGAGGTCCCAGGCTCACAGGGACTACATCAAAGTCTCAGACCAAGAGACTGTCAACAAGTCTCTCATTGAGTCTCTCTCCCTCAAAAAGTGACTATAACAAACTTTCCCACCCTCCTCTTCCCTTAACTATTGGCTTCTTGGCTATTTCTATTATTTTATTATTACATGTTATGTTTAACTATGTAATATCACATAATCTCCATTTATCTTATCTCAAATACTATCATAATTGACAAACACATATCTATGTCAATTTCAATATTTGTCATGTTATCACAAATCTTATCACAATTGACAAACACATATCTATGTCAATTTCTATATTTGTCTTATTATTGATACTCATGTATTCCTCTTATTCATATCAATAAGACTCATAAAATTAAATAAAATTTTATAAGCCCACTACGGCCTCCTTTCTGTTTCATTGGGGATCTGGGGTAATGGGTTGCCCATGGCCTATGGTCAGGGGTGGTCATTGCCCCCCCTGGTGAAACCACTCTGCACTCGCGCACCCCTGCGCCACCTCTCCACACTCGGCCGCACTAGACATCAAAGTGCGCGAGTAAGACACTGTCCTCTGTCTCATTCGCTTCACTGGTCTCCTACGCTCAACACCTATTTTTTCTACCCACCCACCCACTCCTTTTTCTCTCCTACTCCTTACACTCGTAGGGCTATTTCTATTATTTTATTATTACATGTTATGTTTAACTATGTAATATCACATAATCTCCATTTATCTTATCTCAAATACTATCATAATTGACAAACACATATCTATGTCAATTTCAATATTTGTCATGTTATCACAAATCTTATCACAATTGACAAACACATATCTATGTCAATTTCTATATTTGTCTTATTATTGATACTCATGTATTCCTCTTATTCATATCAATAAGACTCATAAAATTAAATAAAATTTTATAAGCCCACTACGGCCTCCTTTCTGTTTCATTGGGGATCTGGGGTAATGTCCACGTATTTAGCGATATTTGGGTGATTCTGGTTGACAAGGTCCAAGTTGTAAAATCTATAATGAATTCAGTAAGGAATTCCCATCAGCTAAGGATTTGCATCTGATATCCTAAGTACGATGTATTAAATAACTATATAGCCCTTACAAATCCATCATCTTCACAGCCACCGTCAACAATATGCTGTAAATTGAAAATAATGGGACATTTTATGAAGTGCTGACACCTACCGGAATTGGCATAACAATAACTCACGTATAACCCCCGGGTCACACCCATTTCTCATGTTCTCCTGAATGCAAATGGCGGTCATTTTTCTCCCACCCAGCATTTCAAACATTTTGTAGTTTTGGTCATGCCGTTCTATTTTCAATTTCATATTCCTGTGTGTTTGAAATAGACAGTTATTTTACTGTAGCATTCCGAGTCGGTTGTTATGTGCAGCACGCCCCAATAACAAGAAAATATGTATTTCATATGGCACAAATTATGTCAATGTTGTACTGGTAAAATGATAAAATAAAGATTAATAAAGTGCGCAATATAAATACTGCATATTGAAACTATATCCTCAAGGTGGCAGCTAACAACTGAGCATCATGATCATCCTTTGCCGGCATCCATCATGTTCCTTAATTAACTTACATCTTTCTAATTGAAAAACCGTGGTTATGCTTGGACTGCTGTTCCAGACTAATCTTAGAATTACATTGATAATGGCATGGTCTTCTGAAACCTATACGTGGTTCGTTGATAGACTGGGATGTGTGGGTGGAGAAGGGATAATATACTATGACGTCTTGTCAGATGGTCTTGTTAGTTCTTTCATCAGCTCAGTCGGCTCCAGCCACACGACATGTGCGCGGATACAACAGCGCCTATTCGACACGTCATTCAGTCAAATTAAAAAACCTAACCAGACCAGAGAAAACACGTGCAATAAAACATCGCTTTTTTCATTTTTTTTATCTACTTCAGTTTCTTCCATGGAAAGGCATTTTTGTTAGGTTCGACTTTATTGCACCGACATGCTTTTGGATGTTGGTGTTAACACCTACTATCCTGATTCTAGAGTCTGACGAGTAGCTTAGAACGATATTTTTATGCGTGTTCTTCATATTTTAGGCAAGCTGGATTACTGCCATTTCCCTAAACCGCCATGGGACCTCCAAATATTCAGGATACACCCCGCAGTAACATGCTGGTGTGTGATTTGGGTCTATGGGGGTACGGATGTATATATATATCAGACGAACGTTCAAGAACAGAGTAACTCACTGGTACGAGAGATATGATAAAAACAATTAGAACAATATATGGAGATGCCAAAACATTTATTCGTACCAATACAAGCACTGATATCTTACCTTCTACCTGAAGACAGAAAAAAACATAACCAGTTCGGGGTTGAAACAATTTAGAGACCTTCTTCAGGTAGCTGGCCTGTCTAGATGTAGATGGACTGAGATCCCTATATAATTACAGTCATAAGACCTTCCGATGATGTTTTGGGAGTTCCTTTGAGCTACTAGTTGTATAAACAAATGGCATGTCCAAAAGAAATAAATCAGGCGTAGAATTGCCGGAGGCGTTAAGTATGAGCGCATGCAAATTTGGTTGGTCAATACTGAGAAGCAAATCATTTAACGTAACACTCTTATAAAGTTCATACTGCGATACCAGATATTTAGAAAAGCAATACATGTTGTTGCTTCTATAACTCAAAATCTGATGTGTCAGACATTGTCATATCGTCTGTAGAAAACAGAAACAACACCTTCAGACTATCATGACACTCTCCATCGTCTAGTATGCTATTGCCTATATTGCCTATTCTATTTTGGGGTGGATCATAAGACAAATGGTTTTCTAAACGTATTGCCAATATATAAATACATATCTTTCGTATCCAGATTATTCCCTGAAGGGAATGTATCCTCTTCACCTAAAACGTAGAGGTCAATGTCCCACCTTGCCCTCTTAACCTCCACCCCCCAAAATACAATAAGAATAAATAACAACATCATTGCCCTATTGTCCCTATTCTGGCGCCCCTGAGGTCAAGGCAATACCAAAGAACATCCCAAACTCCAATGACCCTGGAGGGCCCTGCAAGTATGAAAATGGTAAGTGTGGGATTGGGGGCGGCTATACCACTGAGGCACCCCTGATACCTGCAAGACGATAAGGTATGAGGTCAGTGTTTATGAAAAAGAAAATGATAAAAGAAAATGAAGTATAAAAGCCAGCTAGATTGGAAACCGTCTTATCAGGACCCTGTCCTGAGAGGGTGCAAACCAGGCCCGACACCTCCATTGCCTCTCTTTTCACCAAGGTCGATAAAGCAGGTCAATCTTGCATTAAAACGGGAATCTCTTATTATGCACGGACGATGTGGTCAAGCCTGGCCGATCAGGGGTTAATTCAGGCCTGTGCTGGTGTAGAGTAGACCATTATCCCTCCTTAATTCCGAGCAAATCAGCGAGCTGCTCCACTTAATCAGGGATTGTATAGATACGGTCAGCTCGGATGCCTCTTGGGGAAAACAGTATTGCACAGGTATATATACCTACTCTACACACTATCTACATGTCAGATAGGAAATATATTACCAGGTTAATATGAGAAATATATATTTAACATCACTCTCAGGTCGAGCAGACCCTATAACTTAAAAGTATTAGAATAGACAGTCATTATTATAAGTACTAGAATAGACAGTCATTATTATAAGTACTAGAATCTATATAGACAGTCATTATTATAAGTACTAGAATAGACAGTCATCAACAATAAAATAAATGGATATGTTCTCAGCATGATGGAGCAAGGCAAGGTTTTCTCTATCGCGATTAGATAAACGGGTTTGTTCTCCATATTTCCCGGAAGGAAAAAAAATGTTGTAGTATCATATATCTTTTACCAAGCTAAGTGTAAAACACGGGTATACCATTAATGATGGTAGATGATGTATGTTTGTCATCTATTGTATTAGGTAACCAATGTGGTACATAGTGGACACTAATAATTACACGTAATGAGATATTGACTGTAATTACTCCCTAGCGATATAGTTACCAAGACACCATCCAGAATCGTCATCATTGCCACCACGGACCTGCCCCTAACGGCAACCTATGAGACTGATACAGCACGGTCATAAAGCTCAGGCTAAGGTTATAATAGCAATAATAGAATCTGTTTCTGACCCAATTTCTATCTAGAAAAAATAGTCTACAATCATACATAAGATGTTTACTCTATGATAATAAACTTTCATTTAGCACAACAGGAGATACTGCTTGTCCGGATCCCAGATGATCAATTCCAGCGGAGTAAATTGAGCATTAATTCCTCACCGGAATATTGCAGAGGGCGCCACTCCGACAGCTATTTATGAAAATAAAAGTGTCAATGAACTCTACTTGTTATTGCAGCTGTGGTACCCAAATCTAAACCCTTACCCAATCGACTTCATCGATCTCCAGCAGTAGGGCTGATAAGCCAGGGTTTTCTTGACTGCAGTCGGTGCAGGGAGCGGCTCAGAAGGGCGCCTCTTGAGCTGCTCATGCTCTACCCAGTCCATAACACCGTCTGACCCTCTGGGTAATACTTCTTCTATTTGTGGTAATTAACAGCCATCTCGTCGGAATTGGTCGCCGATGGGGACAGAAACAAGATGCATTTGAGTACTTAGGAGGAGGGAGAAGAACTCAATTAGGAAAGGTTGCGATATAAGAGGGGAGGTAGTAAAGGAACGTCTGGGCATGGTGGAAAATAGAAAGGAGACGTAACAGAGGGGCTTTGATGGGCGGAATATAAAGACGTTGGTCTACATCAGAAACATGGACAAAAGTAGAAATGCAGGAAAATGATGATGTATTTGAAAGGGGTTCATGCAATGTGTATGAGCATTTAAATTATGTATAAGAATTAAGGTTAGAAGATTTTACTTAGGTTTTCTATGGTGGACTTCAAACGGGCAAAGTAATATATTTTTTATAATCTTTAATTTTTATGTCGATCAAATAAACATGACAATAACCAATCTGCCGGCAAATGCGGCGTTCTTCCATTGAATACCGCGTAGGACTTAACACGACAAAATACAGCTAAATAGGATAAATAGAATCCGGGCGTTGGTGATTAAGTCATTACCGATCTATTGATCGAGTATTTCAATTTTCCTTTATCCTTTCTTTGAATCTTATTTCAAAGATGTC
Source organism: Alentia gelatinosa (assembly GCA_950022655.1). NCBI lineage: Eukaryota > Metazoa > Annelida > Polychaeta > Phyllodocida > Polynoidae > Alentia > Alentia gelatinosa. The sequence goes on from OX465579.1 coordinate 24,908,399, forward strand.
ATCGGACTCAAGTTGTTGTACTTCGTGCGCTAAACCGTGCATCCGACAGGTACTTCCCTTTGTAGAGCGGGGAATTCAGGTATTTGTTGGGGTTAAACGTTTTCATTTAAATTTTGATGAGTCTGTCGCTTCGGTGTTTCAATTTCTAGAATATTGTTGGGATCTCTGATCCACCATCTCATCATCATTAACAGTGGTAAATCTCGTCTGTGGTTCTGGAATCTCATTTTACACATATCTAACACTAACCCCCATTGCATATCTTATAATACACACAACTCTTTATTCGAGATATTTTGAAGCTTGGCTCTCTTGGATTTGGTAAAACAATATTGAATCACACTAGCTTATTCCAAGAAAGGTAGCAACATATGATTCACTAACTTGATCCTTATTTAGTTTATATTTTACTTTACGCATGGTGAATAGTTTTTAGTAGAAATCTGCCCACATTTTGTTAAAATGTTTTTCAGATTTAAGGTTTAATTCAATATCAACTGCTGAATATCTATCTCAAAAGGTCATATAAGAGGAAAAGGGGGATATGAATGCAAAGGACGGCATATTAGATAAACCACAAAGGATCTAACACTAACAGCAGATGGGGCGTTTTAATCGTTTTAGATTTTACAACCGTAGTACTTGGTACATTTTCTAAATCGGAAAGAATAGACATTGGCTGACATGGAGCCTTCCCGGAATAAAAAGTGAAAGCACTGACCTCGTATTTCGTCAAAATACTTGCTAAACAAATAGTTTCTTAGAATCTGTGTATTTAACACGAGGTCCACCTAGCTGATTTGTGTCCGTAAAGGAGGACGGAGAGGAGTTTGGAACAACAGAGCTGTCGGATAACAACTGGTAAGAAGACGAGGAAAGGAAGTCTGTAAAGCCAAGATAATCAATGTCATTGTCAATACCTTAAAAGGGCAACATGTATCCACAGTAGTCTATAGGGAAGAGGTACCAGAGATGTCTGCGTAGGAGCTATTTGTGCACAAAAGGTGGACAAGCATCAGTGTGAAACGTGTCCATATATAGAGCATGTGGGTTCAGATGTATGACTTCTAGCATTGGTATGGTAAATGAAGAGCACTCGGAGAAAGTACAAATTTCATTTCCTCAAAAAATGAAAATTAAAAAAGTCATGTCATGAACAAAAAAGTGTTCATGGAAGGCAATTCAAGAACAGCAAGAGATATACCAAATAAACTGATTATCGAGAACTATATAGTGACTTTGCCTAACGGACAATACATCACTATTTTATGAAAAGGTGGACTAGATTCCATATGAGCCTATTCCGTAAATCAAATTTGATTTGGTCCAGCGCATCTATTCTGGGGAAAGAAGATAAATGAGTTTGTCTCGAGACATATTCAATTGTCCTCCATATTTCATTTAGCAATCAATGTGGACTGAATACTCTAAGTGCCACATATTTTTCACAAAGAGGGGGTCAGTCCAGTAATGTTACGATTGAGCAGTTAGTGATTGATTATTTAGCTTGCTTAAAACCCGGACTAGTTCCTTGGTTGATCTATGGCGTCTAAGTAAAGCAACGTCACACCAAATTTTGAGAGAAATATGACACACAGATAGGAAACAGAGCGGCACAGCCGAGTGTGTACAACCGACTGAACTATCAATATCTAACACCTACGAAAAGGGTTTCATCAAATGGTGATAAATCAAACGACAAGAAATAACTATTCGGCCTTAATAGAATGCCTTCCATTTGTGACACATCACAAGAATGCTGGCGACACATCATCCATGGCTTTGCCCCATGGGAACCGATCCACCTAGAGCTCAGACACCCATGCCAACATAAACCCAGAGCAGCTCATGTTCCGTGGCAGAGCAGTGCTCGCCGGTCGATCGCTGTCTGCCTGACTGCCATCTAGTGGCGCTCGATGGCCCCGCAACATAGACCTGTCGCACATGCGCAAACGCCATGGGCCACACTGACACGTGGTGGGCATACAGAGAGTGGCCGCTATAGACCGACCATAAAAGCCTGTTGCCAGCCCGAGTGGGTAAACTCTGCGCTAGGTTGCATCGAGCGACAAAACCGGATACATATCGACTTTAAGTACCTTTCTCCTCCAATCCTTTTTGTATCCTTATTTAGAGTGGGGAAAGTTGAGTTTCAGCCTGTAATCGACGACCATGATGAAACCGGCTTCTTCATCCCACCCAGGCTTCCCTCCCCTTCACACCGGCCAGGCCCTTCTCTGTTGGTGTTGTGTGTGTATATATATATATAATGATACAAAAACAGGTGGGCTACTTTCGTAACCAAAAGTATTTGATTAGATAGATACAATCCTCTGCTGTTGATATCGTGATATATCTGACCGAAATCTTGACTGCGTATTTTTGACGGTTGAAGACGATAAACCAGTTTTTGTATAGTTTTTGACATGTATGTACATATATGTATACAAAGAAGCTTTTTGGCAATCGATCGAATATTTTGAAACTAAGATTTTTCACGCCTGTGGCAGTGTCGTATGGTAATATGACGTTGATCTGACAATAGAATTTTACTAGAAAAGCAATACTTCCACAACCTAAAAATGACAGTTTACGTATGTTTACTTATCGCTTGGTGCTTATACACCTCCACGGGCGGAAATGAGGTCGTCCTATTTGGCTTCATATATACGCCTGCTTCTGGAAACGTACATATGCAAAGCCCACGCTAGGCCAGTTGGATTTATATATACGGACATTTACGTCATTGTCGGCATATTCCAATCCCTGCACCATGGGGCATCATTGTTGATTTCATTTCAATTGCCATTAATTATTCAAGACCGTGAATAGAAAATCCCATCTTATGTTACCAATTTACCAAAAAAAACGATATGGTATCATTTGATTAATTACAAATAATAAATCATCATTATTTTGTGCCGGTGGCGGTGGCGGCGGCGGCGGCGGCGGCGGTGTTTTGGCGGCGATTATGTGTATAGGGGACTATGGCTAAACCCTATGGAAAACATGTTTAACGACAAACAAAATATAATAGGCGATCTTCCACTTTGTGGTCGGTACAAAGGTACATGCTTTCATCATGTAACTCAATTTCTGAGGAATCCTCTGGCTCTACAGAAAAATGGCAGAATACATATTTCCGTTGCCACTAAACAGAGAGATCATAACCATCTTTACGAGGGAGGAACGGTCCCGCCCAAAACACTGACCGTAAAAGCCGGCGGCTGCGGTTAGGTGCAATTAGGTTACAGTACGAGAGTGGCTCAGCGTCAGCCTGCCTCTTACCACAGGCCTCACTCGTGGAAATAAAAAGAAATCTGAAAAAAATAAACCTTCCACAATCTTACTCGGGCAGGTTTGTTCTTTAACAGATCAATTCTGACAAACCTAATGTGACAGCATGTAAGAAATTGCTTGTTAATCTCCACTTAATCTAGGAAAAAGAGAGATAACTGGGAAACTTATCTATTGGAAGCCACCTGAAACCAGGTGATGTGATTTTGATTGTCGAACTGGTTAACAGCATTCATGGATGACGAATTAGACTTATCATCCATGGCCGGGACACCTCCTGTGTGATAAGTGACACCCTACTGAGAAGCGGCATACGCACAATTTTCAAAAAGTTGGCACAACCACCCCACCCTCGCCTCAGTAGGTACTATAGGGGACGGAGCCATTGTTAGTTCACGAAGCAGTCACCAGGTGGTCGGGGGACAAACCTGTATTCTTGCTCTTTGTTCTCATGAAATTCAACTGCCTTTCAATGTTTTACCATGGTTCCCTTGACTCTCTACACCCATCCCAAAGCAGGATGACATAATGATTAAACCCAAGACATGATATTTTCCATATGGAACACTTTATATAGATATGTGAGCAAGGCTAAAGTTGTGACATTTCCCAATTATCACTCACTTCTTTTCCACCTCCTTTAGTGGAGAACACCTACTTTTTCACCTCCAATAGTGAAGAACACCTATTCGGGGGGCGTCATGGCGGCCCCCATGGATCATAGGCTATATGCCGTATATGGATGGCCGCTTGTATGGAATAGAATATCTATGGCAATACTTTCAAGATAATTGAAATGCATTTTAGATGAACAAGAATCAAAATCCAAATATAGTCTTTATCTTTGTGCGTAATCCTTTCATTGTAGGAGTATGACTGAAGCTCAATCGAATCTCTATCTAATCATGTACCTTCTCCAGACCATGTAGAAACACGCTTGCAGGTATGTTTATAGCTCTCTGGCGATTTGTGTGTCCGGCCAACATGGCGGTCGGTTCACTGTGGATTTATGTCATTTGGCATATTTACAGACCCACAATCCAACTATAACAGAGGGGTTCGGGAGTATCACCTAATTACATATATGTGAACTACTGTCGTGGTGGCAGATACCATCTAGTGAAGGGAACATCGGGTATAAGGAGACCCCACACCACTCCTATACATCCTAAGGAAATAATGAGTGATATGTGGCATTTCCACTTGACGACTAAATGTCCAGTGATGTAAAGTCAGCGGTCGGGTGATGGCACTTGATATTTCGTCTTGACACAAAAGCATCGACCCTAGAACAAACAGAGGTTTTCGACCTAATGACTAGAATAGGCCATCGGTTGCTGTAGTAGAGATTTCTAATATGTTTCATAGGACTAGGTCCATTTTGTAACAGAATCGTCAACCCGCCAACTCTGGGTAAATAGTTGTCAGGTGGTGCTAAATCACCTGACAGTGTCGGGTGGGTGGGGGTGGTTTGGGGGGCGGGATATGGATGATGTATGAGTGGAATGGAGAGGGCGGTAGTGGAAGGGTGATTGTGATGTGGTAGACTGGGACAGGTATCATCCAGCGAGAGGAATATGTGATCGACCTTGAACTTTTGCTGGTATCCTTTTTTTAATTTTTTTTCTAGATCTCTCTTCATTTAGACTGGTGAAGCTCAGTTCTATATAAAACTGGTTTACATGCTGCTGATCTGCAATGGCAAAGAGAACCAGCACAACCTCTCGAGATATCCCTAATGAGGTTCCCCAAATAACGTGCTAGTACTTGTTTATAATGTACATGGCATACAATGAAGTAATATCAACCTTTCAAAAGATAAAAGATAACTTATTAGAATGTTTCTACAAAAGAACTATCTTTTTCGCAGAGATTTAATGTCAATTCAAACTCAAACTGGTTTGACAAACACCAGAAATAGCAATCTTAAACAAGATTTCATTGTATTTTATCTTTCTGATTAGCATACATTAGTTTTATATCCAGTAGAGACAAGAAATTAGAAATGTTATGACTCAGCCAAAAATGACTTCAGAAGATGACAGTTGAATGTTTACTTTAAACCTAAAACTATTATGATTTAATCATACCATTTCCAGCGTGACCAACAGTTTGCGACTAGAGTTATAACACAAAATCTTTTAATGCCATTTACACACTGTGAAAAATACCAGATACACTACACAGTTAGGAACTATACTATCTTGGGTAGTACTACATTGACCGTAAAAAGGCGCGGAGGGAACATCATAAAATCCTAAGATTGTAAAGGGTCCAACATTGCAGAGACAGGTTTTGCGGAGAGATAAACTGGAGCGGCGCAGTGTGCCCATAACGCACCAAAAATGCGGGCGTTACCTGGCCTTATATGTGAGTGAACACATGGGCCAGGCTTCCAGACTAATGGTGTGGTGGAAGTATGGGTGAAAGTGAGTTGGCTATGGAAGTGAAAAGATTAGTGGCCGTATTGTGCCAAAGGGGCCTCTTCCAATTGTATTCCTACTGAGCACGCGACCATCAGACAATGAAAACTGCAACCAAAGGCAAACAATCTGCTGGGTACCTCCATGTAAATTGTTTCCCGTATGATTATGGGCCAGCGGTGGGGTTCTGGAAGGTAGGGGGACAGAGCACAATAGCCAACCAGCCGTTAAATAAAATGCACTCGATTATCCTCATATTCGATGATAGTACAGCGGAAGGTACTTTACATTCCAGTTCCCAAAGGAGTGGTCTCCCACTGTTGCAGTCTAAATTCTCAGCTGAGATATGATTTTCGATCGAATTTTAGACGTCTGCATCCTTTGACAGCATCTGATTTATTATTGAGGTATCATCAGTATAATGGAACAGGGACTTGTTGCTATAATCCTTTGTAGTAGCTGACAAATCCAACGTCGATCTCTCAAAAGAGGCACAATAGTATCTACTCTTTGTGTCTAATGACTGGGGTTGTCCCAATGTAGAGGAATCCTCGTTCATGGTCTCGTTCAAGTGCCCCCGATCCTTGGTGAGGACAAAACTTGCTGTAAGATTGGACCAGCCTGATGATCACAAAAGTGCCATATTCCTGATAGAACACAGCCTTTAAAGCACACCTCTCGCAGCGGTATCTTTGACTTTTTTTTCTTTATTTAAAACATTTTTTTATCCCGTGAATACGATCTCATCCCGAGGGTTGGTGGTCGTTTAATTCTGAGGTCTCTTGAGGGATGGCGGATACTTCCAACGACGATAATTTCAGCGATAGCCCGTCAAACGCGTTCAATTATGCCTGTCGTCCATGGGGAGTGAAATCCTGGGTCAAAGCCTTGTTCGAGTGACCCTGATCGTGACAAAATACATCTCCAAGACAGTCTTGGAGAGACTTGAAGGAGAGTTTGCAAACACTGCAGGTGGCGTCCTATAGTGTTTTTTTAAATAGATAATTTCTTCATTTAGAATTCTAAATGAATCTAGCTAAATATTTCAGATATTCTCGATCTATCTCTGCCAGTTTGCTATTAGTCCATATATGTGTAGGTTTGAATGGATACATTAAGATATTCTTCTTATTCTGATTCTCCTTGGATACCCAAGGAGGAGTTCCAGGACACGCACGAGGTATCATTCCCCCACGATGAATTATAAAAGAAAATTTGACGATACCTCATGGATTGTCGGCCACAACTGTCCTTCCCCACGATAAATCGAATTATCAAACCCACACCCTACGACCTTTCCTCGGACCTTCAAGTATCGCCGGGGTGTAAACTTAAAGGGCCCTCTGGTTTCAATATGAGCCCAGATATATGATTCTATTCAGACAATGTGTTCTTGTTAAAGCGTATGGCATGTAGGTTAATATAACAAATTTACAGTTTTGATCAAGTGGAAATAAATCATAAACAAGTATTGCAATATGAACCAGGCACAACAAGGGTAAAGGTAACAATAATCGTTATGTCAGTAGCTACTTTTGCAGTAAGAATAGTATCATCAATACAAATAAATACACAATAGCATAGACTAAAGGTTGGTTTGAGAAGAAATAGTTGTTCTATTCCCTGATCAATGAGTCATTTTGGAGTTTTTTAAAGTCTTTTAAAGTTGGGATATGCCGTAGATCAGCTGGTCGATAGTTCCACTTCTATGCACCATAATGATAAATACTTCCAGTAAAAGTGGTATTATTTGGTTTTTTTTACCAGGAAAAGTTGAAGGTCGATGTTGCCTGTCTCCTTACTCATACAACCGTTTATGAATCCATTTCTCGGGTACTGTTTCTACATCTGTAAAAGATAGCATTATGTTGCTTCTATCGGTCCGGTCATTCCCCCGGTTTAGTCTTGTTCATTCTTAGCGTGGACATGACGGCAGTAATGCTCTTAGGGCTGAGGTCACAGGTGAGCATCGCCCGGCAGGCATTGTCTGAGACAGGAAATAAATGAGGCTGTACCTGATCTGAGGGCTGCGCAAAGGATGGCGTAATATCTAGATGCATTGCATAAATCATTAGTGGATCACAATAGGCTTGAATCATACATTACATTTTGTTTTGTTTATTGCGACCAGTTCTGTCACATCTGGACAGATCTTCCACTGGAAGTTCAAAGTTCAGTACAATCAACATTACAACCAGCATCACCATACATCGGGTTACTTAACACTCATCAATCATTGTGCAGTATTTTCTAAAGATTTAACACCACCAAAGACAGGTGTCAGCGGGATTTAGGGTATTGCTAATTAAATGTGGCAAAGTGTCAAAGAGTTGAGTAGAGATTAATGTTAAATATTATTGATATGGCAGGATGAGAAGCAAAATAACCTACGTGATCATTTTAACCACAATGCCAATATAAGAGTTTCTCATGTGTGTCCAAGAACCCCGAAATGTGTATTTCACCTCGTGCATACCTTCATATATAGACCAAATCATTCATATATGCTTCTCAAACAAAAGGATGTTTCCATAGCTCTAGATCTACTTCCTTTGTTATCCCTGCTTTTGTTAGAAAAGGAAAAAAAATAGACGATGCAAGTCTCTAATTTGAATATTTCTGTTTAGACGGTAGGTTATAATATAAATATTCACTTAGTAAATTGAATATATATTCGTGCACATTCTCCATTATCTAAGGCAACTCTGATTAGAGAATATTCGTTATCATCACATTTTGCATGTTTTATATCATAGCTAAAACCTCCATGACATACCACCTCAAATAGATCTCCCGTATAAAATCTAATGAAATATTGACCAGGCTCCTGTATCTTTAACCATTTTTCCAGAATCCAACAATATAACAGAATAGGAGAATCTGTTCCAAACAGACCTGAATACTTCCTGGTGTTATGTGTTATGCTTAACTGGATTCACAGAGAACATATCCTTCACCCATTTCCTTACACTTGTTATCAGGACACGGACCGAGTCGGTGTGAGATTCAATCTGCACCGAGACAGACCAGGGCCAGGCCTCCTGTCTGGGGTCTGTGCCGGCATGCCACATGCTGAGGACTCAACCCCACGTTCTATTTATGGCAGATGAAGAAAGACAATACTTCAAATAAGATATGTCCCAGATGGAGAGGCAGAGGGCCTAGTCTAGGAAGACCCTGTGCTTATTGATATTATCTGAGGTGGACTGTGAACGGTGTACGATGTATCTAAAGTAAACTAGGATAGACGTTGATCAAAATAACATTTCTACCCAAAGCATAACAATAATTAATCCAGATTTCTAACTGGTTTAATCCCGCAGAATATTAAAAGAATGGAAGATATTACGTCTTGAGTTGTGGCATAGGTGACTGTGACTAACAGAAGCAGCCGGGAATATATTCTTGTCGCCCTTTATATGTTGATTTTCGCCATGATAGCGTAAACAACTTAAATTATCCACACAAATCACGTACTATACATCCTTCAGCTACATAAGACATCGTGACTGAATGTTCATACCATATCCCCTCGGCCGACAACAAAGTTGGGAAATAGAATATAACGAGTGGACAATCTGGCTTCAGACTGGCGACTGGCTTACAAAACAGACGGGCTTCATGGTTAGCAATAGACATAAACCAAAGCAAGTGACCATTAGCGTAGGGCAGAGCATAACTCAGACAAACAAAAGAATATAATTCATGGAGACCATTACCGCTAAAGTCGGAGAGAAGACCTGAACTTAGAAAAAGCTACAGTTTCCACGCCTACTTATATTAGATTTAAATGTCCAGAGCAATTCAAAGAGTTATCATAGTTTCTTTCAGCTGTACTCCTCGCATATTGATCATATCAATAACGAAGATTGAATATGAATCTGACTGACTAGATTTAACTTGTTGACGCCTAGCTTCCTAACAAGTGTATGGGTTCGTGTACTCTGTGTCATGGGAGGGATTCTACCTATTTTCTTCCTCCTATCTTTCTAGGAGCGTGGTCCCTACTTTCATGTGGTCACTACATGCCATCGTGCAAATTAAACCTCTGCACTCTTTTTTCTCAATATTTGTATAACTGGGACCTGTTTCACTAGTTTCTTGACATGTCTAGATGGCGTCTAGATGGTGTGTCCGGTTTCATAAGAACTAGACATTAGACTTTGCTTTGTCTGTTCTTGCTTGCACTGTTGGTGCGGCTTTTCATGTCTGTCCAACACTTTTGTCACGAAACTAGTGAAAGAGGTTCATGAAGTGTAGATTTGTCTAATTCCAATGTTTGGGGTCTGTATTTTCTTAAGGGCAGCTACTTCTGTTGTCACGAAACTAGACAACCCCAATGTCTGTATAGTGCCACAGACATGTCACGAAACTAGTGAAACAGGTCCCAGGTCTGCTATGAGCTTCTGCGTCGCCACTGCCCAGCTGACAATGACTGACCATATATAGGGGGCATTCCATCAGACCAACAGCATGCTTGTGAATGCCAGGATGGTCCGGGATACGTCAACGAGAATCTTTGCTTTTTTCTTGTCGCCCTTTATATGTTCATTTTCGCCATGATAGCGTAAACAACTTAAATTATGCACACAAATCACGTACTATACATCCTTCAGCTACATATAACATTGTGACTGAATGTTCATACCATACCCCCTCGGCCGACAACAAAGTTGGGAAATAGAATATAATGAGTGGACATATGTAAGCATGTCATATGAAATATGACATGCTTACAGTAACAGTACTATGGTTTTCAAAAGAAGTCATAATACAAAACTGGTGCTGGGTCCACTGCTCTTCATTCTGTATGTAAATAGTACGTGTGAAGCTGTGACTCACTGTAAGAGCATTCAGTATGCAACGGCCTAGTCATATAAGTATCTGAAGGGAAACACCACAAGACAGAACTAAAATTCCAGCTGCCGTCCACCAAATCTCACACTGGTGTAATCTCAATGGGCTGAACATGAACCTGAAAAAGACCATGACGGCATGATATATAAGAAACCCCAGATTTAAACGCTTGGGAGAAATGCAATTAGAGGGTAATGGGTTTACACTCTCACATTGTAGTAGCAACAGCTAGACACCAGTCTTAGCCTGAATGACTTTCTGAAATATATCATAAAAGATGCAAGCTCAAGGCTTTTCAAATTAGCAAAACTAAGAAGCAGAATAATGAAGAATGTGGCCAGACTTGTCTATAAACTCCAGAAACCCCAGAACAAGGGCCTGAGGATAATAAATTGATCTATAACCCAGGATATGAGCATGGGTCATTTGCATACTGAATGCTGTGTTGAAAGAAAGAAACAAATACTGAGTTTAATATATAGAAGGTCTTTGGGCCCGAGTAATGAAGAGGATACTTTGAGAGGGACATGTAGTGATAGCAAAATCAAGTTTAAGTATCACAGATTTAAGTCCAATGGATATCGCAAAAACCCATTGTCAGCAGAAGCACACAAATCTGAAAATAAATGGTCATTCAAAAAGGCAGTGAACTGGGAAGTCTCGCTGTGAAACTACTATCCCATAGATACCATAGCTAGTTAACATATCACAAACTATGGTTGAACTATTTTTGTTCCACCAACCACCCATACCCTTGTGCCCACCTTACCTTGTATTGTATTATCACTGACGAATCCTGTTGTGTCTAAACCTGTCACTCCTTCATTACATCATTATCTTTTATACCTTTTATATGTGTATCTATATTGTGGTCATCAGCTATTATCTATTCATGGAAGAACTGTAATACTACAGAATGAATAAAGTCTAATTAAAAAAAAGACAAAAGAAAACTTAAGAGCCAGTCATTAAACTACGTCATGCTATTTTTGACCATGCAATTTTAATGACTTTCATGTAAGAGGTCATTAAGGCCCTAGGGCGCGAACTTTATAAGTTCTGCACCCCTAGCAACGGGTAATATCTCATAGCTGCCTGACCACAGGTATGTAATGATATCTCAAGTGCAGTATCAAGTTACATACTCGGGGGCATAGTTAATGGGAGGAGAAGGGAGCACAGTTTCATCGAGCTTATCTGAATGTCTCATCCAAATAATTCAATATCACTGTTTTATCGTTCTTTTATCGATCCTAAGTTTATAAATAGCTCTTTATGAGAAATATCATATAATATCAAGAGACGTCACAAGTTTGAGTCTGAGTCTATTTATGTCATGCATTTTGTTGGCTCTGTAATTTCACGAGTCGAAGCCGAGTGACATTCCAAAGCCAACAAAATGAGTGACATAAATAAATTCAAACTCAAACGAGTGGCGTCTAGATTTTATCCTACCCCATTCCCACATTTTTTCAGCATTAGAAGGGAGTAACATAAACAACACTTTATGTTACACCTGTGACATAAACAACTCCCATGTCAAGCCTATGGCGTTTTTTATTAGGGGTAGGATAAAGCTCTTTATAGAATCGTCATACTGAAGTAATTTCGTACCGACATACCAGGGGGCCGGTTCATGTGTTTGTGTATACTGCTCAGAAGCAGTGGACACTATTCGGAGCTACTCCAGAGTTACTTCATGTCAGTTCCATAGTCAGTCAGAGAAACCTGATAGGTTCTATGACGGTGTCATTCTCTATTGGCCTTTCTCTCTGTCGTGGGATTGTTAGTCGCATAGCACGTCAGTTTTCATTCACATGCTTAAGTGGTCAAGTGAATACAACACATAGGAATGAGGGTTATTTCTATCAGCCAGGAACTGCGTTTGACCCCGTGCTCCTTGAACATGGAGCTGTTTCTGGGATGTCAGAATAATGTCAGGAGGGGGTAGCCAGTCTCAAAGTAGAGCTGTGGGATGGATGCAGAGGCTTACTTAAAACAGAAATGAAATCGTCCATTTCACATTAAACTATAAAATCAATTGATTAAAACTCAATAAATCTAAACATGATTAGTATGAAAAGAACTGAGTTATTCAGTCATATATCACCGACTTGAATTTTACTAAATAGTCTCTTAAGCGGGCTTCCAAGTAGAGACTAAGTACCTGAGACGGGTGTACTGGACACCTTTCCCCTAGTCTCAAACAAAATTCTCAGGACTCACAAGGACTCAAATGCTCTTGAGGCTAGGAGTGTGACAAACATGTGGTCCTGCTTGTTGGCCTCCTATTAGTTAGTTTGGGTACTTAGTCTGCGACTCAGCAGTGGGTCCATCCTTCTCACCAAAATGTCCCTGTTTATTTTAAACATGTCTAAATTCAAGTTCTAATGTGATTCTGCAATTGTCGCCGACCATTGTAGGAGAAAAAATTGTCTCGGGGAAATTGAACCCTATCATTCAGACGGGGATATTGCGTTCCAGTACCGAATATCAGCAGGATTTTGTCTCAGACAAATACCCTGTGGGGTACATGAATCCCATCGTATGAATCCCACTTTAACTGTACATGAATAATAACTGAACGTAGCCTAGATTATTCAACGGGCCCCTGATGAGTGTGGGTTTGGTACAGTGGGCTACTAATGTGGCCCATGACAAGGCGAGCAAAGGCCCTTAATGCTCACTTTGATACATGATAATAGCACATTGGTAATGCAACCATCTGGATTGATTCCTAGTTTGACAGAGTAGATACATTAATGCAATCTAAGTATGGTGCACAGCCGGTATGTTATTTCACATCAAAGGCCTCAGATCCAGATTTAATCAAAGGAAAACGTTTTTTCGACGGACACATTTACAATTCTTTTTAGCTACATTAGTTCAATGATGTATGACGGCTGCAGTTTTACTTTACTAACCAATCTAAAATTTAAAATCCTAGGAGACCCGCTAGGTATGTGAGTTCTGTCGTCTGTGGTTATAGTATTTTCGCCTTACGCAGCTGCAATAACTTACACGAATTACCAGCGGAAACGAAGCCACGTCTGGCGTCAGGAGTATTTGATCCTTTTTTCAACGTCCGGTGGCTAGAAAAGCCGTGCCAGCTAATGACAAACCAGGACAGGACTAACTCTCAGCAGCACATTATGATGACTTGTTATCTAATCATCAGAAGCGCTCAATTAATAATTGTCCTCAAAGGAAGCAATAATTAGAACGGCTGCGATCTTTGTGATTGTATTATTGTACTATTTATCTAGTGTAATCTTCGTGAAGTCTGATGTTGAACTTCAGTGCCATGTTCACATCGAGTCGCAGACTGGAATTAAATAATTATTGGTACTTTTCCAGAGATGTGAACGCCATATAGAATAAATGTAAAAGAATCACTCTACTCAATTATGGGAATTCCTCACTTGAAACAATATAAAATGCAAAGAAAGAGACAATGAGAAAAGTATATCATAAATGAAAACAACCATATTAACTAGGAATTTTCCATCAAGAAAGCCATCACGTATTTTGAGTAATGTTCCAGCATCATATTTACGTAGCACAGGTCCCCGGGGTTGTCGAAAATTGTGTTACCAATGAATGCTTAAGTAGCAACAAATTGGAATTTCCTGCCTGTGCCTGCCATATATTTCCACAGATTCTCACTATTAGAAAACACATGGGAAAAAGCCTTCCACCTACGGTGATCATTTGGAGGGTGTAATCATGTATCAGGGCTGTTATTGCCTCAAAAGTAATAAATAATCATCAAAAAGTACCCTTTAACGTGCCAAGTTCTTATCTAACTTCACCGATGTTATTTATGACACTGACCCCATTCACTAATCATTAATTACAAGAGTAATAAATTGGCTCCCACGACACCGAGACCGTGCCGTGATAGTATCCTCATCAAAGTTGCTGTGTCCTGATACAGTTTCAGGATATCGTATTATATGCATGTAATTGGAAGGATCTATGGTAGTCTAATTTAATTGGATTCCAGTGGTCGATTCTAAATCAAATGAAATATATACACACTATTAACATGATTTTGATCTATGTGGTCGTATTCTCCGCGTAGTTGGCGCGTAGTAATATCAGAGATAATGCGAAGATATTTCGTAGTGTGAACTACAAGGAGAATGCGGCCATGCAGATCAATAACTTGATAATGTTGTATTTATTATTCAGCATACTGAAAAAATATCCGCCGATATTCACATACACTACTTTGCACGCAGGGAACCTTTGTTCGGTATTCTACCGAGTAGAATACGGCTTTCCGTATTTTACTCGGTAGCGATATGTATAGGCTCCATAGGTTTAGTTTTGAAACGCCGTGTTGGTTGAATGAAAAACCTCTAGCACAGGACCTAGCTAGCAAGAGTCCCATGGTATATCGTTCATTAACGCCACCAATCGTCACTAGGTTGCGGGGAATTATCAGAAAAAAAACCCACGCTGTCTCTCCAGAATATGTTAGTGACGGACAATGCAATATTTGAATGTTGACTCTCGGAGATAGTAGAGATAGATCATACTCGGACTTTAAAAGCCCAGCAGGATGCACAGGTCTTGTTGGGAGATGCTTTTCAGCAACGGGACCCTTTTCTATGCATCAAGCGAACTAGAATATGCCTCATACCTAAGGGTTTTTCTACTTGTCGATATAATCTTGGGAAAATCTAAAACAAAACACTTTCCAGACGCAGTCACAATACAAAGTTTTCTTAAGAAGATCCCAGGATTGTGAATGATTTAGTCAGAGAATTGCCTCGAGGGACCTGAAAATGATTATGGACTTTGTTGGTATTCTTTATTGCACATATGAATTTTAAATGAAAGAAGAAAGGCTTAATCATTCCTCTAACATAGATATTACATAATAATGTTCCTTCCATACCCATGGCATTGGATTTATCGGTAATACTTGTATCAGGGTATGAGGAAGCGTCGCAGGTTACCGTCATGTGCTGGACATCTGAACTATTTCCTTCTGGAATTCGCTATAGAGCTGACGATTGCAGAAACTAGTATGATCAAATTAGAAGGTGAATGTCTCTTAATTTTATAACATTGAAATAATATAGATGAAAAGTAATTTTAAATGAATTTAGACATGAATTGATTTAATGTCATGTATCATTTATAATCAACAGTTATTGTTACTTCATTTGATTGATTGTAAAACCATTCAACTTGGGTTTGTATTTTACGGCAAATAGAATTTGGGTCATTATCACTAACAATTCTCTAACGCAAATTATTTCTGACCCAATCCAGGACTCTTTGCATTGGTTAAACGATTCCAAACAAATCATTACGTGTGAGCTTCCTGTCTTTAGGCACTGATTTGGGGGAACCAAATGCAAACGCGTGGGCAATATTTTAAAACATAATTCATTCACAGTTATCATATGTAGTATGTATAGATAATATCATATTCCAATAATTGATGAGAGATAGAATTAATATATATATAATTGACACGAAGGCGTGATGCCGGTGATATCCAATAATATCACATAAGTTGATATCAACCATCACGATTATACATTAAAGTAAAACTAAAACGTCCGGTGTGGATGAGTGAAGAGAGCAGAATAACCGTTATTAAGCTGTTCATTACTAAGTAACCATAGTTTACCGCATTTGTAACCGTGTAACCGGTTTGATGTCAACGACATAACTATATAACAACAACGAGGCGAATGATGAGTATGTGAGGTCCTTGGATTATGGATTTATGTATGATATTATCTAGGTTAAACAACGTTACGTGTGTCAATTTACGTAGAGGCCTGTCGCCTGTCTAATTTTCTACACTAGTAGGATACGAGAGTCCCGACGAACGAGACCTCCAAAGACGACATTTTCGGCGAGAGTTCACCAACTGCCTTAAATTACCTCTGTCATCCGAAGGGAGAGAAATCCTCGTTTATACTCTAGTTGGAGTCACCCCACACCCCCACAGTCAGGACAAAATTTTATACATCTGTGGGGCAGACACTGGAACGAGGGTTTAACACTGCCATTTTATATCCGAATCCATTACAAACATATTTCTGCTGGTTTGAATTGATGACTCATATTTTCTTGTAATTTCATTCACCTGCAACCCCCCTAGGGGTCTCGTCCGCTAGGACAGGTGAACCAGGCTATGGACAATGTAACTCACCCCCACGAGTGTCCCAAGACATTTTACTCTCGTTGGCATAGCGAATTAAACAATCCCCTGTCCGACGAAAGGAACATAAAGCTATAATGTAAACCTTACTAAACGTAGGTTATAACCTTTCTAATGCAAACAAGCTAAATGAATTGTTAACATGTATGTTTAAATTCTGTACTGTCGGTGGATCTAGTTCAACACGCAAGGACTATCAACACAGGGGAGGCTTTGGATATTCTGTATTTATAAGTGTTTCATCCGGTTAAATCCTGCTCTTTGATGTGGTAATGTTCCCCTCCGTGTTGGATGCTGTAAAAGATTTTAAGTGTGAGCATCTTTGATCCAACCAAACGAGAACCATTTTCTCATTCAGACATTTATCAACATCTGTTAGTGCAGATTGGTTTACTGGAAATGTGTTCCTTTCAACGGTGGTTACTTGGATAAGCCCTTCCATAGTAGCCATTAGAGCAACACTATATTATATTAAACTATCAGAACTGTTTTCTCGACTGAACGATAAATGACAGGTAAAATTGAATGAAATTCCATGTAATAAATTCAGCTGCATTCAAACCATTAAGTCAAATCAATTGTTACACATTTCGGAAATTCGGAAATAGCGACTAATTGCTAATGGAATGTATTGTAATAGTTTAAATGTCAAATTATTTTGTAAAAGAAAGGAGCCAGCACCCCCTACAGTAGGCAAAGGAAATGCATTTTCGTCCTCCTTTCTTTAAAAAAAACAAAAAAACTTTGAAATATAAATGTCCTAACTCGACAAGCATCACCTGAATCAGGCTGCAACATAGATATATCTTAGCTTTCTACCAGTTGACGATAGAATTTGCATTTATGTTAATGTATTTTACTCCTTTTAAGATAAATGATGCAGATATTCTTTCTTCCTGAATTGTTTTATCTGGTATGTATAGGAAGGAATACTATGGACAACCATTAAGCAGATGTATAATCGCCTTTAAAAATCACTTATATGTTGATGACAGTATCTGTTCCTGTCTTGCATCTGCCTGTCATAACATACAGCCTAAACACTACTTGTCTTGTGGAACCTCGATTTTAGAGTTGCTGCTAGCGTTGTGGATATGATGAAATCCAAATTGCTATGATATGTAAATTGAGTATGAATGTATATATTTGGGTCATTTATTATATATTCTCTACTTCCTTTATGAGAGAAGGAAGGTCAATTCTAGTTAATGCCATACATAACAGGAAGAGATTCACTAACGTAAATGATAAGAATGTGATCAAGTGTTTAATCCTTATTAAATCTTTTATCCTTAATTTCTTTCCTTGATTCAAGTATATATGTCATTATGGGACATGCCAACACATATCTCAGAAATCTTCCTTTGCATTCCAAATATAATAAGGCCGGTGGATGTACAGAATGAGGATACTTGTCATGAATAATAATGAACCTCTTGGGTGGATGTTGATGAAGTAGGTGCTGCCATACAACGGGTAGTCTCGTCAGCATTTATGTCCACGAGTCAATGTTTTTCAGTCCTCCCATTAATCTCGGACGTAACGTTACCCCAAGGGCTCCAGAAAAAAGACCCTGCCTGCTCAGAGCATGGGGTCGGCACTCTATGGATTGCCAAGACCAGGCAGGCTTTACTGGGCGTATGGGGGCACTTTACCCGTTCTGCCTCACTCACTTCTAACGTTGCTGCCTTCTCTATTCGGTAGACGATTTGCTCGGTTAGCTTTAGGAAACATTCTTTCTGTTGGACGGACTCACCGAAAGTACAGGTAAAATACCATATAGGAGGGCAGACTTCCACTCTCTGCGCTTGAAGATAAACATGTATACTAATGAAACCATCTATGTTTAAAAGCGTGGACAAAGTAGATATTAAACACATGGGGGCTTCACAGAGTTCAGGACTACGAATGGTCGCTTTGCCCCAATTGTGAAGCTTGTAAAGATAGTGTTTCATACCTGATTAAGTAATTAAACCTTATCTCATGCATAGATCCCTCTTCTAAAATGATAGTGTGCTATAGTTATACTTATATTTTATACATGTTTAGATATATACATGTAAAGCTACATGTATTTGATAATTGTAATGAATCTTTCAACAGGAATGTGAAGCTTATATATGACGAGACATGCAACCAGGATTGAAAGGTGTCCACGCGAAACCAAACACATTCAACATTTAAAAAACACATCTAGTGTTCCGCCACTGTAAATGCGCACAGCTGAGGTTTGGTTGGTGGCACTCTCCCGCCGATCCCTTGGGTCTACTCTGGGCGATAAAAGGCAGCCTCACACCACAACTATGTCCGAATAAAACACAAGAGCTTCACTTTGGCATCCTTCCGGGGCCATTCGGCAAGGGATATCCGCGTTCATACCCAGCTTCCTCCCTGAAGGCCCTCTACGGGAACTCACCGGCAAGAAGCAGAAGGAAAAGAGGCAAGGATCTGAAATTGGCTGGAGATGGGGTCTTGACAGATGCATGTACGTGCATATCGGCGGGGCGAGCTCAGCAAGTGGCAAGTTATATGTTACGGGGGGAGTGGGAGGTCGGTGGGAAGGTTGAGAAATAGGAGGTTGGGAAGACGAGATCAAGAGACGTGCCAGGGGATTTTCTGATGGGCGTTTGGAAGCCGTGCCTAAGCTACAACATGAAGGCCGGTCTTAAAGTTAACACCGAACGCAGCCGCTAGGAGAGACGCCGAACGGACGCCACCCTACGTCTACAATCCTCCAGCAGAGAACTGGTACGGCAGAGGTTGTCTCTGACCCAAGTCATCTCAGCGGACCTCGATCCCGGTATCCACATAATTAATCGTGGTGGGCGTAATGTGGTTTACCGCACTATGCATACAGGTCCCCTCTCCGAGGACTGCCATGCGGAACTATAGCACATTCCGAGTTTCTGACGGTGGCGTCATTGAGAAAAAACTGTTATTAATATAAAATTGTTTAGATTCATCAAAAAGAGAAAGAAGGAAACATACCTTGGCTTTCAAATATATCTTTTGTAGCTTCAAAAACCAACCACTCTTACATTCTCTAAAAAAGGTTTCTAATACAGAACCTGCTATGTCACATTAAGCACGTCCAAATGATAGAAGCAGCTAATTACGAGTTAGTCACGTAATACATTGTTAGGCCTCTTGTTAGAATGAATGTTAAGATGAATGTGAGAATTCATCGCTATATTTTAACAATGATGTCAACCTCGAGGGGGAACAAACAACATTTACCCAAAACCATAACATAGGAAGGCTTCATGGGTTGTAGTGTTCATACAATAGCAACTTTACTACATGGGAATCCATCCACGTTTCCCTAACACATTCAATCTCAGTGACCTTTTCGATTAGGTAATAGACATGTGAATCATTATACTCAGACTCAGTAGCGAACGTGATAGATTACACTGACTTGCCATCAATATTGAAACAAGTGTGCGGGTATTCAGAGCAAAATGTCAGAAGGCACTACTTTCGGAAAGTTTCTACTTCACCGTGTGTCTTCACCCTATAAACAATGACCTATCATTCCATTGGATAGCAAATTTTGTTATTTCCAAATATCGAATGCTCCTCCTGTCTTATGCAACGTGGTCTGAAATCCTTTAAAGGGGCCAAATTTTGGACAAATAGACATTCACTCTGGAGCAAACATGCACTGAACAAAGGTTTCCATACCTCTGGCCCAATAATACATTTTGCTGTACGATAGAGGTCTTTCATGATTATTTGCTAGTACTTTATGACTGGTGCCAATAGCCGGGGAACAGCCTTTATGTAGTGAGTATATATGCAAATAAGGAAGAAAAGTTTCCGAAATGGAAAAGTCTATTACATATAATGATGTGAATGAAAACTGAAAAATAAATTATTTTGCCATTTCAATGGCACCAAAATGACACATCCTGGAATTTTGGATGGTGACTTCCTTTTTCATCAAGAGTAACTGTTTTCCAGACCACTCAATTCAGGCCATGTTCTTAAAAAGAATTCAATAAAACCATTGGGGACCTATATAATCACATGGCTAACTGATAGGGATTGTATGCCACATGTGTATATTGACCACACCAGCAGTACTTCTGATATATACAATATTCATGACAGAGTACCAAAGACTACCAAAGTATTAAGATGGTGTGCAATCATTACCACACTATTCTATGTGACCAAGGTATTTTCCCAAGCAGAAACACCTGAGAATACTGGCAAGATTAATGAACACTGAACTGCTTTATCTATCTATATTGTCCTGTGCACATGTTGTCCTGCTCATTAGATTACAGGTTCAGGGAAGAACACTCTTTAGAATACTTTACCAATGGGACTAAACTGTATGAATCGAGGTTATCTTTGACGATACTGAAGAAATCTAAAGAATTCAAAAACAAACATTGATGGATGGGCATATTTACAAACCCGAAAATAATAAGCTAAGCTCAGTTTGAAAAACAAAAACAAAAAACATATAGATTTATGCACATGGAACCTAGAGAAGTGTAATCTATTTGATGTATAAATAGCAAGGATTTAAGTGCCTGTTGACAATATTCTGAGATGTGTGATGTAGAATCCCCTTTGAGGCATACTTGTATTATTTCTTAAATGACAACAAACATTGTAGAGAATTAATCGAAATACATGTTGTTTCATTTTCTAATGGGGATAACGACTGTGGAAAATTTCATGCCATGCGGAAATTATTGCCAATTTCTATGTGATTGAGTGGGCCACGGTCCTGCAACCATGTGGGCGTGCAGGTGTTACGAGAGTAATTATCGACTTTAAAGAGACCAATTGAAATGCACGGAAAAGAAAGTCCCATTAGAAATAATGATATTTATTCAATTCTTTGGGGAATGATTTTAATTTGTCATCATCTATCGATATCACGGAGCATTAGCATAACCACACAGGGCTTTAGATCTGAAGAGAATATCTTCGCCACCACAAATCCATGTATCTGAACCTTATTTTTTTATGAAACGTTATACTAAAAATGTAGAAGCAGAGGTAGAGCCAAGAAAGAGAACAAAAACCATAAGGCAGGTAAAACTCAAACCTCCTATAGAATGGATGTTGGTTGCGCGTTTTACTGAAATCTCTCATTTCTTCTCATTAAAACACCATTATACACTTTAATGCTACTTATATTCTTCTGGAGAACATGTAGATACATACGATACTGTATATGTTAACGATATGTGAGAACTGAACAGAGCAACGGAACATAAAACCTGCAGACTGCCTATGTATCAATAATGAAATAAAATAGTTTTTTAACAACCCAAATGCAAAAGTGTTAGCGTTCTTGAAAAGACAAGATAAGGCAATGCAAGTTGATATGGATCTAAGCATTTCTGCCAGCCTGGAAAGCCGTAGTGTAAATTCATATAAACTCCATTATCCATAATTAACACAATAATACATGATATATAAACATACTGCGAAACCTACTTTTGATATCAAGTGATACCTTGGGTTCGGTTTACATGCATGCACATTGTTCAGCAAATATAACTCTTCATTGGAAATGTTATTTCACACTATGTCGACTGCTTGGCAAACAAGATAGGGTGTACCTAGGAACCTTTCGGAATAAGTACAGAAGCAGTAATCGCATGGTATTTCATCTATCATGCTCCTTCGAGTATATCCGCGCAACATTATTATTCTTATACCGGGTCACACCCGCAAAATGCCAGCGCTCTGCAAAGCCTTGTTATTGTGAGCACAAGTTGTACCTACCAAACACACACACAATCCGCACCTACCTGTGAAATGTTTTCCTTGCGAACCCCACAGGTGCAGTCTGATTTTTGTTATACTTTCTTGTCTTTTTCTGAAGGAAGTCCTGGTAAAGGTAATCGGGCGCTGCTGTCCGCCACACGCTCCAGTGTCTGGGAGCAGGCCCGACCAGCTAGGAGCAGCTCAGAGCAGCTCGTTGGGAAACCGGGCGGAACAGTATTGGCCAATCAGCCGGGAAAAACAGCCATCAGAGGCCGGGGGAGGGGCCGCGGGGGGCAGGCCACGGGTAGCGAGAGCGCAAGACGGGAGGAGCTCCTCCAAGTTCCGCTGAGCAGCTCGCGGCTTAGCAGCGTCACGCCGAGTTGCTCGCCGGAGGGTTGGTTAACGTTTGGGGGCAACGCTGCATGCCGGGGATGGTCTTTTTTCTCACAAGTTCACGCTTTGGAAAGGCTCCCTCCTTTAGCTAATGTCCTTCGGTTACTATGGGAAAAGCACCTCACTCTGTGCTGTTATTACGCAAAGGGCTCACCTTTTTAAGACAGATTTGGCTAACTCTGAGGATGTTAGAGATAAGAGCACCTCGTCAAGTAAACGGTGGCACAGACTAGATAGAAAGAACTGAAGACACTGTTGACATTAGGCGAATACTATCTCTGTCGAGACGGTTATGGACCCAACTCCATATGTATATATATATATATAAATGTTCTTAAAGGAGTGAGTGTCCGTTGCTTGCAAGAGGAATATACCAAGAAGTCATAGATGATTAAAAGTTCCGGTGTAGGCAGCAGAGGCTGTGGTCTGACTATATCCCGTGTATGGGACATGCGTCAGGTACCAGGACGGCATACACTGTCAGTGTCCTTTGATTACTCCATTTGTGTTTCTCCAGGTCGCGGTTGATAATTGCAAATAGCCGTTACTCCGGTAGGAAATGTTTCCCACCTAGAAGGCGATATATGTCTTTCTAAAGACGGGTAATCGAACTTTCATAGGAGTCTCTAACCCTGGGCGGTATATATTTTCTTTAATGGCAATAATAGTTCCGAGTTTCTCTAAATATCTGTATGTATGGGACTTGATGATGTAGAAGAGATATTGGGGAGTATTTAATCCAGCGTTTCTCCTACAGGTCTGTGTTAACGTTGGGAAATAATGTAAATTTTTCTTCTAAGATACCCTGAGGAGGCCGAGAAGAAAATATGTGAAATATTCTCTGGCTGTCTAGATAAAAATTGGAGTGAAGTGTTTCCGCTTTTGGAACAGAAAATGCTAGGTGTTCCTCCAGTTACGGTTGTCCATGTCCAATTGCCTTCCACAAGGGAACGCATGAGAAACTTTACCTAATAATTTTTCCTCAAGCAGTTGACGTCGGTAGGGAGTGTACCGTCCGGTGGTAAAACTGAACGTAAAGTAAGAAGAACAAAGTCGATCCTGGGATATGCTGGGTAAATGACAAGACTGTGCGGCCTTCGTTGTTGCGGCCGGCGCTGCTGCTACCGGCACTGAACCTCACCTGCCCACCGTAGGAGTCGAGGAGGACCCCGGGTCAGCTGCCGTCTCCTGGGCTGTTACACCGGAGCAGAGGATCCTCGGACTGACGCGGCCCGGATCAGATCACCTCAAGCCGCGAGCGAGCTGCTCCAAGCCGCCTGGAGGACAGTCGTCTACTGCCACCTAGCGCCATGTGCCGCCCTATGCCGACTGCCTATCTGCCCGCGCATGCCTGCCTTGTTCTAGTGCCACTGTGGACCGAATGGGCGCTGGTAGTAGGGGAGATGTTGGCCGGTGGTAGCTTGGATGTCGATAGGTGTGGGTCTTGGTGATGGGTGTGGGCGCAGTAGTAGACATGATGGTATCAATGGTTGTAGTTGTGGTGTAACGGAAAGTGTTACTTAAGAATGGTAGATTGGTGTGGTGGTACAGCAATGTAGGTGTAGCGTCACTTGTCGGTAGATGAGGTGCCGATGGTAGTGCTGATAATCTGTGATTCGGTGGAGGCTCAGAAAGGTAGGTATAGTGGTTCAGTATGGCTTAGAGGATGGTTTCTGGTTTATATTCAAATGGTGTAACAGAAACAATACCTGGGTGTAATGTTCTAAAATTTCTGAAGGTGACGGTATCGTCAACTGTTTTTATCGAAGCACCTACCAGAGCCATATCAAAGCAAGATTAATTTTCGAGATGAGGAAGCTAGTGAAGCCAGACAGTAATTATGAAAAATGTTATATAAATGTAGCACAATTATATTCATATACATTTCGGGGCCATCCATAAAGTATGTACGCAGAGATTCTAAGATTTTGGGCTCCCAATGTTGTTAACAATAGAACAAAGAAGGGTATGCGCAAAAGTGCGTACATACTTTATGGATAGCCCCCTCTTGAAATATTAGCAGGGTCGACGGTCTACGGTGCACCTTACTATGACTATACACCCGTGTCCCACATGGTGAGAGCTGTGGTATGGTTGATTGGAGTGGTAGTGGCCAAAGTGGTGTCACCGCCCAGGGAGGTTAGGACATGTAAATATGATTAGCAGTGGAAATATGGCCAGACCATGGCCATAGCTATTTTGGGCAGCGCAGCGCATAATGAACGATTTTGTCCTTGGTCTTTATCAAGCTGCCCTTTACTGACTACGAACATGAACTTGTTTAGTAACGACCTCATGGGTGACTTACACGAGCAAATCATGCTACATGAACCAGCCCTGACTCTGAGTATCAGGTCCAAACATACTTCATAAATCAGTGTGGGCTTTTACTACCAGCCAGTTAGTATGTCTGGCAAGAATTACAATTCATATCAAATTCTAATTATGTGCAGGAAATGCCGCAGGTTGTTGAATACTGGGTCATTGGAGATACTTGTTTGATTTCTTATCAAAAGGCTCCATCCATTTTTTTTGTAATTCCACCTCTAGTTTCCTGGAATAGAATGTTGAGAACATCAAACATTACCATATGATGGTTTCCAAATGAGATGTTAAAGTACGAGGCAGCTACTCAGACTAGCAGATAACATCCTTTTCCCACCCATAGAACGAATTTTCCATATCATATTGCTGAAAATGCTTTAGGCCTGGCGTCCACATACTACGATAGAAATTTAGACCTACTGATATGGCACCGATTCAAAAAACTAATATCGGAGACATATCGGGAAGGTGCAAAATCGTAGACATATGTCTAGACATGCCAATGCACCACGCATTGTATGGGTTTTTATCCATGCCTAATCAAAGAAACGTGGTCAACTGCCCCGATATTAGGCGACCTTCCGACGCGATTTTGATTTTTTATCGGAAGGTGCATTGTAGACCATATCAGAGCCATATCGTAGTAGGTGGACCCCGGGCCTTAATGGTAAATGATACAATGAAACTAACTACAAAAAGAAGGTTTCAAAATAAAGTACTCACTTCAAATGTAAATTTCTAAGATTTTGTCAGGTTATTGTTACAAATGTAATTCTCTCTAACATGTGATAGGTTATACATTACATTTATTAAGATCCGTGATCTACAACATTTCCCAAACTAATAGAGGTATATGATTAATTCTGTTAAGAGAAGGTACAACCAGAGACAAGGAAATAATGTAGAAATAACAGGTAATGTTTATTTGCTGTTAGAATGCAACGTTTCGGATTCTTAGCAATCCTTCATTGATCAGGTGGTCATAAATGCATATATGAGAAATGCCTATGTGCTGAATTGCTTACCTGAATGATCTCTTTGTCACCAAAGTGATTGAAATTCTACGCCAGCCCACACGCCATGATTTGGTATATAACCGTCACAATTCTTGAACTACGTTCCGAAAAAGAGAGGACATTTATATGAGACGGGTTGGGGTAAGATACATATAGAGAGCAGTAGGGTTGAGATGAGTGGAGAGGGGTGGCGGTAAGACGTTTTGGGAGGGGTAGGGGTGAGTGCAGCTTTATGGATGTAACGGCAGATCATAAAGGTTTCCAGTTAATTAGGATTATGACGCGTTGCTGATTTGATGATGATTGCTGTCTTAAGTCAACTACCTATCATTTTCATAATTAGACAACAATATATTACATGTTCTACAATAACCAACAGCCTCACAAGCTCATCTAAATCATATATCTGAAGGGAATGAATGCGGACGATAATGAAAGGTATCTACAGCATATAACCACGTGCCATACATCCTGCAATGTGAGGGATACACCACATTGCTTAATTTGCCTATGGCCGAGACAAAGCCCCTAAAAGGGAGGCGATATCACCTCTAAGGTCCCTTTCCGCGATTTTACGTCATGATTGTGTAATGAAGTGTCGATCCCTCGTTATAGAGGTATTGCAGAGACGTCGTACCGCGAGATGTAGCGAGAATCTGGCTGATCTCGCGAGTGTCCCCTACATCACCATAAACGGCGCCTGAGCGTGAGATGGCCTTGGATTGAAGGCGGGGAGGAAGAGGGGAGGAAGGGGGAGGTGGTGATTGTCGCTGTCAGGTGAGGGCTACACGGGACGCCATGACGGTAAAAGATGTTTCGACGCTAAGAAAACATTAATCTCCCAGGCACGGCTTTGTGACTTTACTGGTGTATCGGGGACAGGGCATCTTACTCACTGAATATCGTACCCAACAAGACGGTGTTAAGACGCCTATGCAGCTGGACAACATTTCAAACTGCTTCAGTTATTATGTTCTTAAGTGACTGAGACTTTCATGAAAACTAACTTACTCCCTTACTTGGTGGCACCAACTCTACGACTACAACAGAGAGAGGCAAATAATGTCTGAAAGATAGATGATTGATTCATGGTATCTAACGTAATAGATAAGTTGCATCGCATGGTACATAGAGGATATGTTAATATTGAATGAGCCTCTCTTTCAGACCGCAGTAAGGCGCTGTCGATTACAAAAATATAATGTACAATACAATGTCTCACACCTGTAACAAGAAGAGCAATTCTATGGCTTCACAAGATGTCAGTTAGAAATGCTGAACAGATTGAACGCACACTGTAGATCAATGATAGAATGGTAAGCTTTAGCAATGTATGTAAAGGTAACTTTAGGTTTATATATATATACAATCATGAAATTGTCAACTCTTCTAGAACCAAAATTCAAACCGTACATGTTTATTATAAATATCCATAATGGATTTAAAAGAACGGGAGAAAATTTACTATGGAAGCTTCAAGTGTAGTAGAGAGAAAAAAGTGAATTGTCAGACCTCTCTTCAACTGTGGAGACGTATCCAAATATGGCTTAGAGCACAGATATTTATAGCGCTCACCATAGACGACGATCAATTCTACTGGGTATAAGCTCTGATGTACCTGACTATTTTCCTAGGACATTTTATCAATTTTTTCTTATAAAAATACCCTGAGTAGATATGAGGTATATGAGAGATTTACCTGCGAAGAGAAAAGTACATCATGGGATCGGAGAACCCCGATAAATCTAAAAAATGGAAGACACTATTCTGCCGCCCACAATAATCTTGAGTAATAACGAGATGTTGGCATGACTTTGTCCCCAGTACCCTATACACACTGTATTTGTCAAGTGAAAACTCAAGTGTATCCAGATATAGCACAAAATTGTGTAATTAGGCCAGGACCTGAGGAAGCCTTTCACATAGATTGGCATTGTAGATAGGTCCCAGGAGAAGTGTGGCAGCCATTTTCAAATTGCCACCTCTGAGCTCTATGTCACATTTCAAAATAGCTATTACCAAGTGAGAACCAATATTTCTCACCTGAAATGTGTTTAATATGAACAATAACACAGTGATCCATTCATAACCTAATGTAGAGCAGCCATCTTGGATTTCAGCGGAAATTAACATAAATCAAGGACCTGCAGGTTTACATGATCATCTTTGTAAGATGGCTGATTAGAGTTACAAATACCGTCACCTTTGTTTCGTTGTAAACATAAGACTTTCAATGAATAGTATGAGGGAATGGGAGAGCCTAGTAGGCTCATTCTTAATTTTTAAAATTTTTTTTTTAATGCGTTTATTAGGGTTCATCATTAATACAATGTACAAATGTCCGAGCTGGGGTTTCCCGATCTTCCCCTCGGTCTCTCGTGTGAGTTCAATTTTCAACTTTAGTAATAGGCTGTAGGGCATTTCTTTATGCGCTATATTACGATTGCAAGTATGATTCAACTTTTCCCTTATCAGGTTATGAAACAATCAGTGTTGTATGAAAATAGTGATTGTATACACCAGTTGATTTATAAGATGAGATGTTAAAATGGTAACAGTGTTATGTACCCTCATACATGACGTTAGGCCCGGCGTCCACCTACTACGATAGAATCGTAGACCTCCCGATACGGCACCGATACAAAATGTCAAAATCGGTGCCATATCGGGAAGGTGAAAAATCGTAGACATATGTCTAGACAAGCCAATCCACCATGCATTGTATGGGGTTTTTATCGGTGTCTAATCGCAGAAACGTGGTCAACTGCCCCGATATCAGGTAACCTTCCGACGCGATTTTGATTTTTTATCGGGAGGTGCATCGTAGACCATATCGGTGCCATATCGTAGTAGGTGGACGCCGGGCCTTATTCAACCAAATGTCTTGTATCACACACTATGAAAATCACATACCCTGGTTTTAACGGTCCATACAATCGTGCAAAATTGAATGGAAAACATAACTAGCCTGATAGGATAGAGGCCAGATTGAACCTAATTAGCTCAAGGGAAACTGACAGGTCAAGAAGGTGTGCCAGTTACCGACCTCTCTAGATAGTGGACCATATAACCAGAAAATGATGCGAATTGCGATAAAAGCGCTAAATATTGTGGTGATTCCCTTTGGAGTACTCTTGAAAAGTCAAGATGGCGGCCATTTTTCAAGGCTTTCACGGTGACTTGCTGATATGGAAGAGATTGAAAGCACAATTCTGCTAATAATTGAGCTATATCTGCCCCACTAAAACGAAATGGTCTATGTTTTTCTCTCCGTCTAATATTATTGATACTCCAGTTCGGGCTTTTCTCACCAAACAATGAAATACACACAAACAATACGCGGCACTTAACCCTTTCCAAGCAAGCAGGTTGGTGGGTACCAGTAGCTGCAGGGGCTAAGATGCCCCTGGGCTGTATGTCTCTGGGGGGCGAGAATGTCTTGAGGCATTCAGGAAAGTTTCACTTGTCATGTGACTTAGAGAACTTCTTTATTGCCATAGTTCAATTTTATTTTGAAAAGGTATACAAAATGTATTGATTCCAAAACATATCTTTCCATATTTTGCACAAACTTTTTTATTTTTTTTTGTATGCCTGAATACATCATGAATGCCTATAGGCATTTTCGCCCCTCATGTACATAATGCCTGCAGGCATTTTCCCCCTGAATGGGTTAAACCAGCTCTACTTGCCAAAAAGAAAGAAAAAGGATATGTGGAAGAGTAAACACGACTACACTGTAATGTCTAGTTTTATTATGTACTGGCGTTACAATCGACACCATTATACCTGTAAAGTGAAACAAAAACGCTTATAAAAGAGAGAGAGAGAGAGAGAGAGAGAGAGAGAGAGAGAGAGAGAGAGAGAGAGAGAGAGAGAGAAAAGGATGCTTCAAGTCCTTATCACACCATAGAAGAAGTACATCGATTCCCTCAAGAGCATATATAGGCTGTATGAGTAAAATTCCCGTGCTCTCCATAATCAACCGTTTTGCAAGTTCAAACATAACCTCCAAGTATTGAAGTTCCCCTTAAAGGTATAATGAATATCCTATCAATACGATGATTAGGAAATTACTAGACTTACCCGGCATTACCAGACAACACACTGAGCAACTTCCATGGTATTATTCATCCTCTGGCTGTTAATTACTTCTGAGGGCTATCCCCTTTTTTTTTTTTTAGCATAATCTGCTCTTTCACGGTTGCCTTGTGGGCAAAGATCCCTTAGGGGAATAACGAAAACACCAAGTTAATATTTGGCCCGCTACACTAAAATCTGGTGGTTCTTTAAGATAAAAAACTAAGTCGGTTTTCCCGATATATGGACATCATTAAGTATTTGGTATTTCCAGCTCCCGGATTGTAAGTAAACGAGATCACTTTGTCCAGGAATCAATATTCACAATTCAGCGCGGTTTATAGCGTTCAAGTCGCCCGCCCTACCCGTTAGCATGGTGGCCACCCACAATATCCCCTTGAGGTAAGAGGATAAGAGGTAAGAGGGAGATACTGCTTGGCATCCTCCTTCACTCCCTTCTTCTCCTCAGACAAGAACGAGGAATTAATTAGAGTCGAGTCATGGTAATTGAGGGAACTCCGACTCGGGGGATAGCAGTGGAGTGCTGAGAGGGCGTAATTAGGAGCTGGCTGTGTACGTTCTCATCTCCTAGGATAGAACTCTGTTCTCATTGTGCTCACAATGGATGTGTGTTGCCAGAACCAGGCCTAAGAAGCAAGATTTCATAGTAAGATAATCTTTGGTTCATCATGATAATATCAGTTCGCGAATTGTATGTGTTTTATACACAGATAAATCATGGCAGTCGCAAACATGGCGACTTCCATATAAGACTGGCAATTTCTAGAGAGATACATTGCATAATAACTAATTACCTGATCTGTTATCTATAGCTGAGATAATGGTTATACTGAAAGCATCGCACTATACTTCGACTACATCGATGTTTTCGATAAACGTCCCAGGTTTCCTGCTTCTAGCATGAATAACGATCTAACTGCTAGGGGCCTGGAAATTAGCAGTGAATTATGTACGTGGTTAACAGAACAACTATCATCTAAATCCATGTTATTCAATATTCCTATATTACCGTGTTCTATGTATCCCTTGGAATCTTTGTATTGCGTTTCATTGAATCCTAAGTCTTTCATTTCAAAGGATTTATTGATTTCTTCAAATTATATCTGGAAACATTATAGATAATCTAAGTGACAGAAGACTGTACCTGTTGTATGTATACATGAAAAGATTTACTAAGGATAATCTGTTAGTCCAAGAACCAAGGACATGGTCACAATTTAAGAGACAAATAAGGTTGAAACGCCCACGGACATCTTTTTATAAAAGGAACCCTATGTATCAAGGAATGGCACTATGGAATGCCCTGTCTATTGAAATACAGAATTGTACAGTCTATCATTATAAGAAATTTGTAAAATTAAAGGTGAAGACACTAGCGGATGAAACTTAATCCTCCAAAATATGGTATGTTCTTGTATAGATGTTCGTATGTTGAACTTATGTCATTATCCATTTCATCTTATACTACGCGTACCATACGCATGTACTTTGTGTATCATACGCATTATTGATGCTATTGTTCAACTTGTTCAATGACTGAGAAAATGTAAGCGATCGTAGAAGACACACAAAACCTGCTTATTAGCAGAATGTCTTATGTATATCTCTTCACTGAAATAAAAAAAGAAAATAGATAAAAAAAACTAACCATTTTGCAAGTTTTCATGAACCCATAATATATATAGAAGACACAATCCAATGAATGTGAACCCGTATTAAATCCGCATTTCTATCTACTACTTACACACTTACGAAACCCCCGGACACAACACGCGAGCGACGGCAGCGAACTCTGGTATATCATTTTATAGTAATATCTCCCACCAATAATATAGCGTCATTAGAAGTAATAAGCAGAGGATATTTACATATTTCCTATCGACATTACAGCCCCCAGTTTAAGGTAACAAACTATTCAAACGTTATTACCACATATTTGATCCGAAATACGTAATATACGCAAAGTGGTGGCCCCTGGTTGTCCCAGATGTTTTAGTAGTTCGATAATTCATAACACATCACGAGGAAACAAAATGAAGAAACAAATCAGAGTTATCATCTATCCCCAGATTACATAAACGATGTCTTTGGGAACAGATAGCCATGTCTATTTTCTAGGATTCGCTGGCGGATGTTTATATGACGAGCACAAAGGTAGAAATCATTTCAGCGTGGACCTTGTGTACCTCGCTGTTTCATTGATGCTGCCCCCTCACGTTAATCCTTTTAACTACCCCAACATATACCCATCCTACAAAAGAACTCCTCTCCATTTCCCAGCATACCCCTACATCTCCTTCTTCCCCGATCCGCCATTACTCACATATCTTCAACCCATCAACAATACAGGTGTTGCAGTTCGACACCGGTGCGTTGTTTAGTTAGGCCACCGCTCAGACAAGCACGACTGAGTCCGGCCTCACACCTATAGCGATTTACTGCAGGCACAGCTTCGAGTTTGAACGGTGGGTGTGATTCCAAGACAGTTTTTTTTCAAAGACAGGTCTATGATGGCTATGCTTGCCAATATGTTATTGTGCAAAATCTTGCGATGTCCCTGAATATTATTGAGGAAATATGCATATATGACACACCAGCCGGAAGCTGGCATATCATAGAGTACGATGCAATCGCTGCAGTATCTCTGAAAATAACACAGTATTATATATATATATATATATATATATATATATATATATATATATATATATATATATATCTATATATATCACGCTCATACACTCAGTCATCCAATACTAGAGAATACCGTGTCAGGTGTTTGTTTGGCTTCTGCCATTGCGTAATCAAGTACAAAAGGTGCGAAACCAGCCTGGGGAAAAGGTCCATTTTACCCACCCACCAACACCTAAAGTTTACATATTTCAATTTTTATTCACTTCTTTTGAATCAACATCACTCATTTCAGAAACATTTTTATATTATCAATACATTTTCGTATAACTTCATATAAACAACTCAGTATAAATAAGCACTAATATGAGGGTATCTGGTCTGAAAGAGTAGCTCTTTCCGACTACACACTAACGTGGGAGTTGTTGATGGCGGCCTATCATTAATTACCTTTCCTCATATCAGGAACCGTTCATTAATACTACCCTGGTACTTGTGTTATCGTGGTGTGATTATGTAATAAGCTCTATCTCACTGATAGCACTGATGGTTGATATATTCACCAAATTAACTAGTGTATGATGTTTATCCCAACAGATAAAGAGAGCAGCTGTCTGCCGTCTGCCAGCTATTGGACATGTACCTGACCACCTTTACCCTGTTGGCCACACACCTTATGTTCAAGCATGCGAAAATACGCCAAGGTATTCGGCATGATTATTAGGAGTTGCAAGTATAATATACTCAATTGTGAATATAAAAAAATACAGCCAAAATAAACCTACACATTTTCCTTTCGATTCTACCGAACAGGTAACAAAGTAATTAAGGATACAGAATTATTCTTTTTACCTGAATGCCTCATGACGACCTACCTTTTCAAAGACCAATATATTCAACCAGATTTTTCTCTGCTCATTATCACCGTCCCAAATGTCCTGGGAATCCCCTCCCCCCGGATTCTGCCAGGGAACTAGTAATTATTGGTATTTCAATTAGCCTAACTAGTAAATAAGAATTCACTCGCCTACATTGAGCCCCTTGGGTTAGATGGTGGAGTGATATACTGCGTATCTATTTTTCGAAGATACATTTATGCCGTCTGTGTTTGTAAGGCCCGGCGTCCACCTACTACGATATGCCTCCGATATGGTCTATGATGGACCTTCAGATAAAAAATCAAAATCGCTTCGGAAGGTCACCTATTATCGGGGCAATTGACCACGACCACGATAAAATCCCCATACAATGCGTGGTGAATTGGCATGTCTAGACATATGTCTACGATTTTGCACCTTCCCGATATGTTTCCGATATTTGCTTTTAGTATCGGTGCCATATCAGTAGGTCTAAATTTCTATCTTAGTAGGTGGACGCCAGGCCTAATGTAAATCAATGTGATATTTCTATCGATGATGAAAACGCAATGGCGTTGACGGTGCTGAAGCCTTGAGAAGACGTTGGCGGAATTCTAGATTTTATATATAGATTCCCCAAATACGGTTACATCAATTATTATAGATGAGTTGTAATAATTATTGAATAAAGTCAATTAATATCTATGTTCATTCTGAAATATTTGAAATAGGTCACATTATCCTGGAAAACCATGGTATTTTCATATCTTGCAACTTCGTTTGTTTTTTTATTGGGTCCGTTCTCTTACATACATAGTAGCGGTCTACCACCTACTATGTATGCCGCAAGTAGTCTTCTGATAGTATTTCACGTTTAGGAAATCAGATTCTGGAAGACATTTTATTGCCAAACTTTATTATTCTCTTATTCTGGGGAATGTACCTTCCGCTGCCTATTCAATATCGATAGTATAATAAATAATACATCATATCCATATTATCAATATTCTCACGTCAATTGTTTCTTGCCGACGCTAGATCAGATAAGGGTCTCTCTATCAGTTACTTCACCATGCACCTCCCTGGAACGGGACTCATTAAATTACTCCGCTGCATCGGTTTCCAATTAGAGCACCCTTGATTATACAGCCCAGGTAATTGGCATCGAATCGGTTCTCAATTGCTGATGATTTGACAATGCAGACTGTCTGGAAGGCAAGATGGTATCAGCTTATTGGGAATTTATTAATGGTTGCGCCGATTTCCGGAAATTAGATCTTGTCCTGATCACTTAGATTCCTATAACTGTAGTGTGTGTGGTGGATTCGTTTTGATTGAACACAAGAAAGCATTATAGGGAGAGGTCCTTAGCCCCTTGGGAGATTCTGGGGAGAGAGAGGCCCTTAGCCCCTCTACATCTTCCACTTGGTCCACATCTAGTCTACATTGCACAATAATTAGTATGCCAAATAATTAACAGTTTACCTCAAGTTAATGCCTATGTTTAGCCTGCCTATCAATACATTTATAGAGTTAAAGCTTCAAGTCTGACTTTAGGAACTATCATATTGGTTTCCGATGTAGTTCAGAAAGCTATGCAATTACTGAATGTCCATTTGGCCAAAATTGTACTGAGAAGATAAAAGAGTTCCTTAATACATTCTAGTATCGCTGTATAAATAAGATCAAATAAAAGAGATACTGCAGAGCAACGCCCTTTTCGTTCACATCTTCAACTAGGCAGTGCAAATACTGTAAATAAGTAAACACTGTTTCATGGGAAGAACCTGGTTAGATATGAGCGGATCTAACATATCAGTTGAGAATGGAACGATATATGAGTGAGGATGAAAATAAGAAAAATACATTTAGAAAGTGGGATGCGTCTTGAACAGAGTCTTGCGAAAATAGGTGTTATAATGGAAGTCATAGGTGGATTTTTGCCAACACCAACTCAAGGAGAAATAATACGATACGATTATATTTGATGTTGATACCCTGAACATATACGAAATGGTGGGTGGTTCACTTGATGGCAGCTATTGATTAGATAGACAATGTTAGACCTTTCAAACCTCCATGTATCATGAGCTTATCAGTCATTTTCATTTTCTAGTGATAATTTGACAGACAAAATCGAAATTGTTCCACGGGGTACTTGTCAACTTGTGATGTCATCTTGACTTCATGTCATGTGCCTTACGTATAATTCAAGGCGAGTGGTGGAGGTTACTCAAATGTATCAATCGATTAGCGCGATACAAGATAATTGTTGGGGTATTGAAACACTAGAATGTAGAAGAAAACGGCAATTCTCGAAACTGAAGTTCCAACAATTAAAGTAGCCTAGTTACTTGGATCAATCATCGAGGAGTGTTAATTACATCCGAAACAACAAATTACTCCTCCATTATAGGAATAAGACGTCGACATTTGAGAACTCAGTCTCGGACAGAGGCAAAGCTTTGTGGGATTCATTTGACGAACCGACCACACAAAATTACGTCTGTAGCTTCATTTCAGAGGGCAACTGTAAATATCATGAATGATGACTGAAATTTTATCAATTATGCTGTTGTTCTCGTTTCTCATTTAATCTCATTCATTATATCCTGATTATCCAAATATATCATATACATATGTAAGAAATTAAGATGCAGTGCGGATGTATGGGCGCGTTAATCCGCCATTGGAAGAACTAATTAACAGAAATGGTTTGATTAATAATGATAATGATAATAGTAATAATAAACAAACTTTCACATATAATGCCTCTATTCAATCTAAAATTTTCAGTCCACTTATTTCATGGGGCACTGGCCATGTTTAATTATGGTGAAACATATCTGACGCCTGCACGCAACGCACGCCTCGTCCTAACCTCTTAATATCTCCGTTCTACCGAAACTGCTCACTGACTCACCTCCTGACGGATCACTCAGGAGCAGATAGTTCCGTAATAACAGAATCCGCGAACGTAACAAGGTTTCTCATGCCAGGGACACACCAGGCGAGTAACAGCAGCGATCTCCTGAATCGCCAACATAAATTTATGTGTTTACATGTGCGATATTATTTCATAGTAATATCTATAATTTAGGATCTCTGACGCAATAATCAGGTGAAATATGAAATAATAGCTTACATATACGCCCTTTTATGTTGGCGATTCCGGAAATCGCCGCGTTACTCGCTTGGTGTGTCTCCGGCATTACGTTGAGCTCTGTATCTGAAGCTACCCATCATCCATATTATTATATACCTATGCACTAACTCAGTGTAAATACGTACTGCTCCTGGGGGTATAGTTATCGTACATAGAATGCACTGTACGCCGTGAATCGTTGTACTGGTGTCTTTGGATAGTGACAGACTGCATCCTTTGGATGACAGACTGCATCCTTTGACCCTCACCGGCACGCTTTGGGTGACAGACTGCACCCTTTGACGAAATAATGCAATCTGATTGGCCGAGAGGCCGACAACAGAATTCTAGGTGCAAGATTCAAAAATGGCTGATCGCTTCACTTCGTGAGTTCTGTGTCGTCGTACAGTAACCACGGAGCGAGTTCGTGCGAAAATACATCAAACATCGAGGTGGAATACGATAACTAACCATGTGATACACTTTAGATAGCTTAGATATGCAAGCAATATCGATTTCGATACGTACACGGGCCGAGCGGGCGACTCGTCGATGTCAACAAATGCAAAACCCCTGTGATACACTGCACCGCTCGAGTGGAGCTGTCCGACGGGACGGTCGAGCGTAGCAGGGTGACCCTGCGTTAATTTATGCGGCACTATAATGTATTCGCGCCTGCGCAGTGATCACTTCCGGTTGTCAACTTCCGCCATGTCTGCTCATGTACACGTCGTCTTTGCAAGTTGTAAATAATGACTTGGAAGTCGAATTACGGTCAGTTTAAGCGAATTAAGACTGAATTAAGGTATATAACAATATGAAACCATAGTGATGGTGCCAGTACGGGGTAGATTTGCACGGGGTAGATTTAGAACGAATTTCTCCGAAACAACCCCGTACTGTCATCATAACTATGGTTTCATATAATAATAAGCAAACGTCCTCACTGTGGACGAAACGCTTTTTAGTCTTGGTCAGCCTATGGCGTCAGGCAGTATGAAATTGAAGACTGACCTCGAACAGGAACCGTTTCGTCCACAGTAAGGACGTTTCCTAATATTACTCATTTCCAATGCATTCACTGATCACTGAGTCAGTGACCACACGTGGTCGAGGGTCAGTAGGCAGCAGATCGGGGCCGCTGTGAGGAGCTGTCTTTGTAATCGTATTTTATATTCCTTCCAACTCGGTTTTATTACTGGAAGACACTTCTAGCTTTCCCAGTTAAGGGGGAAGGGGCTGGAGAAGGATTTGTGCAGTGCAACTTTGTATGGTGGGAGTGTATCATAATGTGTGGCAAAAATGGTAACGCATGTAAACCAACATAACTATTTTGCGTGTAAAACCTACATAAGTGATCACCCTTAACTCACAATGTGGAGTAACTTATCTAGGCAAAAATTCTTTCGCTAACAAAAAAAAGCTAGGTTTGAAATAGTATAACCTTTTAGGCTGGACTAAATCCCTCCCTCGCCCTCTCCCTGTCCAAGTCTATCCGCCTATCACTTTTCCGGAGGCAAGGACTACGGATTCGGTGGTCTGAGCAGCTCTGAGTAGCTCCGAGCAATTCCTAGCAGTTCCAAGACTCTTGGCAATTGGCCTATGGTCGTATCGAGGTTAGGTAGTTCGGACCGTTGGTGGAGCCAGAGAATGATCGGTCTCTCCACTGCCAACGGGGCCCTCAGACTGAGCGGTCTTATTGAAACACCAACCACAAGCCGCGGATCAATCTTGTGTCCGCGAGTGTCCACTGAATGGTCAGCGACCTGGGCGCTGTATGGTCTCTTTCAATAAACGCCTGAATGAAATACGAGTTGTTTCCCCGGCCATCTTAACGCATACTCTAAGACATGGAATCATGAAAGGTTAGTTTTATATATTTTCACGAAGGATTATTTCAGTGGGCTTTAGAAGGAATTTTTTTTTCAATGAGTCCGCCCAAAGCAACAATTTACATTATACAGCACGAAATTACTATTGAATGTATAGAGCGAAGATGAAACAGAGAGATTAAAAATTCATTCAAGTTGATTGGTCTCGGTCCTTGGTGGGGTTCTTGATCCAATTGACAACGGATTTTTCGAACTGCCACTCTAGCTCTGGCCACGTCTCTACATGATCATGTGCAAAATATATCAAACATAGTCTCTTCCCGATCATGAATTGATGAGATTGTTTGAGCGGGTTGGCAGGCCCAGACAAGTCCGGTACCAACTGTATCAAACATGATAGGTTGGTCTACTCAAAGCTCTGAAGGGGAAGTAGCAGATGGCTTTTGGTAAATCATCAATACATGTTGTGTACATATATACAGGTTTATATACAAAGGGGTGGCTCGCAACTTTTCAACTTTTCAACAGTGGAACACCGGACGGTCCCATCCATCCATCCTGGGTTCAATACTACTTTTTCAAATGTCGAGAAGACTATGATAGGCGAATAGCTGTTGACTATTTACACAGCGCAGTTAAAGGGAATGTTTAGATATGTTATAAAGATCTATAGATGAAACCCACATGATGAAAATACACGTAGCTTGGTCCGTCCTCCACCAAGTTTTACTGCAGAGTGGTTCACAAAATAAGGCTGAGTGAATTACGTAGTGGTATTGAGAATAATATAGGTCAACGCTCTAGATATTGGTATAGTAGTTAAGGCCCGATTGTTTGGACTGCTACGTCCCCCCCCCTACCCCTTCCCCCAGAATTTGAACCGTCCTCTGTCTTCATTTGCTCTGACCCCCCGATAGGGTATATATAAGGAACAGATGTCCACTCAGGCCCACTCTTCTCTCAGACACCGAAGTATCAACATCTCCAGGCTGCTGAGCATTATGTTAAAATATCTATCAATGGGATGGTCATAAACCCCTTAACTTCAACATTAAATCAAGACTTTGAACAAAGTTTGGGAGCAATGTTTCATGAAAGGTTTTATTCTCGGGAGTCACACATGGTCATATCCCCTAGGACTTGAGTGCTGTAATACTGGCAGGTAGGTTGCTAACTCACTAAATGGGTTCAAGCGATTATCGGCTAAACACGATGTACAACGAATCCTGATTGAAATCTGACGAAACACTTGCAATTGTAGCAAACTGAGTTCTGGCTTAGCATCAACGACTGGTAACACAAGGGTAGAATCAAGGCAATTTCTCACAGGTGGATACGGGTGCAGGATTCAAGACACGAGAGAGAGACCTAGAGACGTCAGTCGTGCAGCGTGGGCGTTCAAGTTTCATGCAAAGGAGAGACCTGCCTATTCGCTGCTACAGCGTCTCATACAGTTTCCAAATTACTTCGCTACGCTCTGCATGCCGGCACCTCCCGGTCAATCGTCTAGCAGCGTTCCTCGTCCCTCTCCAGTAATCGGCGGTCAGTCTCTCCTCCAGGATCTCTCTCGAATCTCTCTCAAACCCCACCTTTTATTTCATTTCTCAGTATTTGTTTCGCTTCATCAGCCAATCGACACGTTGGTCCACCAGAGCTAGGGTTTCTAGCGTGTTGTACTCTTATTGGTTACTGCCCCACATGATCGTCCTCACTGAAGTCACGTAATTAGTCCGCTTGGGGACGCGTACCCTCCTGCCAGCGTTCCCTATCCGGCAACATCTGTGATACACAACGATTGGGTATTTAAAATTTCAG
Organism: Alentia gelatinosa; assembly: GCA_950022655.1. Classification (NCBI taxonomy): domain Eukaryota; kingdom Metazoa; phylum Annelida; class Polychaeta; order Phyllodocida; family Polynoidae; genus Alentia; species Alentia gelatinosa. The sequence continues at coordinate 24,949,017 of OX465579.1, forward strand.
AAATTTTGTATACATATTCTATAGATGGCCCTCTAAATATAACAATTCTCAAGAACCTCAATAACAACATCAAAGAAAAAGAGGTACCAAATTATATTAATTCTTATTTTACTAAAATTGGCCCTGATCTAGCCCGCAAAAATTTTACTCCCTGGAAAATGTATGACCCAGAACAGAAAATAGAAATGCCTCCCATCCAAGTTGACTCAGGCGAGCTCTTTAAATTGTTAAAACAGATGAAAAATAGTAAACCGTCTGGATTTGAATTTATAAGAACAACAGTTTTAAAGGATTTTCTCTTAATTATAATTAAAACATTTACTGATCTTATGAATAAGATCCTCTCAAATGGATCAATACCTCCAAGTTGGAAAAAGGCTGTGGTTACCCCCATTCCCAAGGCGGGGGACCCTACGGACTGCACAAATTTGCGTCCAATCTCAGTTCTACCTCTACAATCTAAATTAATGGAAAAAATAATAAATAATAGACTACTAGACCACATAAAAACTGGCAATATATTAACAGATCTCCAAGGTGGATTCAGAAAAGGCTTTTCTACGTTACAAACTGTCTCTGATTTTACTGATACAATGTTAAGAACAATGAATGTTGGTATGGCCACAGGGGCGGTTTTTATCGACCTGAAAAAGGCCTTTGACACCGTCAACCACCCCATCCTACTCCAAAAATTAAATATTTATGGAATCACAAAAAATAACTTAATATTATTCACAAATTATCTTAGCAATAGAGTTCAACAAACTAAAGCAAATGGACTATAATTGGGAGAGGATGGGCTGGTCTGCGGTGTCCCACGAATTCCAATTTAGGCCCGACTTTATTCTTGCTTTATATTAATGATTTCATTTCATGTATACTGGATGTTAACATCAAATTATACGCCGATGACACAGTTATTTTTGTTGAAGGCTCAACAAATAACCAAATCCGGGAGAAACTTCAACATGTGCTCGATAAGTTTGATTTGTGGTGCGACCAAAATAGACTTACAGTCAATATTGGAAAAACAAAGTATGTGACATTTGGGTCGACCCACAAATACAGACAAATCGATCATGTATCCCTTTTTATGAAAGGATTGGAACTTCAAAATGTAAAAATCTACAAATATTTAGGTTACCAGCTAGATTCAGGACTTACATATGACTCACATGTTAAAGAAATTTTGAAGAAAATCGGTCATTGTATTTACCAATTAGGTAAACTTAGACCCTTCTTAGACAAAACCTTGGCGCTCAGAGTTTACAAATGTTATATACTGCCTTATTTCGACTATGGGGACCTACTTTACTATAATGCACCGAAATATATGCTCGAAAAAATACAAAGAGCTCAAAATCAATGTCTCCGTATTATTTTACAGGCGGATTGCTATACTAGTATCTATGAACTTCACAAAAGAGCTAAACTTCCCTATCTTAGTGAACGACGAAGGTCTCATCTGAGTAATTTTATGTATCTCCGAACGAAAGACGTAAAATATCTTGATGTAAGAAATCTAAACACAAGATTGTTCATGGCCTCAGTACTAAAACTCTTGCAACCCAACACGCAAGCTTACATTAAAAGCGTTGAATATACTGGATCATACCATTGGAACTCCTTACCTGTAATCACTAGACTAACAGAGACATATCCTGAATTAAAAAAACTCACCAAAACGATATTGTACGAGTCTATACCAAGATAATCAGGATTTTTATTTATTATATATCCTATACACTTAGGTTGATATCTTTGCCTCATATTATATTCAATATATACTACTCATTATATATTATAACCTACTATTATTATTTATCTCATGTCTTGATGGACAAAATTTATGTCAATGAACAAACTCGAGAAATATCATGTCAAACCATGAAACAATGCATACTGGGATGTTTTTGAGCACTGAAGTTGTGACTATCTCTTTGGATATCAGCTGAAAACCAGTGACAGATATCTCCATAACTGAGCTGGTATCTTTGGTTTTTCTTTTATTGACTTGACCTATAGATGTATCACTTTCTGAAATACATGTAAACTTTTCTGTCAATAAAAGACTTGAAACAAAAACAAAAACAAAAATATATTTCTGGTATATGTATAATGAAGGGTTGTGCATATTGTATACTTCATACAGCTTTGCACCTTTGTATTTACAGGTTTGAACCGTTTTCAAAATACAGATTATTACAGTGAAGATTTATGGTCTGAAATATATTACAGGTTTAAACCGCTAGGAAAATACAGTCTAGGACAGTTAAAATTTACGGTCAAAAATATATTACGGTCACCTGTACAATTTACAGTATTTCCCTGGCACCCCAGTTGCCAGGGAAATACCGTAAAATTCACGGGAAGTTTTTTACAGTGTACATATTCATAAGCTTTATACAATTCTAGCTTCTTGCTAAATTCTAAACGATGATAACAAATACACACAGGTCTATCTACGAATGCACTCAGTCCTAGACTCTATGATACCCAACGAAATCTAAACGAAATCCTAGTAGCTCAACTACAATATTTCACAATTACCATCGCTTCCCCATAAGGTGCTATCACCCCCACACTGTAAGAACAGCTACTGTAAATACGGCTACCAGCTGATGTCAACAAAATATTAACTTGGTGCTGTCCTTTAGTGTATACATATTTTTCATAATTGAGTCGTAATTCCCTGGTTCGGGACAGAAAGAAAAGATGAATGGGACGAATCGGCGGAAATTTTAAGCCTGTGGAGAGAAATACTGGGGTGAGATAATTACCAACGGGCGTAAAGAGAGGGCACATTCTTAACTGACGCCGATTTATGTCCCTTCTTATGGTTCTTTCTATCGGCTTGTCTTAAGGGGAGTCATGAGTTACCTCTTCGATGCAGGAATAGGTTATGGCTTCTTTCCCCTTGTTTATTGCCGTTCTGTTGCTATCATTGAGAATTGATGGAGTTCAATTAATCCAGGCAGTCAGAGGCTGTAACCGTGTAATGGTTGATGGAACATGACTTAATGACTGATTGACAAATTTATGTCATGCGGGTTCCATGATAAGATGGCATTGCCAGGTTTTCCTAACGTACAAATTTTTGAATATGTCATTAATATTTTACATGGGCAACCCTGGAGGCAGCATCAGTAATGACTTGGGGTTAATCGACAATTAACTTTAGTTTGCCTCAAGTGATACCACCTGTCGAGGAACTGTCACATCTCCATGATGTCATCCACTGATTTGATCACATTGTGGTTACAGAGTCATGGTGTGTGAATTGCCTTTGGAGTGTTTTATCCGATATTTTATCGGTGAGGACAACTTCCCGACATATCTGTATCCGATAAAATATCAGTGCGTTTTCCCTGTAAACGCGCCTACTGCTATGTTTACACCATCATCCCGACGGACCCCGCAGGTGATTTAGCGCGTGGCCGTACTCCGTCAGGTCTGCCGTACTCCTCCTTAAGTCACCCTAATTCAGAAACGTAAGTCAACTTGGCTGTCGGGGAGCTGCTGGGAAACTTTAGTTCTGTCAAAAAATCCAGCACTTGAATGTACTTTACTGTAGTTCACCTTAAGTCACCGGTCACATGAACAACTGTAAATGGTCGAGAACATGTATGTTTGATGAATTAAAAAAGGTGTATCAACCCTATTCACTTTTGTTTAACAACAGTGTATTACGGGAAGGTGTACAATTACATATCATATATGTAAACATATAGGCGTCTCTGGGTGAATTGTACCCCCAAAGCACACCCGGACCACACCGGAACTGCAATGGGACCGCACCGGCAAAAATGCCGTAGTTGGTTGTAGTTGGCCCTACAACACCAGGGAGGGGTTTTTAAAACTAAGAACGATAAAAGAATTCATCATATCGTGGTCAGTCCATATGGAGGACGGCCTTACAAGGCGACAACTGAAAAATCGTAAATTTGAGTTTTGAAAAAGGCGATAAATTTTACCTTTTTTCGACCCATTGCTATGTAAAATTGATCGTACATAACAAAATATCATCCCATCCGGAAGAAGAATTAACAAGATGAATTCTTCGACAGATATCTTCGGTCTTTGATGACCACGTTTAAAATACGGTCTGGCATGAATATCCTAGTTGGTATCGTGAGGTAGGTCCTAATCATAGTCTAAGGCCTGGCGTCCACCTACTAAGATAGAAATTTAGACCTACCGATATGGCACCGATACAAAAAGCAAATATCGGAGACATTTCGGGAAGGTGCAAAATCGTAGTCATATGTCTAGACGTGCCAATCCACCACGCATTGTATGGGGTTTTTATCGGTGTCTAATCGCAGAAACGTGGTCAACTGCCCCGATATTGGGGTACTTTCCGACGCGATTTAGATTTTTTATCGGGAGGTGCATCGTAGACCATATCGGAGCCATATCGTAGTAGGTGGACGCCGGGCCTTACAGTCAATATCATTCTTAGTTTTAAAAACACCTCCCAGGACCCTATCGGGACTGCCGCAAGTCACCGCAATTCACCTTAAGACACTGGGAAACGTTCTGCAGTCTAACGGGCTCACAACGTAAGTTGTTGGCCCGTGCCGTACGGCGGAATCCATAGCGACCTCCAGGAAACGTAACTCACCGTGGTGTGCCTTAAGTCGCCGGGATATTTTGGGCCTAGTAGAGCAAAGGCCATAAAAGGTAAAAAAAGGTCCATGTTCACTAATTGTTTATGCAAAACTCACTGCAGGAACTGTTGAGGTGATGGTGTAAACCTAACATTAGGGGCCCAAAGACTAGCTCTAGGCACATGGCATTTTTTATTTCTACAGGATCCAAAAGTTAGATACCAATAGTTAGTTACCAACAAAAAAGAAGTTATACAGAAAATAAGACGTCATAGGAATACTCATCCTTGGTGTTTATCCCGAAAGGAATCGACACTACCTAAATAAAAGAACTAAATGCCAACTAGCACTTCATTATTATCTCCCATTTTGTTCACTCCTCTTTTCCTACTTTCATTTCTCCTGGGTTACAATGTCCTTATATTCAGAAAGAAAAATGTTGAAAAAGGTAAAATATGATATTTTTAAGCGGTGGATTGTGTATTTGTCCCTTAAACAATATGATTCATCGCTGGATTAAGCACATGCAGCGTATTTGGATATTTAAGTGTTCAGGGGCTGAGCTCGTATTAAATGAAAAATCTCAAGCTAGGCGCTAAAATAATAGTAGTAGTATCTGATGCAGCATATGGTTATATATGTATCTGATGCTGTCGAGCGACTTCACTTATCAGGAAACTAGGAATAGACAACCAATGCCGAGGTTTTAAGTAAGGTGGGGGGGGGGGGGGGGGCAGACTGTTTCAAACGAAGAGCCACCTTCACAACATCTTGGGTTGATCAATGGGCCTGGCCATTATTGATGGTGAACTCCCCGTGAAATATAGGACCATGTCGTGAGGAGACTTAGGCCGGGCTCGTCCACAGCACGGATCCAAAAGGTATCAAAGCTGGGCCAACCGGGAGGAGAACGCTCTGCATTCATGAATATTATCGTTGAAGGAAAAAGAAATATCGATCCAGGATTTCGTTAACCCTTTCAGAATCGCTGCGATGATGGTTGTCGATGGTTTAGTGTATTTAACGCCTCGGGGACCTCCAGGGTCATAATCACAGCCAAGAGGTAGAATCTATGAGATAATCTGATTTAGGGAGTATTGAAGAGCAGCTCAGCCAGATCTGACACGTAGCCTTACCGCCTCTTTCATGGATATTAATGGTGCCTCCAGAATTACTTGTAGGAATTCGGATGATTCAAGGTAATTCTTTGAATTTCCGGAGAAAAGCCGCATAATGCCTTTAAGTAACTTTGCAAAAAGTATAATGGAGGAATCGCCGTGAAAATGCAACGGAGAATGTTGTAAGAGGTGCGGATGTGTCAAAGAAAGGGGGATAACAGGTTTTATTCAGTACACGCTAATGATTGATTTTACTTGTTCCCTTGGTGAGTAGCCACCTTGATCCTGATTCGAAATATTCTTAAAGGAGTATGGCGACTCTGGGCTGCCATGTAGTATTTTTTAGTGATTCATCATTTCCATTGATAAAGACCCTTGTGAATTTCAGCCATCAACTTCCTACAAAACGGAAAGTCTATATAATTGAGATATAGATGGTGGCAACCTGAAGCATAGTAACTAATCAGTCACGCCTTTTGAACATCATCAACATGTGAGCTTGAACACAGACCACATGAAACACACAATGTGAGCAAATCGTGTATAGTTAAGGTTAAACCTTAGGAAACGGACTGTTGTATTGAACATATGGAAATAAAACATTGCTTCCAAGAAGAATTTACAAATAAAATAAAGCGTTTTTAATCACGGCATTGAACATTTTCACAGAGGCACATTAATGTCTACCATGAATATACCAGGGATTTTAGGCAGTTAATATAAAAGACCCATGATATCTTAGATTTAGAAATTAAATCAGAATATCTTTGAGGAATATACCCTCACCCACCGTTTACACTAGACGACTATAGGTAAAAATGCCTTTGATCTAACATCACCTGCACTGCACGAAACTAACCGCTTTATATATGAATGCACCCGGCGTATATAGGTATGCTTTTGCGTATACAAGGTCGTCCTATTCCCCGTGTGTATATGCCACATCTGTAGGCGCCTGATTCATGTATACATACACCTGATTCATGGAAACGCCTGATTCTGTTGTATAAACACCACTATCCAATAGTTCCGATCTCTGCCACTTGGGGACACTACTGGTGGCATATTTCATTTGCCATTAACCATCCCAGTCTGTATTATATGAAAATTGCAATCTTTATTACCAATTTATTTTATAAAAACCTTCATAAAACCTAATTGAGTATAAATTGATTAATTATCCATAGTAAACCCTGCATTGTTTTTTTTTTATTGTTTTTCTAATAGATCTTACTTTCAAACACCATTTCAATGTGTGAACAGTCAGGCTTACTATACAATGACCCTCTTCACACTTGTAATTGAATCCTGAAATCATCTTACTGCCGATGCCACTTTGATGCAGCTTTGATGCCGGTTAGGACAGGCGTGGGGCAGGCAGCCGAGCGGGCGGTAATCCATCTACACACACTGCAGGGATTCCTGGTGATGATATGAGCACCACCAAACGACGATTGCCTAAGACGATCAGGGCCCCGTTGAATACAAAAAATGAATGATAAAAAAAGTATCTGACAAGTCTCGTCGGTGGCAAACTGTAGTATAAAAAATTATTGTGGAGGTGGACGGGCATTGGACGAGAAGATAAAATGAACGATCGTGAGTAGTGTTGAATAAAAAAATCGTTCATTTTATCGGGCAAGTCTCCTCGCGGACGACCACGTTTTCGGCATCGTAGCCGATGTCAAACTTGTTTTTTCATGCACTAAATCCATTCCAAATTAAAAGATATTTTCAACAGAGATTTCTATTCATATTTAATACATGTATACCAAATTTCAACATTTATTAACGATTGAACCATTTTTTTGTGACATGTTTGAAAATTACTGGAAAAAAAAAGTTTGCCTGGGATGGGGTTAGACCTCTCAACCTTAAGGTTGAGAGACCAACGCCTAACCTCTTTGCCCACAGAATTATACATGTTTTGTGGTCCCCGTGGATATAGGTCAATAATTTGATCATTCTACGATAATTGAACGATATTAGTCACGGACGACAGTGCTCACATGGACGAGCAGTTTTATGCTACACTGAAAATAAATTGTCGTTTATTTATCGTCCATCCTTCACTATGTCTTATCGTCCAGCCTCACGGACGACAATTTTTTATTCAACGGGGCCCAGGAGTGGTCACGTTTTCAGTCGTATAGTGTAAACGCCGGGATAGACATTATTTAGAGTGCCCCGTCAACGTTGAGGTATGTGTCTATCTCGCATCAGGTAAAACAGTTCAGAACTGCCCTGTTATTTATTACCAATCCTTAGATATCCTGAACGCAGTCTGGTATTCCTCACGGTGTCTGAAGGTGGTAAGGGCCCTTGTATATAAAAAGGGGTAGGGCTGAAGATATGCCATATATCAAATGTGAAGAAGAGGAAATATCCAACGGATGAGAGAGGGACAGAAACCAATATCAGCTTCAGGGCGGTAAAATTACGAGATCATCGAATATATTCATGCATTTAAAGATCTCACTTGCAGCTGAAAATCACACTCCACAAATAGGAAGTGAAAGTGGAAATCTATTTTGACAGTGGTGACATCTTCCTTGTTAATGTGTCTTGGTGTCGCTGTCTCACTAAGTCTGATGGGGTTGGGGAATATTCCGTTCACGTTCGTAGTCGATCGCCCCTCTGCAGACCTCTATTAGATGGTAGTCGTGCGTACAGTGCATATCTCAATGTCTGCCCCCTCTAGTCTTCGTCAAGTACCATGTCCCTTTTTTGTCTTCACATTCAATTCGAGATCTGCACCCCAAATTACATACCGTCATCCGGCCAGGCAATCTTGCCATATGATATCATCGACAAAGTGATCAGATATTAAGTGGTGATGATAGCTTTATGGGTGTTTTTCCGAACAAAGCAACAGAAGTACTTAACATAATACTGTTGTTCTCCGTTCGACTAAACATGGTAACGATGTTCGATATATCTAAATCGAAGTTGTTAGGGACTGCTTCTATTACCCCCATAAACCTCTATTGCATTTCTATATGATTATTTTCCATCCTCTATCCCCTGCATATTGTCCCACCAAGCGATTTCTTTCACTCGTGATTAACCAACCACCTTTGATTTAGTACTTTTCGAGATAATACATAAATACATATTTCAAATAACACATAAGAACAAGTTATTCATGTTTGAACGAAAAGTGTAACTGATTGATAATGGGGAAAAATATACATTTTATATGTCTAATCTAAATCAAGGAATGCCTAATAACCTCAGGGTATAATTATTATAATAACCCAAATAAGAAATAATTCTGTTCCAAATCAGGAGCAATTATTAAAAATTAATTATTCTTAATATAGAATACAACGTACGATTTGAAGTGAAATCTGCATTATCTTCATGGGATATTATGAGGGAGTGTGGGACTCTTTATATAGTTTGTAAGCAACACCAAAGGATGTGAGTGCAACAACTCTGAAAATAAACTGTATGTCATAAGAGAAAGAAACCATCATAAGTTCCCTCAATAAATATTAAGAAAGAGAGTTCTTTTTAATCATGAGGGCGATTTTAATTTTGGGACCTTCCTTGCGATTCTATATGAGAAATCGGGATACAGCTATCATGACTATAACACCTGTCTTAATCGTAACCTGCCCTCCTTTTCCCTCCCACTCTCATCTGAGCAGGAAGGATGGCATGGCACAGCATGAAGATAAAATTAGAATGCAGGTCACTCTGCCTAGTTATTGATTCACAACCTTTCCTCTGTGTTACATTACCTTTCTACTTTCTTCCTGGGGACAAGTGTTTGATATCACTGTGATATGTCCCTGTGATATGGCACCATTGAAGGATCAATGAAATAATATTTAAAAAAAGGATTCAAAGTCTAACCATCTTCCACCAAACCATAGCTTCATCGTCCTCGTAGAGATGTGGAGATCAGCCTTTGTTCTACTTGATCTCTGTCCTCACAGCAGCACACCCTCTCCATTTCAGACACCCCGCCAATAACGTACTGTGCCCGACCTTGGCTTGACCGCACGTTCCATGCCACCCATCCGTTCACACGAAGAGTTCTCATTTCCAAATCAGGTTCAGATTTCCGTCTTGTCCCTACTGAGCTTTACTGTTTCTCTTAACATCTCATATCATCCCGACCACGTTCACATACGTTTTTGAAAATTTTACTTTCAATGATATAAATATATATACATATATCTATAAGCAATTTCACTTGGTGATTATATAGGTATTTCAAACAAAGAAACGGTCGCGTCACCTCTCCTATATGCAGGTGGTCTACATTCCTCATCATACTTGTCACATCACATTCCTACCTAGCAGACATTACTTTTACTAACTAGTCATTTCTTTTACCGTTCAGGTACTAACACCAATATCTTTGAAATGAATACCTAGGGCTTTCCATAGGTAGGCCATATTAGGAACATAATATGGTCTCTCTCCTTACAATAGACGTAGGAGAACCAGTAGTATTAACCTAGATCATGAGCCAAGGGGTTAAGAATAGTCTCAAATACAATGTTTGCGGCCTAATTTTAAGAATATCGGACAATTTAGATTGAAAATTAAAACCCATGTACTTTTCCTGAAATTTGGAAATGATGATCTCCAAGTGTTCTAGTACACATATCTTTCTTAAAAGTTGGGGGGCACCGTGCTAGTTTTTGATTTAGATATGAATATCATGACAATTTTATAATAGAATATGTAGAAGTTCTAAGAAGTTGCTTTCCACATAGTAAAACCCATGTCAGTTTCCTCAAACCTTCACATAATATAGTAGATGTATAGTACTACACATTTAAGTTTTAAAAACCATAGGTTGCCATTCTTGTTTTTGAAAGAATTGAAGAAAACCATATTAGTCAGTACATTTCCTATGTAAATCAAACAAATGAGATGTAGCCTATATTATTATATACTTGTGGCTGTGTGAACTACGTATATTACCCGTTCCTACCCATGTCGTATTTATACACGTACGCCACACTGTGATGCACGGGGTATGTGATCACGTGACTAGATAGAATATCGCCATTTCTAGGTATATAATAATACGAAAACAGGCTGACTGTATTTGTACGTCAAAATATTTAAATAAAAGTACGTAAAATTATTGATCACATACATCCTTCTGCCTACGGCATCGGGATACATGTGATCAAAAGTTTCACCGCGTATTTTTGACGTACGAAGACAGTAAACCAGTTTCCGTATAATACCTATTACAATAAGGTAAACTGGACAAAATATTTAATTTACTCATTTGGAGTTAGAATGAATCCCAAGGAACCAGTTTTGACAGATAATTAACAATATATAAAAATCACCAGGTGGTGCCTGCGTGAATCATCCGATATGGCTTCAAGGCTACCGTACTTGGTATTCCCTGAATGGATGATCTCATATAAAGGCTATTCTTTGTGAACTCTCTCTTATTTATGCTACCCCTGATACCCGAAGGTTGCTCATCAGCGTACTTTTAATCCGCAGATCTACATCTTATTCAAGCCAAACGCATTGCTAAACAAACAAAAAAGACGAGACAGGGGCTTGTTGGGGCAGCTATAGTACATGATGCAAGGGCCAAATCTCGTGTGAGACGACATACCATTGAAGGGCCCACTACGGCCTCCACTCTGTTTCATTGGGGATCTGGGGTAATGAGCGATGCTAACTTAAATATAACATATACGTCCCTTATGCGCAGACACAGATATCCACTTCTCTGATCAAACACGACCTGCACTTCATGCATAGTGGCCATTAACATTACATTGAGTAACATTGCTTGCCCACTGATAATATTTTCAGTTGTTTTATCTGGAGCTTTATTTCCGTAGGACAGTGAGATTCCTCAAGCACCGAAATTATGCTACATTCCGTTGAGGGATATGTCATTTTCTTATGTTTTTTTATAGTATACTCTTTTTAAAGGAAAAAAAACCTAAGAGATGGTTCGAGTATTATGCTTGACAAGTCATATTACTCTCGAAACAACGAATGAATAAAAGGTTAATAACACAATTAGGAAACAGGGGTCCGTTGAATAATCTAGGATCGAACAAGTGGACCCCTTTTTGTATGCCATAGAGACCGAGGGACGATGTGGTTCAACTTAATTCAACACTCATGGACGACCTTATGGACGGCTAATACTATCATAGCGAACAGACTTATATATCATCGACCGATAACCCTTGTGCGAGGTACAGAAAAGGGGCTTGATGTACGATCCTAGATTATTAAACGGGCCCCAGGGTCCTAAAATGCCAATTCTCCCCAAATACCATACAAACCACAAATTCTAAATTCCATAAAAAGGATGAAGGTATGTTAAGGAAAAGCAAATTGGCTGTCTTTATTCTATACCCACACCACTTGTATAGACTAGATTCAAAATCAGAATGAGTTTCCAACAACATGGAACATCAAGGGGAGGGCAACTGAAATAGACAAATACAGCCATGAGGTTCTACGAATGAAAGGTTCAACCTGCAGAAGCCGATGTCTGTGAGGAACACCGTAGCATGGTCTCAGATTCGTAATAGGCAGGTCATCGAGCGCACCGTGACCGTTACCACCGATAATCACCATTTCCTGACTGACATAGCCGGGCGTTCAATAACAGCCTACAGATGTTGTGTTTCATTACAACCCTACAGTCCTTTGTCATCTCTCTCGATAATTAATATTTTCCTCAAAGATCACACAGAGATTAACAGCCTGGAAGTGTTATGTTTCTCAACATTTCAGCAGTATAATCCTTTGTCATGGCTTGTCTGCTACACTTAGGCTTGAGTAAGTGCATATATCATCCATAATTAATGGACACAAGGTGAAATGGGATAAAATATCTCAATGTTGGTATAATGGACCGTAGTAAATACACGTATTAGATACGTTTTATGAGGCGTTTTAGGGGATGACGGGCGGGAATCTTCTACAATGCACAGGTCTGCATCGTGTGAAGTCAGCAGCAGAGCGAGGTCGGGCTCCGTGTTACGCTGTGTTTTATATAAGGGTTGGCTGTAGCTGAGGCCTCCAGTCGCCCCGTCTCTCAGGAATGAAAGCTAAGATAGGTGAGTAACAAAACTATATTTAGAAGGAAATCACGCAATGAAGCTGAGTCAACAACTCTGCGGTCAAACGACCAAGTTATTTTCATCGAGTTGGTTTCTGATTTTATCATGTTATTATCATATTATTATGAAACCAATAGGTAATTGATATTGTAGTGGCTGGGTGTCGGGTCCAGCCAAAGCTCCTCCCGAGCAACACCACGGTTTTCGTCCAAGATGCCGTCTCAGTGCTGGTCCCACCCGCTAACCCGCAGCTGTGTTTTACCAAAGCCACCCAGCACCGTAGCTCTGCCTTCGAGGAACACAGGGCTGGTAAGAGCCACCTCGACAGGGCTGACTCCCAATCACACTCTGGCCAGTGGACACCACCACCCTGCTCTCCTCTCTGGATCCCAGAACTCTATCCAGAAAGGAGACCCGACAGTCAACCTTCTCTTCTAGAGAACCGGGATACTCTGACTCCACCACTAGGGAACCCACATTGGTCACTAGCTAGTCCGGAGATCTAGCCCCCTATGGTGGAGAGAAGAGACAGAGCCCTGTAGAGGGACCGCACATAGTCTCTCCACACCCCAGAGTGTCTCAGTAAGCCACAGCAGGCTGCTTATATACAGCCCATGTCCTAACTGAGCATGTGCAAGAACCGCCAAAATAACAACAGGGTTTATCAATGAAGTAACATTGGGACCTTCCCCTGCCTAAACATTTAGAAATACATGTAAGGTAAAGCTTGAAAGCCTGAAGAATGCAAGTAAGATTAAAATTGTACTGCTCAGTTGAACAGATTACAGCGGAATGAACATAAGAACATGCGGGCGTCACCAAGAAACCTACGGTAACAGCATCAGGTAACCTGGAAGAGTGGGTGTGACGCCAAACAACAACTATGTTCCGCAGTGAATAATTGTGTGTGTAATATTTGTTATTAATTGATATTTATATAATCACAGTTATATATAATTTATATATAACTCCCGATGTGTGGATGGTTGATATTATTAATGCGCTCACTTTGGTGACAGTTCTAGACTCAGGTCATCTGAGCTGCTTTAACGGCTAACCGCACTTCTGCTCCAGCCTCCGACCAGCTCACTTGAATAACTCGTTTTGATATGAAAAAACGTTTGAATCTCGGCGGACTTGGAAGGTTTCAGGTTGAAATTGGTCGGAAGCAGAAAGCCAAGTCGAACCCCAGGTGGGTCTAAAGAATATTTTCTGAAGATTCGGGAATTTGTAAGCAGAATACATGCATATATGTACATTCTCTAATCTGCAGTTGGCACCTCCAATAGCTTTTTATTCAGTAGCTATGGTATTTAAATAGAACGTCCTGACCATGCGGTACAAGTCACAGAACGAGATGATAATTTACGGTTTGTACGGAACGAGGCATTATGCCGAGTTCCGTACAAACTGTAAATTACCATCGAGTTCTGTGACTTGTACAAGCATGGTTGGACGTTATATATTTACTATATATATACCCAAAATTTAAAAAAAAAATCATTAATTTAATTTTTAACAACCGATATGTTAATAAATGTGTTTGGCAAGGTGGTCCGTATTTTAGTGTACGGACCAGTGGTCCGTACAGTATTTTTACATTATATGTCAAAACGGTACGTATTTACAGTAAATACGGCATGGGTATATAGTAGAGAGCTTTACTATATACCCATGCCATAAATACGCACCGTATCCCCATATAACTTGATCTGTACGGACTAAAATACGGACCACCTTGCCATACACGTTTATTAGGATATTAGTTGTAAAGCTAAATGAAATTGATGATTTAAAAAAAAAATGGCGGGTAAACGCCTCGGTCCGTACAAACTGTAAATTACCATCGAGTTCTGTGAATTGTACGGCATGGCCAGGACGTTCTATATAATTACCGTCTATGGAAGTTTGCACTTTCTCGTGAGCTTAGCATCTAAGGTGAGTATACCACAGCACACCTAATCAGTATCGCACCCTGCCTGGCCAACGTCCTTTGCTCATGTTACTCCTCTTTTGAGGCTGCTTCTGCTTACCCATGTGACCCTCCTCGTTCAGCCAATTTTAACCCACATCGTGTAGCATTGCCTCTTTTATCTCCCGGTCATTGACAGTTGACTAGGTCGGGGCTCTGACCGCACAAACCACGGAGAAAGAGGGGGTGAGGAGGGGGCAGCTCAGATCGAGCATCTTATTTAATCATTCCCTGAGCGCCCCGTGATAGAGTCGTCGTCTACGGTGCGCCACCATGCGGTGCTGGTTGGTCTGGTAAGGGGGGAGGGACTGACAAGCGGCTGGCGTTATTGGCTTGGCATGCTGGGGTTGGTGGGGGATTGATGTAGTGAGGCTGGGGCCTGCTGACACGCGTCGTGCGATCCATCAGATCCCCCCACCCCCCTTCCCGTCCACCCTTTCCCTTCCCCTCTGTTCTCTACCCCAGCTGACTTCATTCTCGACCTCAGACCTCCTCTAGTCACCATAACAAGTCTGTATGCTTTTACTATTGACGTAACACCCACCAACAGTTCCCAATGACTCTCCATCCAGGAAGTCCTAGTCTCCATTTAAACACAACCTCATCCACAATCCCTACTTGCTTGTGCTTATAAATGATAGTCCATTTGTTAGATATTATCACTCACTCCCCTGCCAGCCTCCTTCATAATGTGAGACATACTCCAGATACAAGCTTAGCGTTTTATCTTTCCATACTCTTCCCAGCTTTATCTTGCAGGTCCTGGCCACATGATTGGGCAGGTTCCCCACCACCTTATTCCCCAGACATCAGAGACAGGCTTGGCGAGATAGCTCTATATCCCGATGTAAACATTTCCGGCCCCTATATATATACTTTGCAGACCTCGTCACGGTCTGGGTGTTTCTAT
Source organism: Alentia gelatinosa (assembly GCA_950022655.1). NCBI lineage: Eukaryota > Metazoa > Annelida > Polychaeta > Phyllodocida > Polynoidae > Alentia > Alentia gelatinosa. Next base: position 24,964,706 of record OX465579.1, read on the forward strand.
CTTTTGTCCATGTCTTATCATGCACTAAATACCACTGCCCTGCCATTTTTCATAATAACACATATTCCAGCCTGGCCCCTGGTCCTAAGTCTTAAGGGGGTGTTCCACTGGACCGATGGTAGCCGATTCTGAAGCCAGACAATCGCCGATCATTATCGGATGCCCTAGAATTTCTCAAATCTTTGAAAATGGTCATTTATTAAACTATTATTACCAGAATTAAATAAATTACAATACGTGAGCTTCCTCTACAGCGCCCAGGAACAATTGATCGGGTGAGAAATCGGCCTGGTGGAGCACACCCTTTACGGCACTATTTAACCTGGCCCAGTTTAATGGGCTGTTAATTCCCTCATGCCGTATTCTCGTGTGCATGTTCCACAAGCCCCAGATCATAGCCTCATACCTCAGGGCGCAGTTGTACTCCAAGGCCACCTATAGCTAAGCCCTTCATTCAGCCAAGATGTAATCCAAATTGCAGCGCCCTCCTTCAAATCCATAGAGAGAAACCAGTCTCGTATTTTGTAAACGATCCGTCCCCACTTCTAGATAACAAGGTTAAACGATGTTTATTCTCCGTTTACAAACTATAACTTCATAAACGCTCCAGATGAATCATAAAAAGGTGAAGTAATGTTGCACCCTCGCGTTGTGATGTCATCTTTAAAATTCTAATTGTAGAATGTTTTCGATGAGCAAATAGAGAAACAGCTAATGCTTAGAAGACTTTGTATTAAGGTAGTTTACTGAGATATTTTGGTCCTTCCAAGTAAGAAACGGCTAAATAACGGGATAAAAATAGTTTTAGCAAATGGATCTTCGGTTGGTGCTCTTCTGACTCCACCTGCTTTTAAGCATTCGTGTTACAAAAGTTTCAGTTCTAGAAGAAAATAAAGAGAAAGTGGTGAAAATATGATATTAACGATAATACTCATGTCAAAAGGTGTAGAGTATTCTCACTGCTATGTACTCTTTTTCTTATTTCACACATTCCAATTTCTTTATATACCACCACATTACGACATACAACATTTATCCGTGGACGTTATTATACTATGTTAGAACACATATACAAAATGAAAATTGGCAAAAGGCTTCACCGTCGTGTTTCATACATTCATCAGCAACCATGTACTGGAGTCAGGATCTGGTGATTTCCTCTTGACTACAAAAAACGACATCCTTATACAAAATGTGCTGATTCAGTTCTTTTAGTTACTTATAGTGACTCTAATCCTTGCTTGTTACGGTCTAGTTTATATCCTGATTATCGGTTCACATAAAACTTGATTTTATCTCAGAAGGAATAATAATAAGAAGACGGAGTTTCAAACAGTTCTTGAAGTGCGGTATCGCCAACAATAAGGTTTAGAATGAGAAGACTACCACCTCATGTAACACTGGGTAACACCCAGGGTCAGAGTTGATATCGAGGGTCAGCGGAGTCGGGGTTAGTATCCCATACGAAAGGGGAAGATTGAGGGGGAGAGTGTGGCCGTGTGGGAATGGCTAGTGACAGGAACTCTCCAAACAGAAGACAGATGAGGAGGGCACATATTAGCCAGATTCCAGCAGGTCACCACAATACCACCTACTTTGGAAAAGGTCACACCTCTAATATGTGGACGGGTTATGTAATCAATACTGATATCGAATGTTTTTCTCGATGTTTTTTCGGTATATCTTAAAAGGAGAAATTTGAGAAGGGATAGGTGTTAGTATAGATATTAACATATATACAGAGGTATACATATTTTTTTTGTTTTTCTTTTGAGCAAAACATCTATTTTGTTCTTGGCATACATACATCGAGATGAAATATAGCTCCAGTTTCCTGTTTAGTTTTACAATACTTCATGTTCAGTATGGTCGTTTTTCCAGTTTGCTCCTCTTTTTTTATGTTATGAAAAGGCTAGACTAGTCTAAGTCTAAGTTCTCACTGGCTATGATAACTTTCTACTATGTGAAAATTGCCACCCTTTTTTTTTACCTTTCTTTAATTGTACATGTTTCACTATGATAATCTGCTTCGTCGTTCCCTTAATGGTTCATACAGTTCTGTTTTTATCATTGGATTTGTCATCCAGATTTAGAGTCAATTCCTCGGGTAGAGGTATACATATTAATGGATAACGTACAGAATATTTCCGACAGAATTCTATAGGACACTATATAGATAGTTTTGATTTAGCAGAGAATGCTTCCGATGTGCAAAGCCTGTACCACCACCTCAACGGACCCTCTCGGACGCACGGAGAATTCTAATTGTCCGTCATAAAGCGCACCAGTGTGCCTTGTGTATGGATTCAGAAAATATAGTTTCTAATAATAGAAAAATATGATTTGATGAATAATACTGATATATATGGTAAGATAGCATAGATGAGCATCGTAGAGTGTGCAGCCCCGCCCCACCCTCTGCTTCCGAAGCAAAATTAAATTGTGCGTCGTAGAGCGTGTCGTAAAGAGCGTCTGTGTGCATTGGGAGGCAGGTGGGTTCGACCCTTAAAGCCTTGCACCCACAGCTTCCGAAATACCTCGACATGGCTACAAATCAAAATCCATACATCGTAAGTGTCTGGATATTGAAATATTCTGTGTCGTAGAGTGTCAGAGTACGACATTAAATTCCCGCATTGTAGCTTGTCGAAACGCTTGTCGTAGTGTGTCGGGGTTCGGTTTGCTCATTCACTTAATCATGGCTTCCCTGAAGACAAACAGAACAATTTATAAATGTTTGAAGGGAACATTAGAAGTGACGAAAATGACGGCAGTTGAGAAGGTACACTCTCTTTACACCAGTGAATAAAATCGGACGCCCGGTGGGTTCGGCCCTTAACCCTTCCCGATATGTAGACCATTTCGGTAAGATTTGTAAAGGTATAGAGAGGACCAATGTCCTAGTGTCGTAGGGAGAGTGCCCAACTGACCAACACAATAAAGTTCCAGATTTGCCCACTGGTCCTACAAAGGCAGGTGAAGGACAGTTTGAATGGCTGTCCCGAAATCGAAACTGATCGAGTGTAATTTTGGTGTAGACGAAACTCGAAATTGTATATCAATAGGCAGAAGCTGAATTTACAAATTGAGCAACACGCATGCACATCTGAAGAAACGTTGCGCATTTGATTTATGGAATTGCGCATTTGATTTATGGAAACAGATTCTAGTAAAAATCTGATCTTGACATCTTCCTCTGTTAAGATTGTTAGTGAACAACGGAGCTATTGGAAATGCCCGGGAAATACGTATACTCTCCTCTCCGATACCAAGACACCATGTATCAGGCTTGGTTCCGGGAAACCTTCACTTCAGGACTCAATAACCGCCGCTCGAATTTTCCACCTGTCTACCCGACTAAAAAGAATGAGAGAAAAATACCCCTACCCAAACAATACAAACTCTACCACTTTATAATAACTACTTTTACTACAATATCTGCTCCATATATATCCAAAATACTTATTTTCCAGGTTGGGCGTTTGCACGTCTTACTTATCCTGAAACGGTGAGGATATCAGTTGAAGCGCAATGTATATGTACTTGTAAAACTCTTTGTATATGTAAAATTCCGCTTAAGACACACCCCGTATTGAGTAGCATTGTACAGGGACAATTGTCTCGGAACGGAAACCCCCCTCTATTAAGTGTTTATTTTAAACTTTGTAGGGACACCTTTTCAAAGTGACGAGACTATGAGGACTACGCGCTCTGGATTATCTAAATCGCTAAATGCTTTGTGTGTATAATGGGAATGCTGGTGTCTCAATATAACCATTGACACGCTAAAGGAAACGTGTAAGGGGGCACCCTACGCGTTCAATATGCTCGAACCGCAGGGTGTCCTTTAAGTAGGGTTTCACTTTACATGTACCACCCGTCCCTGATGGATTTAACTTCATCATTCAAGGCGTGTATTCATAGTAGTATGTGGATAGGATAAAACAATTCAGGTCATATTTCCAGCAGTACAAACAAGGCCTGATAATGTCAATCTTAACCTCTCGTAAGATCTAGATGCCTAGACCGCTGTGCCCGATTCTACCTTTGCCCGACGGATCCGTCGGGTCTGTGACGATCTGCGTCAATCGGGTCGATGTATGCACTTCACCGACCCGATTTTATTGCTTTTCCCGACGCGTCAGGCATATGTCAGATGTGACTCTCACTGACCTTAAGATTTCGATGTACGCACTTTCACTGACTGTTCCCGATTCTGAGTAGGCAGCTTATAATAGTGATGGTTTGAATCCCCCCATTCTATACCCAAATATTTTATACCGACTTGTAGGGGAGACAAAGGCGGTTATAAATCTGAAATCCGTTTTCTGATATTTTAAATAGAACAGAAGTTATTAAACTTTGCATAATTGGTATATATATAGACCTATTACCCGGCCCGGGGCCCAGCCGGGTTCGGCTCCCCCAAATCTCAGATTTCAATTGGGTCGTTTTATGAGGTTATAAAGGCAGGAAGTTTTGTCGGGAAGAGTCTACATGTCGGTGTCTTATAGGTATAAGACATCAACATTTTATTCCCGACTCTCACCGAGCCGATGGTCGGGATGAATCGGGACAAAAATTTGATGTCTTTTAGGCTTCAGGGAGTAAGAACTAGGTACTACTATGAGTTAAAAACTTAACTTCTTTATTGACAAGTATGGTTTTCTTTTATAGACACTTCAGGGGATTGACATGACAGGCTTGGCATCTGTGAGCTCTCATTGGTTGTTGTACCAACAGCCAATAGGGAAGAACAAATTGTTATGGTTGAGTACCTGTATCAGTCTGACACTGATGCCAGGAGGCTGCTCATGACACTGAACATCTCAAAGTGTCAGACTAGGAACAACAGCTGAGCAATAATAGGGTAAATAAACCATATGCCAAGGTGCCTGTTCCAATTCAGTCAATTTGTTCGCTCATAGATAGGGATAATTTTGCTGACTACTTTCTTTTCATAGGAACCAACATTACTTGGCCACGATAGGGATGTATAGACAAAAACTCTAAACTCTGATACACTACTTCTATCAAAGTTCCCAAGTGCATAGAGCAGGGTCTCTTAAACCCGGTATGGGAAGGAAGGAACATATAATAAGACAGTGAACTAAATGCCCCATAAACGTGGCGAAATCGATAGGAGTATAGTTCTTAGATGTTGCCACAGGAATGCGGTTATGACACAGCACCCTAATTACTCCTAATGCGTGGTTATGACACTGGGCCTTAATTACTTCTCACGCACTAGCAACGAAGACAGAGGTCAATGCAGGTTTGCTACCTTATCTTGTCACACAATAGGTCACTGGCACCATTGTCCAAAGCTATCCATGGGAGACTTAGCAGAATAAAGTGATCATAGTGATTATAGAATATAGTTCTCAACTCTACCAAACCAACCAGGATTCATTATGAGAATTAGGAAATTCTGGAATTCGCCTTATCTGTAGTTCGTCGGGAGTCATCAGTTACCATCATAGAAGCATCTTGTGTAGAACTCGGTTCCATGGCAACAGATCTTATGATTGATTTTAGGAGCCAGTAGATGTTTGACTTCATGCCCCTACAACGGTTACCTAAGTCAATCAAAGGAGCTTCGGAGTCCCCAATCCAACAGCACCAATTACACTGTGCAAATACGGTCTGCTAGACTTGTAAATGGTGTGTTCATGTCCAGAGTGTACATGCATGGGTTGGGGACAAGTCCAGACTGCTCAAAATGAATTGTCACTTGTCCATCATCATCTAAAGCTTTGATAAATATGAAGTAACTCCGACGAGTATTGTCCAGTTTGTATTTGTTCATAAATGTCTGCAGGAATATGGCAGGAATATAAGACGTTCATCTCGTGATAGTAGTCTAGACACCTTTCGTCAATGAAATATCTTTTCAGTCATGATCAACTATGGACAAACTACTGACAGAAATGTGTACTGTATTGTTTATCAGTATAGCGATGGGTTGATATTTCACTTCAGATTTAATCAGCCATGTTTTTCCATATCCCGATTACCCTATTATTGTCGAGGGTCGATAGCATCGCAAGGGATTTGTCAAGATATGTTCAAAAGAGCAGTATTTTTCTATGATTTCCTATTCATTTCCGAATGCATTTGTAAGCTTCATCAAAGCGAGTCCAGAACCGGTTGGTTATAGTATTGACGTTTTGTCCTTGCAATGAACAAAATTATGTTTGGACATGGGAGTATACTGTCACAAAAACAACAGATTGAACGGGATTAAGAGAATGCATTAAAGGGAAATCAAGAAAAAGCAATCGAAATATGTGAAGACACACACAGACACAGGGACTGAGTGAGCCAAAAGAGAAAGGGTAGATAGGCAGGTTAGGGAAGCGACAGGGAGAAAAAACGGAGATAAACCAAGAGAGACGCATAAAAGAAGGGCAAAAACAGCGGATGCTAGCGAGACAATGTAGAGGGGAAGAGAGTGCGACAGATGATAAATCTGATATTACTAGAAGAAAGTCAGATATCTCCGAATTCCATACAATGGGGAACTTGAATCGTAAAACCTGCTGCTCCCACCTATGTACATACTGTACTTATACATCCTATATGAATGCGCTGTTTATTCTGTATTGATAGTGGTACTTACAGCAGGCGAAGTTGTACATATGTGCTTTGTCGATGTCATCCTAGCATCGTCAAGATCTATCTTCCCTTTCTCCAGCTTTTAGTGGCGCTATATTTAATTCATTCAATTATCCATGTCTGGGTAAATTCTGTAATGTGGAAGTTTTAATCGGAATGATGATTTCTATCAGTGGGCTTAAGAGCTTCGGAATTCGTATTTGAAAGAAAGGATATTCAATTTAGAAATTTCTCGGAAAATTGATTTTGAGATATTAATTGGGATGACAAAATGAACATTGTAATGCCAGTAAGGTACGTTTCGGGCCATTCAAACTAATACGGTTATTTACATACGCACCTATATAATATATATATATATATATATATATATATATATATATATATATATATATATATATATATATATATATATATATATATATATGTATAACATTCATATTGATTACAAAGGATTTCTAGACCTTTTGTTCCTATCAGATAACCTCCCTGAATGGTATATCTTTGAAATACAGCTGATTCAACTAAGTGAAAGAATAGTTTTCCCGCCCGAAGTAATGATTACAGTCTATAGATTTAACATCCGTTTCTTTTTTAATTCGCTCATACAAACAACACGGACCAACATGTGTCACGTGATCCACATCGATACGCTAGAGTAGCCGATGTGTGTTTAATTTCACACAATATCGCCCATGCCCGACGGCCATCGGACGGCTAATATTACATAGTCACATGGCTTACTGGGACCCAGCAGTCATGCTGACACTGACAGAGTGAGGTGTCGTGTAGAAACTGGGCATCAATCTCGTACATTAGTCTGCAGCTCGCTGAAAAGGCGCACCAGCCTCAACACCTCAGACAGTCAAACTCACACTCAGCTAGCACGCACATACCAGCGTTAGGTTGTACGGAAAGATGGTTTATGTTATTAGGCGTAATTTTAGAACTCCATTTATGATTATAAAGAACGCGGTACTCCAACAGAACAGATATCATTTTCTAGTTTTCTAGAAATATCTTGAAAGGGAGGGTTGTTACAAGTGACGGGTAGCGCTATGCTCCTTGCCAAAGGCTACATTGAGACATTATTGAACTGATTAATAGATGTTCTTTGTCAGAATATGCCACTAGAGCTGCATCAAATAATCAAGCATTCAAAAATTCGGAATGTTTCCAGAGACGCGCGGCCTGTCCAGAGCAACACAAACTGACCGACTGGTCGAGCTTACTGTCTACTTTCTTCTATCAAACAGATCCCACAACATTTAAGGGGTCTAGGGAATCTAAATTAGACAAGCCAATGCTTTGATTGTATTGGATAATGCAGCATAGCAAGTATCTCTAGAACCTGAAAATATAATCATGAAACCATCCACATCTTTTTTTTAACTTTTGTCAACTTGTGAAGACATGGCATATTCGTACCATGGCGGATTATTGCTCCCTCTCCCACCTAGTGCCACTTCTTATTCTACCCTAAACCCATCTATCTATGTATATGCAGACTATCATAATTATCCACAGTCCCCTGCTAGTATTACTTCCTCCTTTTCCTTCCAACCCTCCAACCCAGCCAACTATCACCTCATGTCTCTTCCTCCTTTCTCCTTTCTCTTCAATTTGTTTGAGTGAGGGGTAGGATAATGCTAACTACACGTATTGACTAGCGTGGAAAACTAGATACTTTACTACTAGCCTTGTTGGCTCTAATTAATACATCTAATCTAAACTACAACTTATGACTTTGTCTAAGTTGGAATATAAACTTTGTCATAATTTATAGCCCTCATGTGGGGGAATATTCCTTGTTTATCATGAACGTTCTTTCGCCGGCCTGAAACGCATATTTACAATGAAAAACAACATCAGATAAGACATTAAAGAAAAGTCTAAAATGTTTAATTGTTAGATTCTCCTTTATTGTCTCATTAGGAGTATGAAACAATGTGAACACGTCATAATTCGCATACAGTAGTTTTACTATATGTTCATTCTTAAATTGCAATCCACGATAAAAAAAACTGAATAGGGTTGGCAACCTCTACCTTTCATATCAGGTCCCAAGAACGTAGCTAAGGTCAACCTCCATTTTCAGCGTAGCTGAGAAATGTCTATCGGCATACTAGATTGAAAGCTGATAAGCATTTCGAATAAAATGACCTATGGCTACATATGCCGTGATACTAAGATACACACTTTAGGGTTGGGGGACGCCCTGGAGTATTGAGATGGTGGAAAACTATGTGAAGTGGGAAATGGGATACAAACTCAAGAGTCTTAGTCATGGCCATGGTAGGCGAGAGTTCAAGGGTGGATCATTTACCATTGTGTCCCGATAATCGGCCTGTTCCAATAAAAGTTGCATTGGTTTAACCCCTAATTACCAGACAGGGGGACGTACTGTTCAAGATACTTGGCTGAACTGCTGTTAGTGTTACTGCATGGGAGTACTGTTGATATACATAGAGTCCTTTCGGTCAGCGTAGCCCAACGTTAACTCCCACTTTATTTACTGTAAATACGTACCGTTTTGACATATAACGTAAAAATACTGTATGGACCACTGGTCCGTACACTAAAATACGGCCCACCTTGCCATACCCATTTATTAGATATTGGTTGTTTAGACAAATGAAATTAATGATTTAAAAAAAAATTCGGGTATATAGTAAATATAACGTCCAACCATGCTTGTACAAGTCACAGAACTCGATAATAATTTACGGTTTGTATGGAACTCGGCGTAAATGCCTTGTAAACGCCTCGTTGCGTACAACCGTAAATTGTCATCTCGTTCTGTGACTTGTACAGCATGGTTAGGACGTTCTATATAAGTCTCCTTGGTAGATATCAGCGATTTTGGCAAGGAGGATCTCGGCCCTGCTGGCATCAGCCTCCAATTATTTCCTTCTTTCTTTACCTTCTATCATGTAAGACTCCTTTCGGCCAAGGTATGCTCATGTAAACAATATAGGTATATTCAAACTTGGATAGTTCCTCTAAAGTAATAGTATCCTACATTGGTGTAATACTACTAGGTGCATGTTAGAGCCGGCCCCCACCTACCACGATGGTCTACGACATACTTCCCGATAGCTACGATTTGAAATACCCAAATCGCGACCTATCGGAAGGTCTCCGGTAGTTTCAAATCGTGGACATGGTTTGAAATCGTAGAGAGTAGAAACGTCTTGGGAGGACCAAAAACATAAACCATGGTCACGATTGGCTCACGATTCAATCGGTGATTCACTGTAGATCTCATGCATGATTTTAATATTGATATATACTATAATTTTGGAAATAGTGAATGAATCCGAATAATTTTCTACAGCTACCTACGATATATTATGACCTTATTTTCAAACACTAAACCAATCAAATTGAATAGTATAACTGTGGTAGAATAATAATTCCGATATAAAACTATTATTTTCAGACACTTAGACTTCATCAAATAATATCATAATTACAGCGATTATACATCTACATGCGCCCTACCTATTTCCAGAATTACATAATTTTTCACCAATTATTCCCTCCACAAGAGATATTTTCCTGTAAAATTACTTCCAATAGGCTACGACAGCCCACGAAATTTACAACATGTTGGAAGTTATCGTGACCTCTACGATTGGCGTTTTCTATCGCAGCCTATCGTGGGGTATCGTAGAGTGAATCGCAGAAACCTGTTCCACCTACCACGATTTAAGCTTAACTCGCGATAGAATCGGAATGCTGTCGGGAAGGCCGTCGTAAGGCCAATCGGGAGCAGAATCGTGGTAGGTGGGGGCCGGCTCTTAAGAAATATGAACGCTAATGTGTATCCGGCTATATCTGAACCTAAGCCTGGCGTTCATTGAATTGTTTTCCCATTTGCCACGCAATATGATCACGATGTAATATAGATCAAATCCTTTGAATAGGGATGTTTCTTTTACGCAAGTATAAGGAAATATCATCTTAGTACCTAGTACAAAATACACGTACTGATTTGAGGTGGTGATGAATAGGAAGCACGCTAAGCGCCCCTGTTTGCAATGTCACATCAATAGCCTTGGGCCTCCTTGAGAAATGTAAACAAATATGGCTGGTTAACTTTGGCCTCTGCGCATTCTTATCGACTTCCGCTTGCTGCACCCTGGGTATAAGGTTGGCAGCTGCGCGCGACGCAGCGGCCCCTCCGTCACAACGACAAGCTACTTCCGGTTGGTCGCCTTCTGACAGTCGATTGCAGAGTCTTTGCCTCCCGTGCGCCGTCTACGACGATCTCCTGTTCCTGTTTCAACTGGTGTAGTACTGTGTCGAAGTACTATAGAGCTACTGTATGTCCCGTTCTCATCGTATGAAGAAAACCTATAGAAACACTCCATATGAATATGTATTACGTTGTGGTCTAATTCGAAAAATAGGATTCTCTTGGTACATGTTGGACTATACCGTGGTTATATGGAAATATATACTACAACAGGAGAATATACATGACACTAATTCTTATTGCTTTGTCTTTCATATAGACATATGGCTTATGCTCCATGAAGGGCAAACTATGTAAAATAACCGTAGCATTTTGAATATTTCTGTTTTGTTTTATCTCTACAGATCCGACAACCTTCCAATTTTATGTTTCGTACCTCGCGATTCATCGTCCGAATTCTAGTCGGAATCGGACGCTTTTCTATTGAATCCAATCTATTACTATATATATATATATATATATATATATATATATATATATATATATATATATATATATATATATATATATATGGGGTTGAAAGTCTCGGTTTTACTGTCCAGGAGTACAAATTCCGTTCGTCAATGAGTGACGAAAGAATATCCATACGTCCCTCCGTACCATGTGACCACTCATTCTACTATTTAGTGAGTTGAGAATGGCATTTTTAATGATTTTTAGGTATATAATAATGAAGAGACACAGTGAGTGTGACTTCGAACTCAGTGAGTATTTCTGATCAAAATATCGAGGAACAGATGGAATTCAGTCACACTAACTATGTCTCTATATATTATCCACCTAATACAGACCTCTCATTATAAGCGTATAGTATCGGTATCACTGCCAAGGAGAATACGGACACTCGTATTTAAATCTCCTAGACGATTATTGGAAAAAGGTCCCTGAAACATCACCGAGCGTGCAAGGTAGTGCATGAGAAGATCGGCGGCCATTTTGTCTTCTCTTTGATAACATACATTTGCAATGCTGGATAATAAAAACATAACCATGTTTTGATCTCTATCCTGGCATTCCCTCGGATATTACTACGCATCATCTACGCTTAGAGTACGACCACGCTGATCAAAACCATGGTAATATTGTGCATTTACTGAGAAAATAGCAGATCGTGTCTGTTGCGTATATGAATAAGTGGATAGACACCCTCAGTCTTCGCTATTCCACTACTTTTACTGCAGCGCGATGTCATTAAATCACAAATCCGCACAGAGGCTATAATGGATGTCTTGTGCCGTTCTATGAATGGCTGCCACATTGAGAACGAGGAGATGGGAGGGATACTCCACAGTTGGGAGGGTTGGTCCTACTGAATACAGGATTATCGATTCTATTCTTCTGTTACGGCCCTTTGGCAGAGCCTGGACAACGCCCCAACTACACCATCAGTGGCCCGGCAGATCCCAAAGCTGACACACCCACTCCCGTCCACAACCAACCACCCCTACCCCACCGACACACATATATCCTCCAGCTACCATTGGACAGCTACCATTGGGTTCCTTCCTCATGCCATCTGCACAAACACTCTTCTAGCAGATTTTAAGTAATTGGTCAATCCAGGAAGACATCAAGGGCAAGGGGTATATGCATGGAGAGTACCAGAGGTCACAATTTACCCCTCACACCTTTTTTACCAGATGACATATTGTAGTAGCCCTCTACTAATATATTTTCAAAAGATAAATCTGACAATGCACATGCTGTTTAAATCATAAATGTTAGAAGGTGCTAAGCGGTAGACCTTTTGAGTCTAACGCTTAGCACCTTGCTCCCATGTCATTAATCTTAGAAGTAGCGCTTTTGTCAGTATGTCTAACAATAATATCTAACCCGGACATTCTCTAACCGTTTAAGTAGCACACACTCACCAAGATAGTTAAAAAGATATTTATACGTTTATCCTTCTGCTTAGAGTCAAAAGACACACAAAACCTGGAAATAGCAGAATGTCCTGAATGTATATTTCTGCTCATGAAATAAATAAAGTAGTCACTTGATGGCCTAGGATCTTTGCAAAATATTAGCATATTTGCACAAAATGCCTCTGAAACATAAATCTCAAGAGGGTGAATATAAATGTAAACGCATTTATAAGCTTGGAATACATTGAAACCAGTCATCCGACTGAGTATTACCCATGTTGAATAAAAGTTTTAAAAAAAGAAGGAAATAGACCCATGCTCATCAAACACACAGCCCACCACCGACCAACACCTACGCTCATGCCATGTCAGTACAATACAATTAAATTCTTTAGATTTCGTCCAGACGGTATTCCCTGTCTCTGGAGGCATAACCAAACCACGACAAGTGGTTACTTACCAAGTCCGCACTGCCATAAAACCCAGCCCACTTCACATACATAATCCGTATCATACAGCCACACCCACACTCACAAACATTTCAACCTCTCACAATCACACATCTACATCCATATATACACCTCCGCATGTACACACATCCACATAACGCCCGCATTCAAGCCTCCACTCACGCCTACAGCCTCAAACACATAGGCAGGTCCTGGTCCTTACTGGAGGGTCCTCTGATCCCTCCCCCAGGGCGGCCCGTGACCTGCTCACCCACCTCCGTGACTCCCGCCGCCGCCGGCGATCACAAAGGGATCGAGTTTTTTACGACGCCGACCCCGGAGGCCGCGTGGAGGGCACCTCTACTCGCTCCATTACGTCGCCCCGCGACGTCGGCAACGTAGCCGGAAGTGCCACCGTGTCACGTGACCACCCCTTAATCCGCCCGTGGTTTTCGTTAAGTCGCCCCTGGAGGGCGCTCTGGAAGGGACCCTGAAGGTTTATGGGACGGTGAAGTGGGTGTGGTGGAAGGGGTGTGCGGTCGGGAGAAGAGGGTATAGATCTTTCCAAGGTTACTAGGGGTTTAACATACACAATATTAACTGGTTTCAGATACAAGCGGCGGTAATCTCCGAGCGCCCTCTATCGTTGATGAAAATATTGTTCCCAAATTGTCCGTGAGTTGGCAGTTATGTATGCCTTCGCCATGTTAGTTTCATGTTGTCATCGGAGGGAGGATTTAACGCTTGAATACAGGACAAAACAAGGTACGAATTTGCTGGTAACTGTAATCGGACCGATTATAGACCGATTATAAGACACTGCCAAAGATGAATTCACCAAACTTGAACTGTATACACTGTCGATTGCGTTCTTGTGTCGTAATATCGTCTGCTGCTGTCAAACTCAAAACAACGCTCGCTAGGGCGCTAGGCTAGGGGCGCGATGACGCTTTGGGAACTAGTTCCAGTAATCTCCTGCAGGAGGTTACGGGCGTCAGTAATCTCCTGGTAAGCAAATACCCACACCCAGTGCTATTCCTATGGAGACTTCGTATTAGGTGGTTAATAAAGTGGGAGAATTCATGAATGGCGAAATACAAAATACATATTTATTTCACTTCGCAAGATTGAAGGGAGGGGATCTACAAATGAAAATGGTATATTTCCATAATTCATTTTTGCAGGACACACTAACAATGATACCTAGTTTCATAGACCAGCTTAATTGAATTGAGAGAAAGGGCGTAATGAGGGAGTAAAACATGGGAAGGAACCTAAGTCAAGATCTGTATTTTTCTTCAAGGGTGGCAGGATATATATAGGTCATACTCGGCGTTTACACTAGACGATTCTGGCCGGCGATTCTGGCATTTTACAGCTCCTGATGACTTTCAGCAGTCAAATGATAGAAATCGTCTAGTGTAAACGCTAAGAGTGTGGCGACTGTAGATCGTCTGATTACGTCTGCATGATTACCCAATTTGGCACTACCTCACGACTATTAAACCTGCTCTGATGCCGGCGACTATTTCAAGTCGCCTTGAATTAGTCGTCAATACCGGTGGCGACTCTGTGTCGTCAGTGTAAACGCTCGAGGAAATTCTGAGGTCGACGACTTTTGCGGAGGATATTGCCACCGCCTGACGACTATTGGCTGACGATCTACAGTCGCCACGTATTTAGTCGTCTAGTGTAAACGCCGAGAAAGATGGATGAATGGCTGGTTCGTATCATCTATCAGTGGGTTGGATTGCCATAATTGAGGGTGTGCAAATTTGAATACAATTTGAATTGTGCCAGCATGGAGTTGTCCCATTACACTAAGTCCATATAAGGAATAGAGTAGACCCAGTAGCCAATAACTGCATTCGCAGCAAACCCCGACATTTACCCTGACCTCCTTACATGATATTCATAGCGCCTTGGGACAGTTCTATGGTCGAGAGTTGACCTCGAATCTTAGGGGCCACAACCACCCTCGTGGACATCACATTGAGTTGGTAATGGGGTCTGGAGGTGTGAGAACGAAACGAGGAAAATGCGAAGTACAAAGGTTAGTTTTGACTGTCATTGAGTTTGTATGACTGTACGCTTTATTTAGCTTTCCCACTTGTCAATACAATGATCGGCGATCAAATATGTAATGAAGGCTGAAATGAATGCTATTACTGAGGCTAAAGTGCCAGAACCACTAAGGCCACTGAATCGCATAGAACTCTAGTGAGACAATGCGACCATGCGAATAAATGCGAACACATGTGAAAATATTGAATTGTTTTAATATTGTCGCATGCCTGTCGCATGTCCATGCGAATTCGTATCAGATTTGCGACTACAAAGCGACCACCACGCGAACGCCTGAACCACTGAAACACATTTTTCATGCAACCGTACGACCTCCAGGCAAACGTGTGCGAACGCTAAATTCGCCTTAGTTGATTTTGCGCTTAAAATGCTGGGACGGCAATTGAAAATAGGGGTTATTTACCCGCCCTCTACACTAAAAGATTGTAGGTGACGATTCTTGAATCTAGCACCACCTGACGACTGTCAGCGGTCGATGGCTAGCAATCGTCAGATGTAAATGAGTGACGAAAGGAGTGACGACCACAGATCGTCCGATTGCATCCGATTATGCAATTTGGTACCAACTAACGATTATGCCGATGATTTTATGCCGACGACTACAATGTATTTCAAAACAGCCTGAATTAATCGTCTAGATACCTGGCGATTATGTAAGAACTCAGTCGTAAACAACCTTCCCCTTTGGGTAGAACCGTGTGTTTTGTGTTGAAGATCACGATTATATAATCAACAATATTTACCTGCAATTTTCTAATGCCAAATAATTACATTCACCTGTAGTTTGGGCAGGGTTAACCTTTAGGAGTCGTCGCCCATAATCGTCTAGCGTAAACGCCAGTTTAGGTTATCAGCAAGAAGTATACTATACTTATTTCAACGAGGATAAGCCGTCTAGTGTAAACGCTTGAGGAAATTCCTGGCTCGAAGACTACTGCAGTCGAAAACCAATGATAGATTATTTTAGTAAACTGACGCCAGATCGGCGAATGGAAACGAAACCTACAGAGAATGCTCACCAATTAATGCGGTATAGAATATGTAACAAGGCCATCGTCAACGGATCATAAGGTAGAAACAATCCATATGCACTATACCCTCACCGATTCTTTGATACTGTCGTACTGTCAGAGCAAACCGATCTGTCTGTTTGATCGTCAGATTTGTCTGTTTGATCCGTCGCTTGACTCAATAATTGTCATTTGGTTAATAAATCATATGCAGTCAAAATATTTCGGAATCTTTTTGTCAGATTTTGGTGCGTTTACAGAAACATAGAATTGTTAGATCTTGCAAGATCACACACAAAAACAAAAAAAGGCGGATTTGCTTATGAGAAGGATGCAGATTCCACAGGGGATTAACTGTGTGGGAAGTGAGGGTCACACCGGTAGGGACAGGAGCAAAAAGATGTGGGGGAGGGAGGGGGCTCGATGGAAGGAATGGGAGGGGGTATTTGATGGGGTGGGGAGGGCAGGGTTAGCGAGCGTGCCGTTATCATGGGATGCCCCTATTATTACAGTAGGCTTGGGCAGGGGTGGCAGTTTGTCTTCACTAGGCGAGCCCCTGCTTAATTCTGATCACTCCCCTTGCCGCTCTCATACGCCCTCAGCCTCCGCCCCTACACATAATACGACACCCCTTGAGATTTAGCCTGCCGGCCCGCCCTTGCATCTGACTGGTGTTTGTCTGCATGAAGAGATCCGTGTCTATATATAGCCATACAAAATTCAACATCTCGGCCACGCCCGCCGCTTGTTCACCGGATGTTCGAGACCTGACTTTCACCCCAGTGTCGCCATGCCTTTCCACAAAGCCAATAAAAAACGGTGTTTATATGAAACTGCAAGGGTCATATAACTGCGAGTGGAAAACCGGAAGTGAGGCTATTTTAGTCCATCTTGACAGGCTCCCATCTGTGGGACGATCATAGCTGTAGTCGTGGGGCGTTTGATATCTGAAAGAATCCTTCTATGTCTGTCCTGCGATAGCATTAGGACTAGGTCCGCCTTAAATAAATAATATTATGGAGAAGGACGTAGACTTGAAATGTCCTTTCAGGTTGTTTAATGAAACTGCCACTGTCCTAATCCCGATCATGGGAGCCGTTTCTTATTTGGGGACAGTTAAAGGGACAAGAACAACGGTAGGGGAGTTCGTGGAAGGATAATGACCAAGATGGGAGAGTCATTGTGTTACAAAAATGCTGTTCATAACTCATTCATAATTTATTCTTCTGCTCCTGACCTAAATCCTGGAGAAGAACAAGGCCATAAGTAAGCCTTCCTGTGATCTGCCATGGGCGCCAGTGGGTCTCAAGATCAGTAGCTATCAGAAGGTCTTGGGTTCAAACTCCAGATAAGCCCAACTTTGTTGGTTTTCTTTTCAATTTGAAAAAAGTCTATTCTTTTTGTTCAATGGAGAATAAATGTATTATGTACATGTAATTATTCAAACGTGTTCTTTGATTAAATATACTTGGTTAGTGAGGTGAGGCTATCACCATCAGTAAGGACACCTATTGAGACCTATTGAGATCTCCTTCCAAATGTCTAATTGGACAAATTGGACGTTAAACTACCCAAACAAAAACAACAACAAATCTCTTTCCAAAGGCAGAGTTTTCGGGTCAGTAGAAGGAGAGTGAAATACGGACAACAACTATTTAAGGCGATCACTCTCCTACCCTTTCCATTGTCCTCCAACAAACTCTCGCTGTCCTTATCCTTCGTAATATCCCCAAATATTTAACAGTCCCCAGGATAAGGACAGGCCACCGAACAACGTATGACCGATGCTGTGAAAACATACCACAGATGTCTTTATAAAACAGCTTCTGTTGTCTGGGAGGACACAGGAGGCGTCTGAAAGCTTCAGTTGTAACTGTTGATGTCAGTGATCTCTTCTGTCTTGGGTCGCGGTGCACAACTAATGTTGACAGTACACACGACAATAAGCTGTTCCCCATTCTATTGAAACTATCAAAAGAGCTTGTCATTGTGATATGACATCAAAGACACCATGTAAATAGTCCAATGCGTGGTTTCATGTAAATGCTGATTTGTTGTTTATCCTGGAGCTATGCACTGGACGGTAGTACCTTATAACTATCTGTTCCCGGCAGTTGGAGACTGTAAATGGAAAACTACTTTATCATTCAATTGAAAGAGAACTATATATGAATTATAAATATTGTTATTAAAGAACATTTACATTCCCCATTTATCTATTGAATGACAAAGGTGTAGTATCAAATATGCTCAAGTACTATAAATTTAGTATGAAGGGATAATCTGCATTTCCTAACTGCTCTAAACTGATCAGCCAAAGCAATAATAACCGGAATCAAAAGAAGAAAAACAACGATGGATGTATGATTACCATTGGAATATCCGCTTCAGTGCATTTATGACACTGACTCCGTCTCCTGAAACAGTATTCATTTAGTATGCGCATGTGTATAGGATTCAATAGCCATTAAATGGTCGAAATCCGGCAAAGGTCATACATTTACGGTCGCTATCTGCTTATCTAAGACGGCAAACGGTTCCGCGCCTGTGCCTGCTGAGATAAGCCTAATTCATGGTGTAATTTAGGCGTTGCTTAACAGGTAACTAAAGGGATCCCTGATAGGAATGATTTGCTGGTCCTGAGGTGGCCGTATTTAGATGTGAGCCGTGGTCGGGAGATGGGAGGAGGTTATTTGGACCAAAGTGTTTAAACTCTTTAAGGGGGGATGATTTCCCCCCATATTGTGTAAATCAAGGAACCGGTCGGATATTTCATCTGAAATATTGAGACTTAAGCCACAACCATATGAAAAGGTATATCAGAGTAATTTAGTACTGCGCTCATGGTAACCTGGGCTTAAACTAGCTCTCAATATGAAACATAGATTAATGGTACAAAAAGAAGGCCTGCAAAATGTCTCATAGACATATATGTAGTGTTGATAAAAGGATGAATCTATTTACCTATCTATTTACATACAATCGGTAACGTTTCTATAGAATAGAGACCCAGAATGTATTGTGAAATGAGCCCTTAAAACCACAAAAAATAGTTTAGACATAGCTCTTCCGACGTACATAAACATCATGTGCAGTCAAAGAAAGTGAAAGCCATGGATTACCAATGAAGCTTCCAAACAAATCACTGACATAGAAAGGGCTTCATTCTAGTAACGAAGGAAACATTGAAGGAACTGGGTTAAAAAAAAAAGCTATAAACAAAAGAGCAACTTGCGCATAGAAGACTGGCGTAGAATCAATGCACATCTGATCCTCTCCTGCATTCAGAAGGAAGTTTCTATCAGGTGATGTAGCATAGGAAACACACTACTACCTTGGCTAGCATTCTCTTCCATTAGCATTGTCTGTCCTTTTGGCCCTATGTTATCTGCTGTGATTGCGATGCCTCAATGCCGAGAATGGTCTAAATGGTGGGTTGTGAACAGTCAAAAATACAACTAAAATAAGCTGTTGACATCCACCCCCAGCATGGCCTACAGAACTGTTACTCTCTTTAATTCAATCTTGCTGCTGAGATACATCACGGACTGATTGCGTAGTTTCATAGCTCTCAGAAGCATATAGTCTAAGTTTAGCATTTACATATATTTCCCTAACAAAATGTCAATGTTTACAGTTTATTCAGTAACTAGTGATAAGGTTACACATTCTGAATATGGTCCATTTTGTGTTATTTATGTGTTGACCTGTGCGTGGTGAATGACTGTGGTAGAAAAAGACGTAAATATTGCTGTCATGTAAGATGAGTGAATAATTGAAACCATTGCATACTTCATGTCTCTATATTCCTCTTGTTCCCCTTTGATCACCTTTGTCCAAATTTGGGATTGGTATTGGGATTGATACATTCGCACTTTGATATCAGACGGTTGATATCACGGATGGACAAATATCAGAACCGTTGTCACACAACACATATACATTATACGTGCTGTCACAGACAACTGTCACGCACCACCATCTTACATAGCGACCTCTCTAATACCCCAGCACTGATGTAATCAGAGGCATGATTCTACTAGTCCCTGTGACAGTAGCTCCTGTCAGATTCACCGGCAAAACGAACAGCTTTTGCCTTTAATTTGAAAAGGTTCGATGCCTCGGGCCAAAACTGTCAACAGTATAGACAGGCTTGTTACGATCATAGGGGAGGTTGCAGGTACTAGAGAGGAGACTCGTGTGTGCCTGTCTGCCACAAGGTTCATTAACAATCAACACATATCCTCCTGGTATTTTGCAGCTCCATGTGAAAGTTGTTGCAATGTAAGTTGAACATGAACATTCATTTTAAAAGGATTGTCATATTTGCAACAAACCTTTATTATTCCGAAGCTAATTTCCATAGTGATGTGTCAGAAAGATCATGCTTCAGTAACACGATATGGCAGATTATCGTTTATTACGGTTTTGTGGGTGAAGGGGCTTGTATAAGGCCCCTCGTCCACCGATGCACGTTCCGATAAAAAATCAAAATCGCGTATGAAGGTCACCTTTAAAATTAGAAATGCTACCCCAAGATCTGCATTATTGTACATGTTACATCACGAGGTGCATCGGCACCGTGATCACCTTTTACCGTATATCATTACGAAGAGTGGCTAAGTGGCTTGTCTAGACATTGTCTCTGATATGGACCTTCCCGACTAGTCTACGATCTTTGCTAATTAGCTAGGCTCCCACTACTGCGACATAGGCTTCCACATACTACAATACTCTTCTGACAAGCATTCCGACACAGAATAAACTTTTCCGTCGGAATGAAAGGGTTTCTCGTAGCAGTGGACACTCTGTTCCGACGTGGTGTCCGACACACACCAACAAGGTTCCGATAGAATGGCCGTGTCGCAGGCGTTCTGACAAATTGATAATGTTCAATTTATTGTAGGAACTAAATTGTGTCGGAGTTTGTCAGTTCTAGCATTCTTTATCATCTGAAAGCTATGCACCCCGTGGAAGTATTTGGGTCTATTTTTCAAATCACAAACCAATAATCCTGCCACAACTACAGTATCAATAATGGTGCCACTAGCTAACTAAGATCGTTAATCGTTACTTTCAGACAAATAATGCACATCCTATAGATATTAGGGGATTTACATTTCCTCATTATTAAATCATAAATTACAAACAAATTATAAAACAGACTACACCTGTATACCATGAAGCAGCCATTCTTTATGTTGATT